>CM063509.1:107869541-107874541 GCA_032207245.1 Pardosa pseudoannulata
TGCTCCGTTCTTAATTTATCACTGGCTTTTTAACCAGTGATAAATTAAGAACGGAATTATTACTAAGTAATAATTTGTGGATTTTTAATGCCTTTTAAATTTCTTTTTCAATGATATACAGTAAATCTGAAAAATCATTTATTATTCTAAAGAATGCGGAATGCTTAAATATAGTGTAAACAAAACTTTTTTTTTATATTTTAAAGTCATATTTTATTTTTAATATTTTTTAAATGATATGGTTAAATATTTAAACTGCTAAAAAACATTTTAAACTGCAGCATAAACATAAGAAAACATTTCAATTCAAACATTTTTGAGCTAAAATAGTTTATAACTTCTTTATCATACATAACAGCTAGTTTTTTATGTAATATGTTATTATATTTCGTTTTTAATTTACCTCTGATTACACGTATTACTAAGTAATAATATGTGAAGTTTTAATGTATTTTAAATTGTTTTTAAAAGCTATGCATCAAATCTTAAAAACCATTTATTTTTTCTAAATAAAGCGGCATGCTAAATTATAGTGCAAACAAAACTTATTTTAAAGTTATATTTTATTTTTAAGAATTTTTGCAATGATATGGTTAAATATTTTAATTCCCAGAAAACATTTAAAATGCAAGATAAATATAAGAAAAAATTTCAATTCAAACATTTTTTAAGCTAAACTAGTTTATAAATTCGTTATCATACATAACAGCTAGTTTTTTATGTAATATATTATTATATTCCGTTCTTATAATTCCTCACTAATTTTACATATTACTAAATAATAATTTGTGAATTTTTAATGCATTTTAGTTTTTTTTTCAATGCTATACAGTAGATCTTAAAAACAATTTATTAATTTAAAGAGAAAATATTTAACTATTTAAAATAAATACGCATTTTTTAAACATAAAATCGGGTATATCGATATTCGGGTAGAATTTCTGAGAAAATTTAATCTGATAATAACAAAACTTAATTACTAGAAATTTATTACAGGAAAATTGGATTAAATCTTTAGGAGAAGGACAATAGTGCATAATACTAAGAAAATGTTAGCACGGAAAAATTAAGCATAATTGAATGACCTCTAAATTGATTTAAAATATAAGTTTAATAATTAGTTTATTCAAAATTTCTTTCTCAAAACAAATTTGAAATATATTTAAAGTTATTAAAATACATTAAACTTAAAGGAATAAAAATATATTATTAGATTAAATTTCCTTTAACTACTACAGAAAACCAGTTTATTGTTACATTTTAGAACACTTACACCGGTATTAAGCTATGCTCGCATTATATTTTACCGAATTGATTTTTTAAGAAATTTTTAAACAAATGTTATAACAGAAAAATTATGCATAATCGAATGACCTCTAAATTGAACTAAACTATTAGTTTAATCAAAATTTATTTTTAAAAAAAATTTAAAATTTATTTAAAGTTATCAAAAACATTAAACTTAAAACAATAAAAATATAGATTTAGATTAAATTTCCTTTAACTACTACAGAAAACCAGTTTATTGTTACATTTTAGAACACTTACACCGGTATTAAGCTATGCTCGCATTATATTTTACCGAATTGATTTTTTAAGAAATTTTTAACGAATGTTAGCAGAGAAAAATTAATCATAATCAAATGACCTCTAAAAATTGAACTAAACCATAAGTTTAATAATTAGTTTAATAAAAATTTATTTTTTAAAAATTTTTTAAATTCATTTAAAGTTATTAAAAACATTAAACTTAAAAGAATAAAACTATAGATTTAAATTAAATTTCATTTCTATGAGTATATGCATTTCAGTACCAAACATGGAATCCCACAACTCCTTTCTTTGTAGCCAATCCGCATTGGTTTTAAAGAGTAATTTTTGTATTCCGAAAATAGTAGACCGTAGATTTCTGAACCAAATCAAACCTTAAGTTAATTACTGATTCGTTATTTTACCACGTTCTATTCTAAAGGAAAAATGGTGAAAACTTATATCTTAGATCTAACGTTCAGGAATATTTGTACATATACGGACCTTTTCCTAATGTAAACAAATTGCTACTTGGATAAATAAATCAAGCTCTAGCATTGTATTGATCACATTGTAAAAATGACACAAGTCCTAAAAACCATTTTTACTTTTAATTCATTAACCGCTGTTTTTAAAATACTTTTATTACTATGAAATGATTACGAGGAATGAAATTAAATATACATTACACCATCCCATATTTTATACAAAAGCATTTTTGTACAAGATGTAATGCGAGAAATTGTTTATTCCATATATCCTTTCAGTATTAACCCCTTAACGATAAGATAATTTATAAGGAAACGGTCATAAAAATGCCTAATTTTTATCTCTGAAAATTACATAAAAATATGTGTATGAACAATATATATATATATATATATATATATATATATATATAAATATATATATAATATATATATATATATATATATATATATATATATATATTCATTTCTAATTTTTCATTTGTTTTTAGCTTGAAATAAAAAAAATATATTTCTATGAAAAGCCAACATTCAGGGTTATTATGACTTAGTTTTGGTGTTCTAGCAAGCAAGGAAAATATAAAAAGCGTGTGTTTTAAACATTAAAACGGACAGGTGCATGATTAGCTGATAAAATTTTATGCCATATTTGTCCATGCAACTTTCATAAGAATCAGTTATTTCAGAATCACTCTCAATCCATTTACACTAAAATTAGAATCCAATTCATTTTCTGACTCTGACGCCATAATGAACACAATATTAAAAATAAATTTTATCTTGAGCACAAACCACGTGTATTCCCAGATAGCATGTATACTTGCATGCTTGAGAAATAGAAATCGAAACTTCACCCCGTTATTTTAACGGGAGCGATAAGGTAGAAATTATTGAAGAAATGGTTTGTGGTAATATATGCTATAAGTAAATCTTTTAGCAGCATTTAAGTATCGTAAAATAAAATATATATTGAATCCTAGCTTCAGTAGGTACTATTTTTTAATATCATTTTTGTATAAATGAATCACAAGAGTATTGAATTATAGGTTAAACAATACTTATATAGAGATTTTCTTTTTTTTATTAAATCAATTGTTTTATTCATATTTATATACTGCAATAACAAGGAACATTTAAAAATAGTTCATGTATAATCATGAGTATTACCCAATTTTTTGAAAAGGAGTATTTCCGATTATTTGTGATTGCTTAATCCTCTACTACATTATGCAATGCACATAAACTTAGCGACACGAAATGGAGGTTTGTTTCTATATTCTATTTATAGAGTGATTTCAACGTTTACATAAAAACATTCTTCGTGACTTAGCTCCACTCACAAATCATTGAAAATCATTCAGCGATGATTCTCTATCGTGTCGAACGCATTACTTTTTGTTTCCATATTTATTCTATGACAGCTAAACTGCAATTGTTGACGCAAAGCTCTGATTTAAAAAAATAATGGTATTCAAATTTATTTATGTAATCAATAGCATTTAGCTGATACTGTCTGCCACTGACGCAGTAACATTTTTAGCTTCGAATGAGACATTCTATGAACAGTTTTACTATTAGTATAGAAAAATTAAACTTACTTTAATACCTCTTAAAACCATATCGTGTACAGGTTTGTCTAGGTAAAAGATAAAACACTTACGAAGGAAAGTCTCCAGCTGAAAGTTCTGTGCGTTGAGAAATTTTAAGTTAATTTCATTGTCTTTCCTGCCAAAATATTCTTATTACATTGTATACTGCTCCAGAATTTCTTGCTAATGTGTAACCGAACATGTAATTTGAGTATGTTAGGAAATTTTTCCGGATAGTTTATGAATGTTTGAGAAATAAATAAAGAGGTTTGCCATTGTAAAACCATATCATGTACATGTTTGTCTTGGTAAAATATAAAACAGTTAGTTACGAGGGAAAGTCTTCAGCTGAAAGTTCTGTGCGTTGAGAAAGTGTAATTTAATTTCATCGTCTTTTCTGTCAAAATATTACTAGAACATTGTATACTGTTCCAGGATGTCTTGCTGCAGTGTAACCGAACAAGTATTTGAGTATGTTAGGCAATTTTCCGGATAGTTCATCAATGATTGAGAAATAAATAAAGAGGTTTGCCATTGTAAAACCATATAGTGTACCGGTTTGTCTAGGTAAAAGATAAAACACTTAGTTACGAAGGAAAGTCTTCAGCTGAAAGTTCTGTGCGTTGAGAAAGTGTAATTTAATTTCATCGTCTTTTCTGTCAAAATATTACTAGAACATTGTATACTGTTCTAGAATATCTTGCTGCTGTGTGACCGAACAAATATTTGAATTTGTTAGGGATTTTTCCGGATAGTTTATGAATGTTTGAGAAATAAATAAAGAGGTTTGCCATTGTAAAACCATATAGTGTACCGGTTTGTCTAGGTAAAAGATAAAACACTTAGTTACGAAGGAAAGTCTCCAGCTGAAAGTTCTGTGCGTTGAGAAAGTTTAATTTAATTTCATCGTCTTTTCTGTCAAGATATTGCTAGAATATTGCATACTGTTCTAGAATATCTTGCTGCTGTTTAAATGAACTAGTATTTGAATATATTAGGGAATTTTGCTTGTGGTACATCGATGATTGAGAATTAAATAAAGAGGTTTACATTCTTAATATTCGAGTATCCTACATGTCCTACGGGTACATACGACTACATATATTATCTCCATACTATTACCCAGCATGGTAAGAAGTAAGTATTTATAGCAATTCAATTAAATTTATATTTTTGGCATCATGATTTATTTAACATAATTGTTTTACAGTATTTATATATTATCGAATCCAAAGGAAAAATTCATTACTTTGTATTACTTTATATTACTTTTATTTATGAAAGGTTTTCTTTTAAACCGTAAGGCTAATGATAATAGCAATATTTATTATTTTGTTAACTTTAATAAGTATATTATTTTGAACAGCAATCCCTTACACTCCTTTTTCAAACA
>CM063509.1:107884541-107907041 GCA_032207245.1 Pardosa pseudoannulata
TCATTGATACGGACATCCTAATGAATACTCATATAAATCACTGTAAAATTTATTTATTAATTATGAAGCAAAATTATTTATACCTACATTATAAAGTACAATTTTGAATATATTTCATAGTTTATACTTATTTTGACATAATAACCGACCTATAAAATGTCCAATTATTTCCTTTTATAATCAGCGTAATTAATCCCATTAAATGTTTGAGGCACTTTAAATTTGATTGAATAAACAATTGAGTAAGAGTAACAAGTGCATTGGTAAAGTAACTGTATTTGAGAGAATTGTATATGAGTAAAGTAACAATTGAGGAAGAGAATTAAGAAATCTACAAGCATTCTGTTTCTCAAGAGTGTTCAATTGACATTCCCATACTATGATCGGAAGCAGTTTAATTTATTTATTAGATAATTATGAAAAATTATTTATTCATACATTATATTAAGTAAAATTTTAAGTATAGTAATTTTTTTATATTTTATATTTTATTTTGACATAAAACCGACCTTAAATGTTAGCATCCTTTATCACAGCGTAATTCATTCGACTTTCATATGATACTTTAAAATTTAGTTATAACTTGAGTAAAGGTTGCTTTCTTGTATAATTAATACAATTTTGAGTCATTATTTCATTATTTTATTGACATAACAATTGAAGAGTATAGAATGTCTTTCTTAGCAGTATTTAAATTGAATCTCTTTTAAATCGTATTCAATTCATTGATATTAAAATTATACTGAAAATTATATTTATTATATTCAGTATTTAAGGATATATTTATATTTTACTTTTTTAATTTTAACACAAAAAACGGAACACTTTAGATGTTAGCATCCGTTTATCAACAGCGTTTCGGAATCTCATTCGACTTTCATATGATACTCATTAAAATTTAGTTACTAACTGATGCTAAAGGAATTGCTTTCTTGTATAAAATTAAATAGAATTTTGAGTACATTATTTCATTAATTTTATTTTGACATAACAATCTAGTTATAGAGTATAGAAATGTCTTTCTTAGCAGTATTTAACTGGTAATCTCATTTTAAACTCGTATTCAATTCATTGATATTATAATTATTAGCTGATGCTGAAAAATTATATAATGTTGGATTATATTCAGTACCGTTTTAAGGATACTATTTTATATTTTACTTTTTAATTTGAAACAAATATAAAATTTATCACTTTAGATGTTTCTCAACATTCCGTTTATCAAAAGTGTTTCGTTAATCCCATTCCATTTTTATATGATGCTCATTAAAAGTTACTTACAAGCTGATGCTAAAGGAAATGTTTTCATATATAATATTAAATATAATTTTGAGTACATTATTTCGTTAATTTTCTTTTGACATAACAATCTAGTTATAGAGTATAGAAATGTCTTTCTTAGCAGTATTTAACTGGTAATCTCATTTTAAACTCGTATTCAATTCATTGATATTATAATTATTAGCTGATGCTGAAAAATTATATAATGTTGGATTATATTCAGTACCGTTTTAAGGATACTATTTTATATTTTACTTTTTAATTTGAAACAAATATAAAATTTATCACTTTAGATGTTTCTCAACATTCCGTTTATCAAAAGTGTTTCGTTAATCCCATTCCATTTTTATATGATGCTCATTAAAAGTTACTTACAAACTGATGCTAAAGGAAATATTTTCATATATAATATTAAATACAGTTTTGAGTACATTATTTAATTAATTTTATTTTGCTATAACAATCGAGTTATGGAGTAGAGAAATATCTTTCTTAGCATTGTTTAACTGGTAATCTCATTTTAAAGTCGTATTCAATTCATTGATATTATAATTATTAGCTGATGCTGAAAAATTATTTAATGTTGGATTATATTCAGTACAATTTTCAGTATACTATTTTATATTTTACTTTTTATTTTGAAACAAATATAAAATGGATCTTTTTAGATGTTTCTCAGCATTCCGTTTATCAAAAGTTTTTCCTTAATCCTATTCAATTTTTATATGATGCTCATTAAAAGTTACTTACTAGCTGATGCTAAAGGAATTGTTTTCATATATAATATTAAATACAGTTTTGAGTGCATTATTTAATTAATTTTATTTTGCTATAACAATCGAGTTAAAGAGCAAATAATTCTCTTTCTTAGCGGCGTTTAACTAGTAATCTCATTCTATACTCGTATACAGTTCATTTATATTATAATTATTAGCTGATGGTAAAAACATTATTTAATGGTGTATTATATTGAGTACAATTATAAGTATACTATTTTTTATTTTACTTTCTATTTTGACACAAATATAAAACGGAAGTCTTTATATGTTTCTCAGCATTCTGTTTATCAACAGCGTTTCGTTAATTCCATTTCATTTTTATATGTTACTCATTAAAATTTAGTTACCAGCTGATGCTAAAGGAATCACTTTCTTGTACAAAATTGAATACAATTTCTAGTAAATTATTTCATTAATTTTATTTTGACATAACAATCGAGTTAGACAGCAAAAAATTCTCTTTCGTCGCAGTGTTTAGTTGGCAATCTCATTCTATGGTCGTATACAGTTCATTTATATTATAATTATTAGCTGATGCTAAAAAAATATTTAATGATGGATTAAATTAAGTAAAATTTTAAGTATACTACTTTATATTTTACATTTTATTTTGGCACAAATATGGAACGGAACTCTTTATATGTTCCTAAGCATTCCGTTTATAACATTATATATAATATTACGTATTATATATAATATTTTATTACGTATATAATATATCATAGCATTCCGTTTATCAACAGCGTTTCGTTAATCCCATTTTAATAAGAGAATTTATTTTAGTTTGACATCACACTCAAGAAACACTTTAGAGAAATCTTAGAGAATTCAGTTTCTTAGCGTTTAATTTATAATCTAATTCTATACTCTTATTTATTCTTCATGCATAGTGTTAAACACATTTTTAATACGATATTCCATAAATTATTCTTATTGTTTCTACACAATGATCCACGTAGATGATTCATGAATTTCCCAGCGTTCGGAATATGTTATTTCCTTTTGCGTTTTCACTGTGTTTTTTTCATTTCAATGTAATTACAAATATATTATTTCATTGTTTATTTTATTTTGACATAACAATTAAATGATAGATTAGAGAAATCTCTCAGAATTCAGTTTCCTAGCTTTTAAGTGATAACTTAAATCTATATTCTTATTTTTACTTATTATCTGCTACTAAAAAATTCTTACTTCATGCATGATGCTAAATATATTTTTAATTACGATATTCTATAAATTATTCTTATTGTTTTTAACACAACGATCCACGGTGAAAATTTATGAATTTCCCAACATTCAAAAAATGTTATTTCATTTTGCGTATTGACAATGGTTTGGTTTGGTTTGGAGCGCTACGGTCTACTGTTTTGCACACGAGGGCTAATGAGACCGGGACCTACAGTTTAAAGCCGATTCCGAACGGCTACAAACATCCATGCCAGCAGCGGGATTCGAACCCACGAACTCCGGTTCCGAAGAGCAGCGCTCTACCATTCGGCCATCGTTCGGCGTATTGACAATGTTATTTCATTTTATTATAATTTAAAATATACTCTTTCAATGTTTATTTTTTTACTTAACAATCAAGTGATAGATTAGAGAAATCTCCCAGAATTCGATTTACTTATCTTTTAATGGATGATCTAATTCCATACCAATTTTTTATTTATTAGCTGGTGCTAAAAACATATTATATCATGCATGATGTTAAATATATTTTTAGTTACGATATTCCATAAATTATTCTTATTTATTTTCACACAACGATCCATGATCACGATTTATGAATTTTCCACCATTCGTAATAAGTTATTTCATTTTATGATTTAAGTTATGATATAAAATATACTATTTCATTGTTTTATTTTGACATAACAATCAAGTAATAGATTAGAGAAATCTCCCAGAATTCGATTTACTTAACTTTTAAATGATGATCGAATTCCTACCCCTTTTTTATTTATTAGCTGGTGCTAAAAACATATTATATCATCCATGATGTTAAATATATTTTTAGTTACGATATTCCATAAATTATTCTTATTTATTTTCACACAACGATCCATGGTGACGATTTATCAATTTCCCACCATTTGTAATAAGTTGTTTCATTTTATGATTTAAGTTATGATATAAAATATGCTATTTCATTGTTTATATTATTTTGACATAACAATCAAGTGATAGATTAGAGAAATCTCAGTGAATTTGGTTTCTTAGCGTTTAATTGGTATTATTTTTCTATACTCTTGTTTAAACTTATTAGCTGGAGGTAAAAATTATTAATTTATGCATTATGACATTAATTAAATATGATGACCAATAGATTAAGTAAGATATTCCATAAATTATTCTTATTTATTTTAACACAGTGATTCACTGAGAATATTTATGAATTTCTCAGCATTCGGAAAATGTTACATCATTTTGCGTTTTGACAATGGTGTTGTCATTTTATTCAAATTTAAAACGTACTATTTCATTGTTTATTTTATTTTGGCATAACAATCAAGTGATATATTAGAGAAATCTCTCAGAATTCGGTTTCTGAGCTTTTAATTGATAACCTAATTCTATACGGTTATTTTTTCTTATTAGCTTCTGCTAAAAAAATATTATTTCATGAATGATGTTCAATATATTTTTAAGTACGATATTAAATAATTTATTGTTATGTATTTTAACACAACAATCCAGGAAGAATATTTATGAATATCTCAGCATTCAGGATGTATTATTTCATTTTGAGTTTCGGGAGTGTTATTTCATTTTATTATAATTTAAAGCATATTGTTTCATTAATTATTTTATTTTGGCATAACAATCAAGTGATATATTAGAGAAATCTCCCAGAAATTGGTTTCTGAGCTTTTAATTGATAACCTAATTCTATACCGTTATTTTTTCTTATTAGCTTCTGCTAAAAAATATTTCATGAATGATGTTCAATATATTTTTAAGTACGATATTAAATAATTTATTGTTATGTATTTTAACACAACAATCCAGGAAGAATATTTATGAATATCTCAGCATTCAGGATGTATTATTTCATTTTGAGTTTCGGGAGTGTTATTTCATTTTATTATAATTTAAAGAATATTGTTTCATTATTTATTTTATTTTGACATAACAATCAAGTGATAGATTAGAGAAATCTCCTAGCTGTTTCTTAATGTTTAATTCATGATCTAATTCTATACTTTATGCATGGTGTTAAATCCATTTTTAAGTATGTTATTCCATAAATTATTCTTATTGTTTTTAACGTAACGATTTACGAAGAAAATTTATGAATTTGACAACATTCCCAGAATATGTTATTTAATTTTGCGTTTTCAGTGTGTTATTTTTTTATTATAACTTTAAATATATTATTTCATTGTTTATTTCATTGTTTATTTTATTTTTATATAACAATTAAATGATAGAGAAATCTCCCAGAATTCGGTTTAGTAGCGTTTAATTGATAATCTAATTCTGTATTTTTATTTATACTTATCAGCTGGTGCTAAAAATTATTACTGTATGCATTCTGTTAAATAAAATTTTAAGTACGATATTCCATAAATTATTCTTATTTATTTTACCCACGGAGAGGAATTAGGAATTTCCCAGCATTCGGTTTGAGAGCAGCATTTTGTTGATAATCCGGCACCGCACGCTGGCTGGCGCTGTGTTCGCACGGAGCGATAGAGAGAGGTCGGAGTTTCTCCCAACTGCAACCATACCCGCGATGCTGCGCGCTCCGCTCTAACCCCTCAGTCAAAAGCGTCTCCAGCCGAGAGTCGAGTGCTAGAAGAGAGAAACCGAGTGCGAAACCAGCAGCACCCAGGTGGGCGTGCGTGCGTGCGTGAGGTGTCCGTCTGTCCGTCTGGCCACCCTCCCCCATTCTCTTCCTCCGTACACAAATGATGTAAAGAAACGAAACCTCCAAAAGACCACAAAAAAGTAAGTCTTTCTTCTCTCCCCTTTTTGGCTTCTCGAAGTATTCCATCTTACGCAGTTTCTCCGAGTTGGGGAAAACTTTCCCCGGAAAGTTTCCAAAACTTCCGGAGAAACTTCGACCGCAGTTGTTCGAAAGGATCTGCGTAAAGGGTGGCGTTGCGTCGTTTCGTGTCGCGAACTCAAAATTTGTTGCCTATTTACGTTTTTTAAAAAAATCATTCTATGTAATTTATTTTCTATTAACCGCGTATACACAAATATTTTTAAAATTGATAAATAAAAAAATTATTTAAGATTTATATTATGAGATTTTATTTACAAACTTTTTGTTACCAAAGGAATAATGTTCATTTAAGCTTTTAGTATATTTCATATTTTGTAACTAAATGGTTTAATATTATGTAAATAAATAATTTTATCAAACACTGTACAGGCTTTTCACTGCAGTGCACCATGGGAGAAAACATAAACTAGTTTTACAGGAGCGTTTTGTTTAGCTATCTTGAATGTAAATGATTAACTATATAAATATAAATATTTAGTTAAGAAATTAAGAAAAAATTGGTTAAGATATATATTATGAGGTTTTCTTGGCAATTAATAAAAATATTTTATTAGCAAGGGAACAATTTTCATTTAAGTTTTTAGTATAGCCTATATTTTGCAAACTATATAGTTTATAACCACATAAATAAATAATTTCTTTCAAACATTGTACTGGCTTTTTCCTGCAGTGCACCATGGGAGAAAACATAAACTAGTTTTATAGGAGCGTTTTGTTTAGCTATCTTGAATGCAAATTATTAACTATGATAAATTATTAACTATATATAAATATTTTTTTGAAATTGATAAATGAAAAAATTAAGATCTATATTATAAGATTTTATTTGAAATTAATAAAAGTATTTTATTAGTAAGGTAACAAAACTCATTTAAGATTTTAGTTATAGTCTATATTTTGAAACTAAATGGTTTCATTCCAAGTAAATAAATAATTTGCTTCAAACACTGTACGGGCGTTGTCCTGCAGTGCACCATGGGATAAAAAAAACTAGTTTTACAGGAGCGGTTTGTTTAGCTCTCTAGAATGTAAATGATTAACTATGTATATATAAATATTTTAAATTGATAAGTGATAAAATTAGTTAAGATCTATGTTATGAGATTTTGTTTGTGATTAATAAAAGTATTTTGTTAGTGAAGGAACAATGTTCATTTACGTTTTTAGTATAGCCTATATTTTGCAAATAAGTGGTTTAATACTAGATAAATAAATAATTTGTTTCAAACAATGTACAGGATCTTTCCTGCAGTACACCATGCGAGAAAAAATAAACTAGTTTTACAGGAGCGTTTTGTTTAGATATCTTGAATGTAAATGATTAACTATGTATATATAAATATTTAGTTGAGAAATTAAGAAAAATTTAGTTAAGACCTATATTATGATATGTTATATGCAATTTATAAAAGTATTTTGTTAGTAAGGGAAAAATGTTCATTTAAATTAAGTTATAATCTATAGTTTGAAACTAAATGTTTTAATACCAAGTAAATAAATAATTTGCTTCAAACACTGTACAGGATTATTCCTGTAGTGCATAATGGGAGAACAAATAAACTAGTTTTACTGAAGAGCTTTGATTATTTATCTTGAATGTAAATTATTTGATATGTATATAAAGATTTTTTTAAAAATTGATAAATGAAAAAAAATGTTAAGATCTATATTAAGATATTTTATGTGCAATTAATAAAAGTATTTTGTTAGTAAGGAAATAATAGTCACGTAAGCTTTTAGTTTAGTATGTAATTTCAAATTAAATAGTTTATAACCAGGTAAATAAATAATTTACTCCAAACACTGTAGAGGCTTATCCCTGCAGTGCACCATGGGAAAAAAACTTAGTTTTACAGGAGAGCTTTCTTTTACTCTCTATAATGTTAATGATTATTATTGTATATTATGATTTAAGAATAAAACTAACATATTAAACGAAAGAAATGTTTTCTCAGAAAAGTTTCACATTACATACGTTGATGAGAAGTTATTTTATTTTTATATGTTAAATATATTTTTTTTCTTTTTATTTTGATTATATAAGTTCAGAAAAATATAAATCATAAAGGGTTAATTTTTAACATTTTGTATGCTATGCATGCAATGTTTTTGATGACCGACATTTTAGGGCGTGCCCCCTAAAGCGTTGCCTTTTCTAATAAAGAGTGATAAATCATTCTCAGTTACATTCTAAATATTCTTTGTGGATCCACAATTCCATGCTTTAGATATAACTTCACTGGAATTAAAATATTTTCGAAAAAATAAAACATATAGAATTTATATGCTGTGATATTTTTTTTCTTTTTTTAACCTATGTGCAAATACAAAAATATAAAAGTTTTCTATCATATAGTAATAAATTCTATGTTATATCATCTTATTTAGGTAAAAAGTATGTAACTTATTATACATTTCCTATTATTGTTTAATTAAATTAAAATCAAACGGACGATATATCGGATAAATTTTATGTAAAAAATAATTTTCATAGAGAAAATAATTTACCTAATCATATTCATTTAAATGATTTCCTTTTCTAATATCGTATAAATTCTTTAAATTTATTTTGCGTTTTCAATTTGATATTATGTTTTTAAAAATGAGCAAAAGTTTTGATTTATTAGTAACTTTTGTTCTTTAATATATTTTTTATATGTCAATATTTAAATCTGTGAACATAAAATGCGCAGTAGAATTGTATATCAGTTTTGATATACAAATAATTTTCAGTCTGGAATATTCGTATATACATTTAATTAAAAGTGCATAAAAGTGTATGAGGGGAACTAAGGCACATTAATTATAAATTCAATAAATTCATTATGATTATAAATTCATTCATTTTTCTAAAAACTAATTTTTATTTAACTAAATTTTACTATAGAAAATTATAAATATTCGTAAATATTTCAGCATCTACATATATATACATAATTTATTTGCAACAGAATTATAGAAAAAAATATTTACATATGCACGAAATGTCTGGAAATAATTACTGCATTTTACTAATAGTGTCAATTAACAAAATGCGTTTACTAAGTAACGTATTTTACGTTTTCCATTTCATACTGAATTTTCAAAAATTCGCAAAAGTGTTGATTTATTAGCAACTTTTCTTCTTCGTTACATTTTTAAATGTCAATATTTAAATGTGTGTACATAAAATGTATAATAGAATTCGTGTATCAGTTTTGATATGCAAATAATTTTCAATCTGGAGTATTAGTTAGAGATTTTCATATATACATTTAATTAAAAATACATAAAAGTGTATGAGGGGCACTAAAGCACATTAATAATAATTTCAGAAATTATAAATTCAATAAATTCATTATAATTATAAATTCATTTATTTTTCTAAAAACTAATATTTATTTAACGAAATTTTATTATATAAAATTATAAATATTCGTAAATATATCCGGATCTACATATATACATGATATATTTGTATTAGAAGTATATAAAGAATTATTTAAATACGTACGAAATGTCTGAAAATAATTACTGCATTTTACTAAGATTATGAATTCATAAAATAATAAGTTTACTATGTAACGTATTTTAATATATTAAATAATTACTTAATTATTTAATCACGTCTTACGCACTCATTCTATATTTACTCATGGATATACATTCTTTTATAATTGTATAAATTATTCAGTATTAAATAAATACTTTTTGATGTAAAAATACTCGTTTTATAACATTGTTGAAATAATTCCTAAAATAAGCAAGTATGCACTTACGTGAAAGTCGTTTTACTTTTTCTGGGGAAAATTTAAATTAAGAAACTATGAAAGTTAAATGTACAGAAAACTCACTATTCTTCATCTCATAAAAAGAAAAAAAAATCGTACATTTCGTAATATTTTTCATTTAACAAAATGAACTTCCACATCAGAGTTGTGTATGATATCTTGTAAGATTTTTTTTTGTAAGATATAAGCTTTAAAAAGTATTTTAAATTACTTTAGCAGTGTTTTAACTACGGTTTATGTTACAGAAACTAATATAAAGTAATATATTTACACTGAGGGTACTTAATGACTCATCTGAGTAAAAGAAATCATTGACATATATTTTTACAGTTTAATAAGTGTTTAATATAATTATATTTATGGATGTAAGGGACATATTTTACAAATCACTGTGCATTATAATATCGATAGTCAGACATTTAATACTACGTACAATATCATTAATAGGCATAGACACATTATTTCAAACTTATTAACTGGGGAGTAGAACACATTTAAAATATCTATATAAAGCTAACAATTCATAATACCATAAACAGTGACTAGATTATCGATTTACAAATCATTTATAAAATACAAAATAAGTCTAATAGTACACTCATATTTGTGGTGTTTTTATTTATCCAAAATTCATTTTCCGTTTATATATTACATATGCATTTAAAATCAAATATGATATGCTCTACTTACTATACACATTTTTGAAATCCTTATCCCCATACAATACATAATGAGTATATTACATATGCATTTAAAAAATATTATGATATGATTTACTTAGTATACACTCTTTTGCACTCCTTATCCCCATACAATACATAATGAGTATGTTACATATGATTTGAAAACAAATATTAAATACTTCACTTACTATATACTCTTTTGCACTCTCTTTTACCCTGCAAAATGAATATTGCAACTTTGCTTGCAACGCCCGTGCTCTTTGTAAAATAGGCCTTTTACTTGGAGTAAAAAAGCTTATAATATAATTAAAACATTAATATATTTTGCAAGAGGTATGGAATGGCTCTGACAAATGATATAAAATATTTTCTTCCGGTGTTATCAAAACCACTAAATAAATTCTTTTGCGTAACAACAGTTATTACACGAGATTTAATCACCATTAAATTTATACCTTTTCAAAACCATATATTGTGTATATAGGCAAAATGCTTTACATGAATATTTCTTCATTTACCGCAATTTTCCTAATGATTCATAATAAAAAAGAGGATTTTCCAAAAGCGTGTGTCATATTTCGAATGCTTAGAGAAATTAATAGGCAGTATTTCAGATTTTCTTAATTTTATTTAAGAAAACCCGTCGGTTTCGAACGGATACTGAAGCCTGTTAAGTTTTTTTTGCGTGCATTTTTCTGTGAAGACCAGTGCTATGGGACGGCGATTCTTAAAGAAGTATAGGCAAGGATACTTCTTTAATACCATCATATATCATAATACTTCTTTAATACCATCATATATAAAACCATGCTCAGAAGGGATTCACAAGGTGCAGATAAATAAAACAACTAGATCTAGACACAGGCATTTATTTAAGATAGTATAATGAATGACTTAGAGCTCTGGATATCAAACTGAACTAACTTTACAGAAAGTTTAAAATACTAAAAGTACACACAAGTTACATGAACAAACATCAGCACCTTCCATGCTACCGAACCAACTGCTACTGACTCTTATATAGGTAGACAACTTATACGTACATTACAAATATTTGCATATTTAAAAAGATGCTATGTTGCCACAAATAAAAATACGATAATTATAAAACTTTACTCATAACAAATATCCATACAGATTAATGAATTCATGTTACAATAATATGCGAAAATGCATTACAATATTTATAATATTTGCAAGACACTATTTACAAAGACGGAACATTACGTCAACGGCCTTAGTCAGAAATGATGCGTATGACGTCAATTTTCGGGAAATCAAAACGAGGCAACGACTTTAGTTGTTATTGCGTAATTACCACTTTTCCATGGAATTTGAAAATTTTTACTGACTTTTTAATATTTTTAAATGATTAGTGAAGTTTCGTAAATGATCAGAAAAAGTTTTCTGGTTCTAGGTTTACAACTAAATGTACTTAGATTATACTATAGTGTTTCAACACAAAGGCAGTTTATCATTATAAATAGCTATCATTAATAAAGGATAATTCACTAAGTATATAACATTATCAAACCTAGCTTTCCAGTCTGCTATCGCACATTTGTTGGACCTTAAATGCGGTGTTTTTTGGTTTCATATCGGAAATTAATGGATTATACTAAAATTGTTATGTCTAAGTGCTTCGTTACATAGCATTTTCTTATGTGCTCATAAAAATATCTTCATTCGATTTTCGAACATTGTGCAGAAAAGACACTCTGAAACAATGGCTCGTAGAAAATGTCTACGTCCTGATATAATTGCTGATTTTTTGCTAGAGCTTTATGAGAATGAATCAGATGGCAGAAAAGATAAGATTGGAAACTCTCAGGTTCTAAAATCAAACCAATTATGGTGTAGATGTTTTAGATCCAGTGACAAGAAAATATTCCGTAAAAGCGGGATACAGAAGATGGCCTGTACACACATTTTACAATAATTTGGGTCTTGCAGCAATCAATTTTTGGATTATTTATAGCGAATTTATAGGAATAACAAATTCGCTAAAACTCAAAAAGTGAGAACTAAAAAGTGTAATAGAAATGCAATTAAAAAATGAAATGCTTTTTCATGAAAGCGGTGTTCGAAAATTTACAGGAAAAATTGACTATCATCTTTGAAAACCAAATTTTGGATTATTTATAGTGAATTTATAGAATTACAAATTCGCTAAAACACAAAAAGTGCGAAATTAAAGAATGTAATAGAAATGCAATTATAAAAATGAGCTGGTTTTGCATAAAAGCGGTGTTCGAAAATTCACAGGAAAAATTGAATATCATCTTTAAATATCAACTTTTGGATTATTTATAGTGAATTTATAGAAATTACAAATTCTCTAAAACGCAAAAAGGGAGAAATTAAAGAGTGCAATATAAATGCAACTATAAAAATGAGTTGGTTTTTCATGAAAGCGGTGTTCAAAAATTTACAGGAAAAATTTAATATCATCTTTGAATATCAACTTTTATATTATTTGTAAAGAATTTGTAGGAATTAAAAATTCTCTGATATACAAAAAGGGCGAAATTAAAGAGTGTTAATAGAAATGAAACTATAAAAATGAGTTGGTTTTGCATAATAGCGGTGTTCGAAAATTTATAGGAAAAATTTAATATCATCTTTGAATATCAACTTTTGGATTATTTATAGTGAATATATTGGAATTACAAATTCGTTAAAACACAAAAAGAGAGAAATTAAAGAGTGTAATAGAAATGAAATTATAAAAATGAGTTGATTTGCATGAAAGCGGTGTTCGAAAATTTACAAGAAAAATTGAATATCAACTTTTGGATTGTTTATAGTGAATTTGTAGGAATTACAAACTCGCTAAAACGGAAAAAGTGTGAAATTAAAGAGTGTAATAAAAATCCAACTATAAAAATGAGTTGGTTTTGTATGAAAGCAGTGTTCAAAAATTTACAGGAAAAATTTAATATTATCTTTGAATATCAACTTTTATATTATTTGTAAAGAATTTGTAGGAATTAAAAATTCTCTGATATACAAAAAGTGCGAAATTAAAGAGTGTAATAGAAATGAAACTATAAAAATGAGTTGGTTTTGCTTGAAAGCGGTGTTCGAAAATTTACAGGAATAATTGAATATCATTGTATTAATTGCAAGAAAGGTATATACAAAACATTATGCCGAAATAATTAATGATTTGAAAACACAGTCCAACTAAAATCACGATTTTGCTTATTTTATTAATGTTTTTAAATATTAAGGTTTTATTTTATTCTTACAAATTAAGTAATATGTTTTGTTACACTTTTTATGATATAAAAAGTCATAAGAAATTATGATTATATGAAATATTATCATAAATCTTATACCCCATTGAATATTAGTTCTGCAATTATTTAGTTATTATAACTATTTTATATATTTTATTATATCGTGGTGTCGCATCGACACTGACAGTCGGAATTGCAACCGAAATCAAGAATAATCTAAAGGGTAATCGAAGTGTAATCGAAAATTAAGGGTAATCGAAATCCGGGATGTTCTAGTTTTAATATGTTCTGTAAAAAATTATTAAATACTGTAATACCAAGAAAAATGTTAAAATTGTGTCTAATACCGCTTTTATAGTTTCATAAATGAATGCTTAAAGGTTAAATTTAGATTTTTTTCATTAAGTCAACAATTTTTATTTGCATTACTTTCATCAGAAACATGTAAAACATAAGTATTAGTAAACATTTATAGTTTGATACATAGTTGATCGATTGAAATAACAGAATAAGACTTTGTAGATATGCATGATTTTAGCTTCAGAATTAATGAGTAATGTAAAACAAATGGTGTATGTTATCTGTGTATAGAGAAAGTCTATGAAGAAACAGAAATAGGTGAAAAAACGAAGAAATTGTGACAGTTATAAAAGTGTTTTTGTTTGAAATAGCTTCTCCCGTTTCTCCAGTGTTAAAGAAAGAATTTTGAGCAGTATTCTTGATTAAAACGTTTCAAAGCAATTCATCTACACAAATTAATTTCTGAAGTAAAGATATGTTTAAGTAAAAATGTCATGTTTTATAAACTGTTATTAATTTTTATAAACTTCTAAACATATATTTCATAAAAAATGAAAAAAAAACTCACAAATTTTCAGAAATAAGAAGGCAAACACGTATAACTAGTTCCGAAATTTTTCTCGTTTTTAAAAGATTATTACTTTTATTCTTGTTTATCTTATACAATTCTTATGATGAAATAAACCTTAATAAAAAGTTTAGCACTGTTCTTGATTAAAAAATTTCAAAATTATTGTTCTACAGAAATTTTTTTTCTAAATTAAAGAAAACTTTTAAGTAAAAATGACATTCATTATAAACCTTTATCAATTTTTATAAACTTCTAAACATTTATTTCATAAAAAATGTAAAAAAATCAGAAATAATAAGACAAACACTCATAACTATCTCCGAAATTTTTATGCATATTCATGAATTTTTTATGTACACTTATTTTATACAATTCTCCTGATGAAATAAACCTTAATAAACATTCTAGCAGTATTCTTGATTTAAAAAAATCATTTCTGAATTAAAACAAATTAAGTAAAATTGTGATGAATCATAAGCCTTTATTAATTTTTATAACTTTCTAAACATTTATTTCATAAAAATGAAAAAATATCTACTGCTATTTATATAAAATAGAGAGATAAATACTCTTAACTACTTCCAAAAATTTTCTCTTTTTTAGAAGATTATTACTTTTGATACATATTTACCTTGTACAATTTACATGATTAAATAAACCTTAATAAAAATTCTAGCAGTATTCTTGATTAAAAAATTTCAAAACTATTCTTTTACAATAATTATTTTTTCAACTAGAGAAAAATTTTAAGCAAAAATGACATGTTTTATAAACCTTTATTAACTTCTAAACATTTTCATAAAAAATGAAAAAAAAAAGTCTACCACTATATATCAAAAATAATAAAACAAATACGCATAACTACTTCTTTTTGTCTCGTTTTTAGAAGATAATTAGTTTTTATACATATTTAACTTATACAATTCTCATGATCAAATATACTTTAATAAATATTTAGGCAGTATACTTGATTAAAAAAATTCATATCTGAATTTTTAAAAAATATAAGTAAAAATGTGATGCCTTATATACCTTTATTAGTTTTTATAAACTTTTAAATATTTATTGAAAATATTTATTAAAATCCTAAATATTTAATAAAATGAAAAAAGTCTACTTCTATTTATCAGAAATAATAATATAAATACGCATAACTACTGCCAAAAATTTTCTCATTTTTAGAAAATTATTACTTTTTATACATATTTTAATTGTAAAATTTACATGATCAAATGAACCTTATTAAAATTACTAGCAGTATTCTTGATTAAAAAATTTCAAAACTGTTCTCCTACAGGATTTTATTTAAATAAAGTAAACTTTTATGTAAAAATGACATGTTTTATAAACCTTTATTAATTTTTATAAATGAAAAAAAACTTCTACCATTATTAGTCAGAAATAATAAGAAAAACACTCATAACTACCGCAAAATATATTCTCGTTTTAAGAAGATTATTACTTTTTATATATATTTATCTTATACAATTACATGATAAAATAAACCTTAATAAAAACTCTAGCAGTATTCTAATAAAAAAATTTCAAAAAAATTCTTCTAGAGGAATTGTTTCGGAATTAAAGAAAACTTTAAGTAAAAATGACATGTTTTATAAACCTTTATTAATTTTTATAAACTTCTAAACATTTATTTCATAAAAAATGAAAAAAAAGTCTCATACTATTTATCCGAAAAAATAAGATAAACACGTATAACTACCTCTTTTTTTCTCGTTTTTAGATGATTATTACTTTTTATACATATTTAACTTAATTAATTCTCACGATTAAATGTAAAAATTTTAGCATTGTTCTGGATTAAAAAAATTCAAAACTATTCTTCTACAGGAATTATTTCTGAATCAAAGAAACATTTTAAGTAAAAATGACATGTTTTATAAACCTCTATTAATTTTTATAAACTTCTAAACATTTATTTCATTAAAAATGAAAAAAGGTCTACCCCTATATATTAGAAATAATAAGACTAACACGCATAACTGACGCAGAAAATTTTTAAACGATTATTACTTTTTATACATATTTAACTTATACAATTCTCATGATTAAATAAACCTTAATAAAAACCATTTAGCAAGAGAGTTTCGTTTATTAAAGTTTTGTAATTATTTAAAAAACATATTTCATTTATTTCATTATACAGCTTTCCTTGCTAATCTGGTATACATTTGCCATAGGAGAAATAAACTAAGAAAGAAATAATCAAGGGAAAAAAAAATTAAGAAATGTTTGTTAAAAGCGTTTCATTTCCTAGATATCTTTCCCCTTTTTTCTTTAAAGGAATGCTCCAAGACTTTAACTTAATCACGTAAAAAAACCAGATTTAGATCTTTTTTGAGCAGCATTTTTCATGTCAGAAACAGATTAAAATTCACGGATGAAGCTGAGATTTTTAATGAACATGCCTGACTAGTATTTTGAAATGCAATCGGCTGAGAAATTATGAGTTTTTGTGATTTGCTTTTTTTTTAATACTCTGCTGCGTGAGCAAAATCATCTGCAAATTTTGTTTGTTCAGCGTCATCTTTATCATCATTAAAGATTTGAACTTGTTATTTCCTTTTCAGTAGTTTCGCAAAACTTTGCTTTTCAGTTAACGTAAGCAATTAAAAAGTTTGTATAAATGTGTTCCTAGAAAAAATATAGTTTTTCGTTATATTTATATAATTGCGTTTTTATATAGAAACATAAAACTTCTGGTGTACAGATATATTTTATGGATTATATATATATATATATATATATATATATATATATATATATATATATATATATATATATATATATATATGCGATAAACTCATCAAATTAGAGGGATGAAAAGATTCATAAGAAAAAGAAAAAAGCGGAGTTGAATATGGGTTGAGAAATGACATTTTATAAGTGAAAATCCCAAAAATACTTTTAGAAACAGATATAAAAACGATGTCATATAAAATATAAAAACGATGCACTCTAGGAAAAATATAGAAGCATATAGTTCAAATCTAACTGTGGCATCTAATGATGCCGAGATTTAATGTTTTAGTATATTGATAACGGTAATTGTATATGCTATTATTTACGTTTTATAAAAAACAAAAAAATACTAAACATGTTCGTTAAAATTTGAAAAAAATAGTAATCACCGCATTACAATCTGAAATAAAATTAATTTCATTTACGTTATAGTGCAGAAGTAGTTTAATAAGTAGTTTTAATATGGAAAATGTACTCAGTTTCAGAAACTTTAATCAAGGATCTAGTTAAATTTTGTTTAGTTACTTCATATACAATGGTGTTTCTCTCTCTTAAGACTCTAACTAAATAAAAATATAAATGACATACCTTTACAAGATAAATAAATGACATAATGTATAAAAATATAAATGGCAAAAAAACTAAATATGAGCTATTTGAGTTTTGTGTTGTAATTAACTAAAGTTTAGTGACGTTAGGCTAGGATTTAACACTTCTGAGGTTCGATCCTAAGTCTGGTCTGACTTAGTCTTTCATCCCTTCCGTGGGTAGATAAACTGAGGATCAAGCATGCTTGGAAATGAAACACTGGGAGTTCCGCGTAAGGTTGGCAACCTAACCACGACATGTGCTTCAAACTCTAGGACTCATCGTCTGGAAAACGGAGATTAACAGCGTAAGCCATGCCCTCCTCCAAGTTTGAATGTAGCTCTTGGAGTTTAAATTAATTTTATTGCAATTACCGATTATACCAATTGCATCGGTATGATTGGTAACATAATCCCGTAGACTTAACGGACCGTTAAAATTTTGTATATCCTCTCATTTTCAGTACATGAGTTATTTTTGTAAGCAGTCTCCTTGTACTGCTAGGAGTTTAAATTAATTTTATTGGAATTAACTATAATACCGAATGCATCGACATAACTTGTAACATAATCCCGTAGACAATCGACCTTTAAAATTTTGTATATCCTCTCATTTTTAGTACAGGAGTTATTTTTGTAATCAGACTGCTTGTAGCGCTAGGAGTTTAAATTAATTTTATTGCAATTAACGATAATACCGATTGCATCGGTAGAAATTGTAGCATAATTCCGTAGACTTAACTACCTTTAAAATTGTGTATATACTCTCATTTTCAGTACAGTAGTTATTTTTGTAAGCAGTCTCCTTGTAGCGCTAGGACATTAAATTCATTTTATTGCAATTAACGATAATACCGATTGCATCGGTATAATTTGTAACATAATCCCGTAGACAACCGACCATTAAAATTTTGTATTTCCTTCCTTTTTCAGTACAGGAGTTAAAAGTAAGCAGTCTCCTTGTAGTGGTAGGAGTTTAAATTAATTTTATTGCAATTAATGGTAATACCGAATGCATCATTATAACTTGTAACATAATCCGGTAGACAACGAAGAGTTAAAATATTTTATATCCTCTCATTTTCAGTACAGAAGATAGTTTTGTAAGCTGTCCCCATGAAGAGCTGGGAGTTTAAGTTAATTTTATTGGAATTAACGATAATACCGAATCCATCGGTATAACTTAATCGGTATAGCATAATCCCGTACACAATCGACGGTTAAAATTTTCTATATCCTCTCATTTTTCGTACAGTAGTTACTTTGTAAGCAGTCCCCTTGTAGAGCTAGGAGTTTAAATTAATTTTATTGCAATAACGATAATACCGAGTGCATGAGTATAACTTATAACATAATCCCGTAGGCAACCGACAGTTAAAATTTTGTATAGCCTCTCATTTTCAGTACAGGATTTATTTTTGTAAGCAGTCTCCTTGTAGCGATAGGAGTTTAAATTAATTTTATTGGAATTAACGATAAAACCGAATGCATCGGTATAACTTGTAACATAAAACGATAGACTTCACCGACTATTAAAATTTTATATATCCTCTCATTTTCAGTACAGGATTTATTTTTGTAAGCAGTCTCCTTGTAGCGATAGGAGTTTAAGTTAATTTTATTGCAATTAACGATAATACCAAGTGCATCGGTATAACTTATAACATAATCCCGTAGTTTTAACCGATGGTTAAAGTTTTGTATATCCTCTCATTTTCAGTACAGGATTTATTTTTGTAAGCAGTCTAATTGTAGCTCGAGGAGTTTATATTAATTTTATTACAATTAACGATAATACTGAATGCATCGGTATAACTTGCAACATAATCCCGTAGACTTAACCGACAGTTAAAATTTTGTCTTTCCTCTCATTTTCAGTACAAGAGTTATTTTCGTCAGCAGTCTACTTGTGAAATTGCATTAATTTTAGTTTTTTTATTTATCGTTCTGTCGACGTCATGTAATTTTCTTTTTCACCTTGAGTGTAGAAGCCGTACTTACAGCATGGTGCAGAGGCTGGAATTCATAAAAGTACATTAAGTGTTAAGCCGGTTACTCGTCAAGATATTCGCTTATGTAACAGAAATTAGTTTAACAAAAATATATGTCTTTCAATCATACATCTCAAGGCCGTTGGGGAGTTTCAGTTTTAAAAATCTATTTCAGTACTCACTTTTTCATTCTCACTTAATTAGTTATTTCGAAGTTCGAGCAGCAAAGAAATATTTAAATTTTGACAAACCTAGAATGATTATACATATTTTATCAGTACAATTATAGTAAATAATAGTTAATTATGTAACTGGAAAGAAAATCTTTTTTCATTTAAAAAGAATTTTAAAAAAATATTTTACTTTTCTATAACGCTGTGATTGTTCAAAATATAAATGTTACTTTATAAATAAATATTAGAAAGTTGAAAAGTTCAGGATGTCTTATATAAAACAATGAAGATAAAACCTTTGTAGTTTTTTGTTCCTTCTAAACTTATCTGATAAGTTCTATGCTTTAATTTTCTATTTATGTCGGTAAAATGTGAACTTATACTTTTCACATTCATAACAGATTCACCAAATAAGGAGCATAAAAAACTAGATCTGTAGTCTTTTCAGTGTACGTGAAATTTTGCAGTTGGTTTCTCTAGTTAAAAGAGAGGTGTTTACAGACATCAGTTTAAAATAAAATTCTAAAAGTTCTGGAAAAGACTAAAGGAATGAAAAAATAAATGTATTTGTTTCTTTTTTGGAAATTTCTGAATAAAGAGTAAACAAATTGCCGAAAATATTAAGTTTCTTAGACTATATAGAAAGTGTATTGTTATAGTATAACTAGTTTATATCTAATTTGAGAGTGTAAACTTCATTAATATTCAAATAAAAAGGATTTTCTTTTTCGTTTGCCATCATTTGTTAAAACATTTTACATCATTTTAAAACTATTTTGTAAAAAAGAGAAAATTATTTATTTGGTCTAAATTTTTCAGTATTTTAAATACAACAAAAATTCCAGTCACTCTGGTATGAGTGTGATGTGTTTACTCATATTACTTTCAAATTTAATATCTATAAATACCTCTATAGAGTACGATTTTCCTTTATTGTGACTTAATATCTTTTACAATATATAGAAAATGAGTTCTTATTTCTTATAGGATATTTATTCTGTAATTTTCTTGAAAAGGTAATACGGGATTTACTCTAAACGTTTAGAGATAAGGCTGACTGATGGAAATTAAACTTACTAAATTTTATTAATTTAGAAAATGTAAACCTCCAACGTGAATGCATTTCTGTAAGAAAATTTTCTAAGGATTAAAATCCTCAAGACATCCATTTATTAGAATGAATGTAAAATAAGCTTCTAAAGCCTGCAAAAATAATGCAATTATACTATTTTTAAAATTTTATGTATTTATGTGTATATATCTGTAGCACTGTATTTTTAACAAATTATCTTCATTTATAACTGTACCTTTAGTTTAGAAAAGCTTATCAATTTCTACTTACATTAGTGACAACTTATTTCATATAATGCTCAATTCTTACAATATTTAAATAATTAGACAATTATTTCGAAATGTGTATGTAAGCCAATTAAAAATAGTATCAACGATTTCCTATAAAAATATTTATTTTTGTAAAGAAAGATACTTTTTTATCAGTAAGTATCAATAAAATGTCATCCTACTTACGTTATAGAAAATTCATTTGATATAATTCTTTCATGTGCTCAGTTCTTACAATATTTAAAGAATTTGACAATTTTGAAATGTGTAAGTAAATCAAATAAAAATAGTATCAACGATTGCCTATAAAACTAATTACTTTTGTAAAGAAAGATACTTTATTTATTATGTACCAATAAAATGTCAATCTACTTACGTTATAGACAACTTATATGATATAAATATTTCATGTTTTCAATTCTTACAATATTTAAACAATTACACAATTATTTCGAAATGTGTGAGTAAATCAATTAAAAATAGTATCAAAGATTGCCTATAAAATATTTATCTTTGTTAAGAAAGATACATTTATTTCAGTAAGAATCAACAAAATGTCACTCTAATTACGTTTTAGACAACTTATTTGATATAATTATTTCAAGTGTTCAATTCTTACAATATTTAAACATTTAGACAATTATTTCGAAATGTGTGCATAAATCAATTAAAAATAGTATCAAAGATTGTCTATAAAAATATTTATTTTTGTAAAGAAAGATACATTTTTATCAGTAAGTATCAATAAAATGTCATCCTACTTACGTTATAGAAAATTCATTTGATATAATTCTTTCATGTGCTCAGTTCTTACAATATTTAAAGAATTTGACAATTTTGAAATGTGTAAGTAAATCAAATAAAAATAGTATCAACGATTGCCTATAAAACTAATTACTTTTGTAAAGAAAGATACTTTATTTATTATGTACCAATAAAATGTCAATCTACTTACGTTATAGACAACTTATATGATATAAATGTTTCATGTGCTTAATTCTTACAAT
>CM063509.1:107912041-107939541 GCA_032207245.1 Pardosa pseudoannulata
AGATAGAAAAGATTTCTGACACCCGTTTTCAATATATTCCGGACATGTTAGTTTTAAACAACTTCAAACTTGTTAATTTTATTTAGAAGTTACTAATTTATGTCAACTTTTATTTCCGTCTTTTTTATTTTTAGGAGTTTGTAAATCATTTCTTATCACCGTTTGCTTTTGTTTGCAAGACAGTAATTATTAAACGTTTTTAACTAGTCTTCGTTACTCAAGTCTAAAGCTGAAGTGGTTATCAGTATATATAGTCTTCATAAGCAATTACTAAAATAAATATTCATTACCGTTTATTATTTTGCATGAAATATAGTATGGGGAACACTATTGTAATCTTAATAATAAGCCTGAGTGTAAGAATAATATTACGTTAGCGTAGTGTTTGAGAAAGAAGAAATGAAAACTCCTTAAAAAACACATGGACACATATGTCTTAATGTATATATTTTTATTGTATTTTGAACCAATTTAAAGTTATATTGGTTTGTTGTAAACAACAATTATTTTTAATAAATTTACTATTTTGATAAAATATGTTATATAAGTTTCCTCAAATTCAACAGTATGTTGGTATACTGAATATTTATCAGTACAAAAATCTCTATTGCATAGAAAAATTTCCAACGTTTTAAAATTATTTATAAGTCTTAAAAATTCTATTGTAGAAATCATACGATTTCCCCGTACATAAATAAATAAACGAAAGCAAATTTTCCGGTTCTTGACGTAATTATGCAACAAACCACAGGGTGACTTGAAATTCTTACCTCAGTCTCAGGTAGTAGTTCTAAAATATTAGAGAGTGTATAATAGCAGACACACGAAACAACTATTACATTCGAGAGATAGAAAACAATTCTGACACCCGTTTTCAATATATTCCAGACATGTTAGTTTTAAAAAGCTTTAACCTTGTTAATTTTATTTAGAAGTTGATTTCAGTCTTTTATAGTTTTATTAATTTGTAAGTCACTTCTTATCATCGTTTGCTTTTGTTTGCACGAGAGTATATATTAAACGTTTTTTACTAATCTTAGTTACTCAAGTCTAAAGATGATGTTGCTTAGCAGTATGTACAGTCTTCATAAGCAATTATTGAAATAAATATTCCTTAACGTTTATTTTTTGTATAAATTTAGTATGGGGAATGCTATTGTAATCTTCCTAATAGTGCCTGAGTGTAAATATAGTGTTACGTTGGCCTAGTGCAGGGATAGACAAACGTTTTCGTCTTCGGTCCAAAAATCGAAAGAAAATAAGTTTGGCGGACCATGATAGATTTTTCTAAAATTTATAAAACAATATATAAGTACTTAACGGTTTAATTACATTAATGAGATAAATGAAATTGCGGTTTCATTTTTAAATGTTCCTTATATTGGGGTTCGAAGTGAGATGTTCTGATTTTAAGGAATGATGATAAATGCTCATCTCTCACTCTACTTCTAAAAATATTCTTTCTAAGGTTCAAAGCTGAAAATTCTTGTTCACATATAAGAAGCAAATATACCGCTGATCTTCTGGGAGTGAGATATAAATTAGGTATATAATAGTTAAGCAAAGTAGAAAAGGAGATGTATATATAATGTATAAATATATATTTCTTTTAATTTTCCTCTGAAACTTAAAACTCTATCCGGGGACTGGATAAAACCTTCCGGCTGGGGGTGCAGTTCTCCCGCGGTCTGTAGTTTGCCTATCTCTGGCCTAGTGCTTGAGAATTAAGAAATTAAAAGTCATTAAAAAATGGTCACATATATCTTGATTAAATAATTTTATACAATTAAATGCTTAAGGAATGCAACTGGAATGCAACTTACTATTTGTAGATATCGAAGATTCCTCTTCGTCGGTGTCGGCCCTAAAGAAAAATGGCTTCTCTTTTCCTTTTTCTCGTGTCGTTAAAAAAAATGTCAATCCCGCAAGCAGCGGATACCAGCAGCGTTCACCCTTTTCTCTCCTCTAGTAACAACATTTTCCTCTAAAAAAATCAGACTGCCCTTCGAAGAAAAAACAAAAGGTCCACTCACGAACGGAGAGGTCAGACCCGCCAAACCAGCGGGAACTTCTATTGGTTGGAAAAAGTTTGTTCTAGTTCAAACCGGTCCAGTTCTGTATGTCTTTGACGATGGCTCACAGGAAGAGGTAAAAAAAAAACTGAACCAAATGTAACTTATTGTTACACTGAGAAATACTCAGTGATGGCTCTTTTACACGAAAGCAACCCAGTCTGGTGTGAAATATTAACTATATTTTGGACTAGGAAATGACATCTTTTTCTGACACGAGTGGAGCAATTAATGATACATGAAAAAATTTTCGATTCCAAAGTTCCTACCACAGCGAGAGATGAGATAAATTCTTTCCCAAGAGAGAGCAGCTTAGTCAGCGTTAATCAAACAGAAACTTAGATCGTTGGAAAAGGTAATCATTTTTCTTTGGAGTAATGATAAATTTGACAAGTGGACAGAAAATTAGCATTTATTTTAGAGTTAGCTTTTTAAGACGAGTTTGGAAGTATTTCAGCAGCGAACATTCCTAAATAAATTTACAGTCTAGTGTTATTAATGATTTTTATAGTTATTTAAGTCTCAACTTCATGCGGTCTCTTTTGAGAACACATGAGAATAATTTGTCGATTTTTGCCTGATTTTAGAACCATGTTTCCAACACGCAATTCAGTAATTTTCAGTATATCTTGTTAATTACATATTTTAGCAAATATTCTGATTAAAAATGGCTAAATTTTGATACTTTGAATATAAATAAGATTTATTTTTCTTGTACCTGACCACGATATTTTTACCCAACTGTGAAATTATTTCGTTGTGGAATTATATATATATATATATATATATATATATATATATATATATATATATATATATATATATATATATATATATATATATATGTGTGTGTGTGTGTGTGTGTGTGTGTGTGTGTGTGTGTGTGTGTAACATTAATTTCTTTTCCTTCATTATAAATCAAATATATGCTTCACAAATCATTATAGTATACGAATATATGTATACTATTTGTGACTAAATTAATTATATCATGTTTGTGTTCATTTATTTAAAAATTGAATAAGTCTATTATACGTATTTGTTTAATATAACAGGAATAATACCTCTCAAAATGGTGTCATTTTCATCCACTATTTTTTAATGGATGAAAAATATATTTATGTGATTTCATCATGCAGGAAAATGGGTCTATGAAGCCATTCGTAGAAGATGTTAAAAAATTAACGCTAAAAGATTAGTACACGTTTCCTTTGTGCTTTTCAAGTTTTTTATACTTCAAACTTTGTTAATAATCCTTTGAGAAAAGAAATATTATGTATAAAGTAAAAATTAGTGATCGTTTATAATAAACTTTTAGTATGTACCAAGGGAAGTATAGAATGTATGCGGAACTTTAAGCATTGTGCTTGCTATAAACCAGACAGTCAAGAAATTAATCTTGTTTATAAAATATAAGCTGCTTGCAATGCTTATAAAGTTTTATATAGAAATTGTTCCAGTAATTGTAATATAAATTCGTAAATTCCTCATATATACTTGATGAACATGGAACTACAGAGCTCGAAATTAAATAAGAAAAAACAAAATTTAATAATAATTTAACGGTCGTTAAAATATTTCATGTTCGACTTATTACTATTTTTTGTCAATCAAAATAAAAAGCTAAAAAATCATAAAATAGTTTGATGAAACTCAATATAGTAAATCTAAACAAAAGGAACAGTGTTTAAGATAATCTTGAATGCGCTATTGGTACTATTTAAAAGCCATAAAATGTGGGAAACGCCGACGAACAATTGAGCTGAAGATTACATTATAACAAAAGCTTATTCACTATCAACAATATGCCGTCCCCTGGTACACAATTACTTTCAGAATTCCTTTAATCAAACTCTTACTTTGCTTTATGAGTCATAGGGGCTTAATGAAACACGAACTGTTAAAGGAACTGGTATACCCTCCAATTACTTACATAAAAAGCCCTCGCTTCAGAAGATTAAAGATATCTTTAATGGTCCACGCACAATGCCGTGACCACTTTCGTAAGCGGGAGAAATTGAGGTATTAAGTCGATCATGACGTTCAAGTTGGGAGAAAACCTTAAATGTTAGTCACTGGAATCATCGAATTTTCCTATGTTGAATGCAATTATGTAAATTGTACTTTTTCAATCAGAAGAAAGCAATTTGCTAGGGGAATTTTATTTTTAAAATCTCTTGAGGATTATTAATCATAAAACGATTCAATTAATAACAGGTTACGTATTTATTTTTGGGTTTTCATTTTAAACCCGTGACATCGATTTCGTAAATCTAGTCGTACATTATGCTGTTTTTTATGAAAATGTTATATCTTGCTTAAGACTGCTAACTGGATAAAGTCTGAACTGTATAAAATCATAAACATTGCATATGTATTTTATATCTTACAGATTAGTATATGAATTCCTCCTTTCATAACCACATAATGCAACGGTACATATTATAGAAAACAGTATTTACCAAACTATATAACTCTACGTTTTTTCAATCATTCTTCAAAATAGGAAATACTAAAGATTAAAACAAAACACTGTTATAGACTTTAATTCTCTATGTAAAACTATATTTTTATTGTATTTGAAACAATTTAAAGTTATACGAGGGTCACTCTGAAATTTTTGAGATACAACTTGGTTTTTAAAGTTATACTTACAAAACTTTACGTGTGTACAAAATAGTCTCCTCCAGTATCAATGCACTCTTGTAGACGAATTTTCCACAGATTAAATGCCTCAAGTCATTCATTTCTTGGAATAGATGAAAAACATTCATTTATAGATACATCAACTGCTTCTTGTGAATGAAAACGACTTCCACGTAAGTTCGTTTTTACATTAAAGAATAATCAAAAGTCACGCATAGCTAGATCAGGTGAATAAGCCGGATGTTCTATCACTTTAATCTGTTTTTGTTTAAGAAATCCAACTGTTAAGCCGGATGTATGTGATGATGCATTGTCATGGTGAAGCATTAGTCCCCTAACAATCACTTCTTGTAGATTTCGTGGAACACATTTAGTGGTATACCAGTTTGCTTTACAGTCTTCTGTCCTTCAAAATTAATGGCTTTGACCGATTCCGTACTTCTGAAGAAAATGGCATACATCCTTTTTTTCAGTGCGCTTTGTCTTATCACCATTGTCGGAGTGGGATCATCTTCAAAGACACGTATTTTGCTTTCTTGACGTGTTGGAACGTCAATAAATTGTATGTATCACCCGTTACAATTTTAGAAATTATGTTGTGGCGACCATCATTTAGCAATTTAAGAGTTTCTTTACTGATTATGACACACTCCCCTTTTTGGTGCTCAGTTAGATTATGGGGAACCCAACTGCAAACTACTTTTTTCGTATATAATTCTTCATTTATTATTTTGTGTATGAAAGCATTGTTGAATTATTTCAGTGTAATTTGGTAGGTACAGCGATTATCATCCATTAACATTTTTCGTATGGCACACATATTATTTTTGCCGACGGCGGCCTTCCTGTGTGTTCTTCATCCTTAAGAAAATAGCGACCTCTGCTAAATCCTTTAAACCATCTGAATACAGTAGCATGAGCTGCAGATTCATCACCAAATGCCAACTGTAACTGTTGAAAGCATTCGTCTTGATTGAATCCTGAATTAAAATCGTAGAAAATCATAGCGCGAAAATGATCTCCGGTCAACTCCATTTTCTCTTTTGTTTAAAACTTATTCTACGCTAAACAAGTTGACGTAAGTCAGTAAAACATTGTCTCCTGTATTAAAATAATTTGTATTTGAAAATTAAGCCGTTGTTTTTATTTTATAAATTCTTGTCTGCACGTATCTCAAAAATTTCAGAGTAATCCTCGTTTTTATTTGATGTGAACAATTTTTTTCAATAAAATTACTATTTTGATGAAATATGTTGTATAAGTTCCGTCAAATTCAACAGTATGTTCGCATACTAAATATTTATCCGTACAAAAAGTCTCCATTGCATACTAGAATTTTCTACGTTTAAAATTATCTACAACTCTTAAAAATTATGTTGTAGAAATAAGATTTCCCCGTACATAAATGAATATACAGAAGCAAATTTTCGGTTCTTGACGTAATTACGCAATACACCACTGGGTGATTTAAAATTCTTACCTGCGTCGCAGTTGGTAGTTTTAAAAGATTAAGGAATGTTTTATAAGAGATACACGGAACGACTCCTACATTATGAATGAAAGTAGAAAACGATTTATATGTGGGTTTTAGTATATAACTATATTTGAACATGAAGTAGGACAAAAAGCCAAAGAACTTACATAGGATAACACCGTCACTGACTGTAATGTTGTCCTTATACTCAAATTTGCAGACATATTTAAACATAACATTTCTTACAATACGATAAACAGAACATAGTTATTAAGCAGGTATTTGTGTTTCTTATTGATTCTAAATATAACATAATTTGGATCGAAAATCCTAATTTCAAATCACGTCAAGCATGAAGCTTTAATTTTAATTATTAAATTATACATACATTAATTTAAAAAAATCAGGTATAACTATATAACTAACTATATAAATGTAGAAAATATATATATTTATAAAACATTTGTATTATTTTAAAGAAAAATTATTACGATAAATTTTATTGGGATGAAATTTATTTCTAAATCGTAACAAAATAAAATACCTTTAAAAATTTCAAGAAAACCGATTATATCTGTTATATTAATTTTAAAAATATAATAAATTAACCGTAAAATGTCTTCCTATATATATTACCTTAACAATATACCAAGCAATCGATTTTCTCCTAAGTGCTCTTAATCCTGATAAATAAATAATTAAATTTATTCCTAAATCGTAACAAAATAAAATACCTATAAAAATTTCAAGAAAACCGATTATATCTGTTATATTAATTTTAAAAATATAATAAAATAAGGGTTAAATGTCTTACTATATATATTACCGTAACAATATATCAAACAATCGATTTTCTCTTAAGTGCTCTTAATCCTGATAAATAAATAATTAAATTTATTTCTAAATCTTGACAAAATAAAATATCTATAAAAATTTAAAATATTGGTAAAATGTCTTCCTATATATATTACCGTAACAATATACCAAGCAATCGATTTTCTATGTGCTCTTAATCCTGATAAATAAATAATTAAATTTATTTCTAAATCTTGACAAAATAAAATATCTATAAAAATTTAAAATAATGGTAAAATGCCTTCCTATATATATTACCTTAACAATATACCAAACAATCGATTTTCTATGTGCTCTTAATCCTGATAAATAAATAATTAAATTTATTTCTAAATCTTGACAAAATAAAATATCTATAAAACTTTCAAGAAAACCGATTATATCTATTATATTAATTTTAAAAATATAATAAAATAACCTTAAAATGTCTTCCTATATATATTACCGTAACAATATACCAAGCAATCGATTTTCTCCTAAGTGCTCTTAATCCTGGAAGATTAATCCTTAATACAAGCAGTTTATCACACAATCTTAAGACACTCTCCTCAAATCTCGTAATCTGCCGATTTCCGCTAAATCTTTTAGCAATAAAACTGGCACTGGATGCCCGTAACCCCAGCATTTCACAGTTGCTAGAATAATACGGCTTGTTGATTCGTATTAAAGGATTACCCTCAATCCTGCACTTAAGTGTGTGTTTATTTTAGATCGAATGTTAATGGTGGATTTTGTAGACAAAAGGATTTGGAGAGGTTTAAAATCGTACAGGAGGAATGATCATTTATTTCAAATATTTTTTTTTTCAAGAGAACTAAAATAAATTTTTAGGCAGTGATTTTTTCGAAGATAATATAATGAATTAATATAAAAATTATTTTTTTCTTTTACAGTTTTTCTATGCGTATCGGAGTTATCAGTTATTTCAACATTTACATTTGAATTATGCGTTGGTATATTAATGAATGGGTATTTTTAATTTGGTTTTAATTTAGGTGTTTCTTTGGTATTTTCCGTGTAATTGTGTTATAGATAGGTTGCAGAAATCTACAACTGGTGTTACTTATAGCATGTTTTTAATAATTATGTTGTGAAATATATTACCCACTTAGGTAATCTAAACACACACACATATATACACATATATATATATATATATATATATATACTATAAATATATACATATATAAACATATATACATATATACATACATATATATATACATATATATATACATATATATATATATATATATATATATATATATATATATATATATATATATATATATATATATATATATATATATATATATATATATATATATATATATATATATATATATATATATATATATATATATATATATATATATATATATATATATATATATATATATATATATAAACATATATACACATATATATATATATATATATATATATATATATATATATATATATATATAAACATATATACACATATACATACATATATATACATATACATATACATATATATCTATATATATATATATATATATATATATATATATATATATATATTATATATATATATATATTATATATATATATATATATATATATATATGTGTGTGTGTGTGTGTGTGTGTGTGTGTGTGTGTGTGTCTAAAAATAATGAAAAATGTGTATACACTGTTTCATATTAGAATGGTAATTTGAAGAATTTTATTATCCTGTATATAAAAGTTCTACTATAATCTCATGTCTGTACATTAGGCAGAGCATTAAACCAACAGCGTATCATTTCATTTCCGCTATTATAGTGTATTAGTTTAGAATAATTTATTCAGAAAAAAAATTTCGTAAATAAATAAAACATGTAACGAGTTTTAATTGTGATGTCCTCTTCTCTGCGAAACTTAATTAAAATCCCATGTTGATCTTTTCTAACATCATCAATAAAATATAACTTTTAGGAACATTATCTCAATATTATATGTTATATACGTTTCATTATATAACAATATCATAGGAAATTTCTCTTTAGTGTCCAGTTTAGTGTCAACATTGGAGAATCTGCATTTGTCCAATTCGGAAAAAAGGATCTTATTAATTAATGAGGAGACATGCAATGTACTGTAGGCGAAACTAAGTACTAGAATATTTTATGAAGGACAACTTCATTTTCAGTGACCGCTTACGGAAGAACAAATTTGATCATTTAAAACCTAATTGGCATTTTTATTCCCAAAATTTCAGACTGAATTGTTATTAGTTCTTTGGTGGATCGTTTATTTATTATTATTTAGAAAATTTCTGTTACATTTCAGTCCCTCAAAGGCATTTATATAGCATATAATCTCAATAATCTTTAGAAATGAACTGATAGTTTTTCATATCCAGTGACAGTTTAAAATTGAGATTTCTTTTAAGTAACTCGTTTTTTATAATTAGTTTCCATGTCGATGGAAATTTGTTGCTTGATAAATATATATATATATAATGTATATATATATATATTTATATATATATATATATATATATAAATATATATATATATATATATAATATAATGAGTTTAGAATAATTCATATTTAATAAATTCTCTTTTAAAACTTCTTGAATTGTTTTTCCAATTTCTTTTTTAATTTCTACTTACGATTTTTCATTTTAGGATCATGCAGGTTTGAAAAATGTTAGGAGATTTAAGTACAATTCTACACTTTCATGTAGATAAAATCTCCAAATACATTGATAAAACTGATATTTTACCTGATTTCATTTTTATTTTACAGTTACAAAGTAAATTTCTGTGACAGTTCAGCATCTCAACAATATTTATATAGCATAATATCTCAATAATCTTTAGAAATAAACTATTAGTTCTCCTTCATACCCAGTGACAGTTTATAAATGAAAGTTTTTAAAATATAGGTTTGTAAAATATTATTCGATTTAAGTACAATTCTCCTCTTTGAGGTAAATAAAATCTGCAAATACATTGATACAACTGATATTTTATCTAATTTCTCACACCAGTATATTTTCAGATATATCCCTCTAAGCTCAAGTTGAGTTGTTGACAGAATATACGATTTTGTCAACTGCACTTGACCGATTCAACAAAGGATATAATTACACAATGATGGAAGATGCGAAAGATGATAGACTAACTTGAATAATGGAATATCTTACAAAGGAGTACAGAATTTTCCCCAAATCCACCCACATTCCGCACACCAAATAATATACATTCCATTATCCCATCGGTCAAATGATAAAATACTTATGGCTTTGTGATTTCTTAGAAAGAAAATCAAATATCTATAATTAATAGGTCATGTTTATAGCTTACAAAATTGCTAACCGCAGGATATACATTTCGTTATCTCAACGATAAAAAGATAGTATATGTTTATCTTTGTGATTTCTTAGAAATAATGTGAAAAAGCTATAATTAAGGTCATGTTTAAAGCTTTCAAAATAGCTAACGGCAAGATATACTTTTCGTTATCTCAACGATAAAAAGATAATATATGTTTATCTTTGTGGTTTCTTAGAAATAATGTCAAATAGCTATAATTAGTAGGTCATGTTTAAAGCTTTCAAAATTGCTAACCGCAAGATATACTTTTCGTTATCTCAACGATAAAAAGATATGTTTTTATCTTTAAGATTTCTTAGAAATAAAGTCAAATAACTATAATTAATAGGCTATTTTTAAAGCTTACAAAATTGCTAAGGAATGATATATATTTATTTTTCCAGCTGTGAAACGATTATATATCCATTATTTTGTGATGTCTTCGAAAGAAGGTCAAATAGCTCTAACTTAGAGGACTATTTAAAAATTACAAAATTAATATCCGAATGTATATATATAAATATATATATATATATATATATATATATATATATATATATTTATTTATTTATTTATTTATTTTTCCAACTATGAGACCATAATATCAATATAATTTTGTTATTTCTTAGAAAGAAAGTCAAATAGCTATAATTTAACTGACTACATTTTCAGCTAAATTATGGCTATTTTGTTTTAACTAACTCTACGAAATTGCTATCTGAATGATATATATTTCATTTTCCCTCCGGTCAATCAATAAAATATTTACAATTATGTGATTTCTTAGAAAGAAAGTTAAATATCTATAATTTACCTGTCTATTTAATGTCTGCAAAATTGCTGTTCGACTGAAATATATTTCATTTTCCAAAGGAGAAACAATAATATATTTACAATTATGTGATTTCTTTGAATGAAAGTCAAATAGCTATAATTTATCGGACTATTTAAGGTCTACGAAATTATATCGAATTATCGAATTATCAGTTATCGAATCTATATATATTCTGTTCTAACAACGATGAAGGTGTAATATATTTATTTATTTATTTATTTGATTTCTTAGAAAGAGAGTCAGACAGCTGTAAATTAAACGATTATTTAAAGTTTTAAAAAATTCTCTACCAATGAGATGTATTTTGTTCTCTCAACGGTGAAACACTAATGAATTTATAATTTTATGATTTCTTAAAAAGAAAGTCAAATAGCTATAATTTAAAAGACTATTTAAAAATTACAAAATTCCTATCCGATTGATGTATACTTCGTTTTCCCAAGGGGGAAACGATAATATATTTATTATTTTGTGATATCTTAGAAAGAAAGTCAAATAGCTATAATTTAGTGGACTATTTTAAAATTACAAAATTGCTATCCCATTGATGTATACTTCGTTTTCCCAAGGGGGAAACGATAATATATTTATTATTTTGTGATATCTTAGAAAGAAAGTCAAATAGCTATAATTTAAATGACTATTTAAAAATTACAAAATTCCTATCCGATTGATGTATACTTCATTTTCCCTAGGGTGAAACGATAATATATTTATTATTTTGTGATATCTTAGAAAGAAAGTCAAATAGCTATAATTTAGTGGACTATTTTAAAATTACAAAATTGCTATCCAATTGATGTATACTTCGTTTTCCCCAGGGTGAAATGATAATATATTTATTATTTTGTGATATCTTAGAAAGAAAGTCAAATAGCTATAATTTAGGGGACTATTTAAAAATTATAAAATTGCTATCCAATTGATGTATACTTCGTTTTCCCCAGGGTGAAACGATAATATATTTATTATTTTGTGATATCTTAGAAAGAAAGTCAAATAGCTATAATTTAGAGGACTATTTAAAAATTACAAAATTGCTATCCAATTGATGTATACTTCACTTTCCCAAAGGTGAAATGATAATATATTTATAATTTTGTGATTTCTTAAAAATAAAGTCAAATAGCTATGATTTCAATGACTATTTCAAAATTACAAAATCGCTATCCGATTGATATATACTTCGTTTGGCCAAGGGTGAAACGATAATATATTTATGATTTTGTGATTTCTTAGAAAGAAAGTCAAATAGCTATAACTTAACTGACTATTTAATATAGACGAATTTGATATCCGAATGTTATATATCACGTTCTAACAACAATGAAAGGATAATATATTTATTTTTTTGTGATTTCTTAGAAAGATCGTCAGATAAGTATAATTTAAGGGACTATTTAAAGTTTAAAAAATATTATCTGAATGATAAATATTCTGTTCTTTCAACGATGAAACGATAATGTATTTATGACTTCGTGATATCTTAGAAAGAAAGTCAAATTGCTATAGTTTATATGTTGTATTATAAGTTTACGAAATTGAGTCATATATAGGCAAAATACTATAATATAAGTTTAATACTATGCCACTAAACGAAAATTCTAAAACACAATCATAAAATAAATTACATTTATTACACTATTTACATTTATTATGATACTATTATATATATATATATAATATATATATATATATATATATATATATATATATATATATATATATATATATATATATATATATATATATATATATATATATATATATATATATATATATATATATATATATATATATATATATATATATATATATATATATATATATATATATATATATATATATATATATATATATATATATATATATATATATATATATATATCTTATATGAGAAATAGCAGTATTTTTTATAATAATATATATTTTATTATTAATTAAAAGATAACAAACACATTAAGAAAAATTAAAATGCTTTTCTAAGGTTGCACTAACATTCATTTTGAAATTCTAATTGAAATATTTAGCTAAAGTAAGCAAACAAGCAAAGCAATTTCCCAGAAGAAAAAAAAACCACTTTCCGAGTAATAGTCAAGTTAGTTTATCTAAACTCGACAACAGATGGCGATAGCTGTCGAGCCACAAGAAACTATTCACCGGTTAAAATATTCCCTCGTCTTAGCAGCTTCTCTATTCAAACCGAAAATAAAGAAGGGTAACCCCATCTGCCGTTTAATCGCACATCCATTAAGCCACCATTATGAAACAATTACCCTGGTTTAGTTATGTATTCAAAGGGCCACCTCATTTTGTTTTCATTCGTTGGGTTTTAATTAAAAGGACGAAACTCTAAAACTTTTGATGACTGAAATGTGTAATTATTTTACGAGATAAACCCGTTTTGTGACTGTCATATTTTCAAATACAGAATTTAGTTTGTCAAACGTGTTTCCGTAGATGAATAATTTATGCTAACCTATTTGCTGCATAAATTGTAGAATAGATTTTAAATTTCTTCACAGGCGTGTTTTTAAATGTACAATACAATTGCCAATTATTATAATTGTTTTTACGTAAAACGTAATTATTTGAAATAATTACTTTAATAAATTTAAATCTTTGTATTGAATTACAAATATATAAACATTATCACATTGTGTAGGACAAAACTCCAAAACATTTAATGATTAAATTATGTAATTATTTTATTAAGTAAAACCCTTTTGTAAAATTGTTTATGTTAAAGACATAACATTATTTGGGACATGTTCTTCAATAGAGGAATAGTTTATGCCAACCTATTTTCTGCATAAATTGTAGAATAAATTTAAATTTCTCCACATGCGTGTATTCTAAATGTATAATACGGTTTACAATTATTATAATTAGATTATACGTAAAACATAATTATTTGAAATAATTATTTTAATATTTTTAAATTATTGTGTTAATTACAATTATATAAACATTCTCATATTGTAAAGGACGAAACTTCAAAACATTTGATGAATAGGTTTGGTTTTGGAGCGCTACGATCTACTTTTGCAACACGAGGGCTAATGAGACCGGGACCTATTGCTTAAAGGCGATACCGAACAGCTACGAATATCCATGCCATAGTGGGATTCGAACCCACAAACTCCGGTTCCGAAGGCTAGTACCCTAACCATCGTTCGGCATTTGATGAATAAAATATGTAATTATTTTGTAAAGGTCTTTATTTTAAAGACGTAATTTTATTACATGTTCTTCCGTAGAGGAATAATATTTATTTATGTGTTTTCAATAGTAAATTTTGAATTATTTTACATGTGTGGTCTAAAAATCGTAATACATTATAAAGTTATTGGAGATTATTTATGTAAATAAATTTTATTAATTAAAATAATTATTTAATGACGTTTAAAATTATTATTATAAATTACATATGTTTGAATATTATTATAGCGTAAAAGACGAAATTATAAAACGTTTGATAACTGAAATATGTAATAAGTTTCAGTGTTCATCCTTTTATATGCATTTCATCTCTACAAATACAGTAGGTTTTTTATGATTTTCATGAATAACTTATGCTTATGCATTTTATGTATACTTATTACGGTAGATTTCTGTATTTCTAAAACTGCAGTGCACCTTAATTTTAATAAAAATTTTACATATGAAAAATTCATAAAGATAGAGAATAATTATTTTAATAAATTTTACATTATTACTATTTGTAGGACTTTACAGCTTACTTAAAAGAAAACGGCCGCTAATGTGCTTCCGTAGATGAATGATTTATGCTAACCTATTTTCTGCATAAATTGAAGAATAGATTTAAAATTCCTTCACATGAGTGTACAATACAATTTATAATTATTATAATTATTTTATATGAAAAATGTAATTATTTGAAATAAGTATTTTAATAACTTTAAATTATTGTATTGAAATACAAGTATATAAGCATTATTAAATTGTAATGACAAAACAAACTCCAAAACATTTGATAATTAAAACATGTAATTATATCATTAGATAAACCTCTATTTTAAAGGTCTTTATTTTAAAGATATAACTTTATTTGGGACATGTTCCTTCTTAGTAGAATAATTTTATTAATGCATTTTCAACAGTAAATTTTAGGATAAATTTAAAATTTCTTGACGTGTGTTCTCTAAAAATAATAATATATTATAAGATTATTAGAGTTCATTTTTGTAAATGAATAGATTTATATAAATTAATTATTTTATTATGTTTGAAACTATTGTTCTAAATTACATTATTACAGTGTAAATGATGAAGTTATAAAATATTTGGTGACTGAAATATAATAAAATTTTTCGAATTCGTTCTTTTATGTGCATGTCATCTAATCTAATACAAAACGCTTATTTTATGTTCTCTCGTACATGAATGCTTTATGCTAATGTATTTTATGTATACAAATTAGAGTAGATTTCTGTACTTCTAAAACTACAGTGCCTTTTCCTTTTAATAGAATTTTTACATATGTAAAAGTGATAATAATATTAAATAATAATTTTAATAAATTTCAAACTATTGTAGTGAATTACAACTATCTAAACATTATTTCAGTATAAAATATGAAACTCTAAAACATTTGACCACAAAAATATGTAAATATTTCATAAGATAAATCTGTTATTTTAATGTAATCATTACAAAATATAATTTTACTTGTCACACAAATTGAAATATGTTAATAACTGTTTTTCATGTAACCTATTTTTAGTAGTAAATTTTAAGGTAAATGTACACTTTTATGACACGTGACTTCTTAAAACCACAAAATATTATTATATTATTCGTGTTCGTTATTTATTATTTTAAGAAAATTGCTTAAATAATTATTGTATTACGTTTCAAATTATCGTTCCTAAGTACATATATTCGAACATTCGCTCTGACTTCTTTTCTGTCAAACCTGTAACATGTTCCTTTTTAATGTTTTAATACATTTACAATTATATATAATTACATATGTTTAAGAATCATTTCATTACCAAGATAAAAAATCTAAAACATTTGACAACTGAAATGTGTAATTACTTTAAGCGATAAACCTGTTTTGTAAATATCATCTTTTCAAACATGGGTTTTAGTATTCACATATACTTTTGTAGATGAATAATTTATGACAACTTATTTTTTGTATACATTTTAGGGTTGATTTAGCATTTAGTGATATGCGTTTCTAAAAATACTTTACACTGTAAATTTATTAGAATATTTCTATATTTTTTTAATAAATTTCAAACCATGCAATTTAATTAGAAAGATTTAAATAATAGTACATTGTAAAGGACTAAACATCCAAACATTTTATGTCTAAACCGTGTAATTATTTTGTTAAATAATTAAGATTTGTGGATATCTTTATTTCATAGATATACTTTCGCTTTTTACATGCTCTGTCCTAAATGAATAAATTTTATTAACGTATTTTCAGTACTATATTTTAGAGATCATTTAGAATTTTCGATTTAGACAATATAGAAAATTATAAGAGGTTTTTACTCTATTAATGACAAAATTCCAAATAATTTGAGAACTGAAATTTGTTATTGTTTTTTGAAACAACTCTTTTGTGATTGTATTCGATGATTCTGTCCTACTTTAAGTTATTCCGCACATCTTAATACCATGCATTTCAAAAGGTTTATTCTTAAAAGAATGCCAAAATTAAAGAATCTCTCAAATAAATGAAAATTAACGATATTTAAAACTATGCCACCCCATTTAAATTAACGATAAATTCCTACACCATGTATCGTTGAAATAAATAAGCAAATGAATAAAATAGTAGCAACATTTTCAAGTCAAGCATATTTTTGAAATAACAGTTTTGTTCTCAAAACTTTAAAATGTACTTAATATAGTTTTCTCAGCAATTCACGTTCATTAAAAATATAGTTATTGCTGAAATAATTCAAAATAATGATTAATGAAAGTAAAATTATGCATTTATAAATTATTTATTAATGGTCTACAGATATTTATAAATAGTCTTATTTATTAATGACCATTCGACTTTTTAGCTATCTAGAACTTTAAGAATGCAATAGTTGGTGCATTTATTTCTGAGATTGCAAATTACCTAAATTTTAGAGTAACATAAAATTTATGTGACTTATTTCATTAATTTACTTTCACACTGTGAAATATATATCAAATATTTTAGACTATCATATAAAGTTTTTACATATAACGGAGTTCTAATTCAATATATAAATAAATACAAATTGTTATACATGAACAGATTGAATTTTAAATTAGATCATTACTTATTTTTTCATTCCTTTGAATTTTCCATTAAGAATTAGATAAAATAATTCTATCGTATAAATAGATATCGTATATCTAATATCGTAAACTAAACTATAAATATCTGGTATTATCTTATTTCCTATTAATAACAGCATATTTAAAACATAAGAGAATGCATATCTTTAATATATCTGTACACTGATTATATTAGTTTTTATTTTATTGTTCCTTTTTATTATAAATAGAGATATATATTGTTTTACTAGATGTTATTTCATTCTGTTATATTTTACAGTTAGAATCATATAAATATTTTCGAAGAACTACAAAATTTATTTTCGGAGAATTTCCTCCAAAACAAAACATATTAGGAAAAAGAACGGCTCGAAAAATTCAATTACATAGCAGCTGTTTTCAATCTTTTCAAAGGATTACATATCAGGATTAAAACGAAGCAAACTTTATCTTCGTGAACTCGTATCGCATGTCCCCATTTTTTCTTCTAAAAAAAGGAACTTGGTCGCACTGTGGCTTATCTTTTTAATGTTGGAGGGGAAGCCTAAGTGGCGACTAGCCGTCGCCAGACAGTTGCTTGGCGCCATGAGCATTTACATACCATCGAAGAACCCACTTCTATGGCTGTGTTGAATTTTATTAGTTTCCTCCATCCAAGGAAGTGAAAAAATAAATAAGCTGGATTTATCTATTTTCATTTACCCATTTATTGACTCATTTCCCTGTTAATCTTTAGATCAAAGATGCTAAAAATCTTTTAGATCTTTATAAGAATGCTGGTGTCTTACTTTAATACGAATTCTTTTAAGCGTTTGTCCCCGTATGAGACTATTCAATACACGTACGTTTTGAAATTTAATGCTAGCTAATAAATGTAAACAATACATTGAAATAAATATGCTTTTTAGACTATATATTTGTTTGTATTCTTGTAAATATGTTGATGAAAGTTGCTAAAAACCTTTTATGTCTTTATAAGCATATTGGTGCTTTATTTAAATACTAAGAACCGGTCACATGAAAGTCGTCTAAAGTCTAACCGTGATTAATCTCTGTTTAAAAGGAGAATTACGCCCCACCACTCGTTAGAGCCATGGCTTAATCGCGGTTATTCAATAAACGACGTTGGTGAAATCAGCACTCATTCTTTAAAGCTTTATTTTCCAAACAATTGAAAATATTCAGTACACGTACCTTTTAAAACAACTCAATACACGTATCTTTTTTAAACTTAATGCTAGCTAATAAATTAAAAAAAAAACAGAAAAAGGAACTCGTTTTTCAAACCTTATATTTGCTTGTATGCTTGTATTCTTGTTAATCTGTTGACCAAAGATGATAAAAACCTATTAGATCTTTATAAGCATACTAGTGCTTTATTTAAATATTAAGAACCGGTCTCACCAAAGTCGTCTAAAGTCTACCCGTGATTAATCTTTGTATAAAAGGAGAATTACGTCCCATCACTGGTTGGAGCCATGCGATAATAGCGGTTATTCAATAAACGAATTTTGTGAGACCGGCCCTTATAAAAAGCGTTAGTTTCCAATCATTTGAAAATATTCAATACACATACCTTTTTAAATTTTAAGGCTAGTTAATAAACGTAAACAAGACAGGAAAAATAAATATGCTTTTCAAACCTTATATTTTTTTGTATTCTTGTAAATATGTTACCAAAGTTGTTTAACGGCTAACCGTGATTCATCTCTGTTTAAACGAAGAACTGCATTCCACCATTGGTTGGAACCATGGGTTGATCGCGGTTAGTCATTAAACGACTTTGGTGACATTGGCCCTTATTCTTTAAAGCGTTAGTCTACAATTATTTGAGACTCCTCAATGCACTTCTCTTTTTTAAACTTAAGGCTAGCTAATAAATGTAAACAAGACAGAAAAATGAGCTAATGTTTTACACCTTATATTTGCTTGTATTCTTGTTAATTTGTTGACCAAAGGTGATAAAACCCTATTAGATCTTTATAAGCATACTAGTGCTTTATTTAAATATTAAAAACTGATCTCACCAAAGTCGTCTAACTGCTAACCGTGATCAATCTCTGTTTAAACTGAGAATTGCGGCCCACCATTGCTTGGAACAATGGGTTAATTGCGGTTAGTCATTAATCGAATTTTGTGAGACCAGCTCTTATTCTACAAAGCGTTATTCTCCAATCATCCAAAAATATTCAGTACACGTACCTTTTTAAAACTTAAGGCTAGCTAATAAATGTAAATAAGACAGAAAAATAAATATGCTTTTCAGACCTTATATTTCTTTGTATTCTTGTAAATATGTTGATCAAAGATGCTAAAAACTTTTCAGATCTTTATAAGCATACTAGTGCTTTATTTAAATATTAAGAACCGGTCTCACCAAAGTCGTCTAACGGCTAACCGTGATTAATCTCTGTTTAAAAGGAGAATGCGTCCTACTATAGGTTGGAACCATAGGTTAACCGCAGTTAGTCATTAAACGACTTTGGTGACATTGGCCCTTATTCTTTAAAGCATTAGTCTCCAATTATTTGAGACTCTTCAATGCATTTCTCTTTTTTAAACTTAAGGCTAGCTAATAAATGTAAACAAGACAGAAAAATAAGCTTATTTTTTAGACCTTATATATGTTTGTATTCTTGTTAATCTGTTGACCAAAGAGGATAAAAACCTATTAGATATTTATAAGCATACTAGTGCTTTATTTAAATATTAAGAACCGGTCTCACCAAAGTCGTCTAACAGCTAACCGTGATTAATCTCTGTTTAAAAGGAGAATGCATCCTACTATAGGTTGGAACCATAGGTTAACCGCAGTTAGTCATTAAACGACTTTGGTAAGACCGACCCTTATTCTTTAAAGCGCTAGTCTCCAATTATTTGAAAATATTCCATACACGTACCTTTTTAAAACTTAAGGCTAGCTAATAAATGTAAGTAAAACAGAAAAATGAACTTATTTTTCAGACCTTATATATAATTGTATTCTTGTTAGTCGGTTGACCAAAGATGATAAAAATCATTTAGATTTTTATAACAATGTTGGTGTTTTATTTTAATAATTATTCTTTAAAGCGTTAGTCTCCAATCATTTGAAAATATTCATTACATGTACCTTTTTAAAACTTGAGCTTGCTAATGAATGAAAACAAGACATAAAAATGAAGTTGTTTTTCAGCCGATAATAGTTTATATTCCTGTTAATCGCTCGATTAAAGACACTAAAACATTTTAGATCTTTGTAAGCATACTGGTGTTTTATTTGAGCACTTATTCTTTAAAACATTAGTCTCCAATCATAAAAAAGCTAGCTACATTTTTAAAAGTTACTGCTAGCTAACAAATTAAATTAAGTCAGAAAAATGAACTATTTTACAGAACTTATATTCGTTTTTATTCCTCTTAACTGCTTGATCAAATGTGCTAAAATACAATCAAATCTTTATGAAAATAATAGTATGTTATTGAAACGTTTATTGTTTAGAGCATAGACCTCATATTGAATGAAAATTTTAATTCCCGGTACCTTTTTAAAGGCTACCAAAATAAATTTAAAAAAATAACTTTTTGAAGACCTCATATTTGTTTATATTTGTTTATTACCTTATTATTTGCTTCATCAAAACTACTAAAATTCATTCAGATTTTTATAAACATACAATTTTTTAAATATTTATTTTTTAAAGAGCTAATCTCCAGTCCCGTGAAGTTATTCATTAACTTACCTTTTTAAATCTTAATGCTAACCATAAAAACAGCACAAAAATGATATTAGATATTGTTTTTGTTTATATTCTTTAAACAGTTCAGTTAATATGTAAAATATTTTACAGCAGCTTAACAAAGAACTGAAAATTATATACAATACCAGTTTAAAACATATAGTTTTGTCGAAAGTACAGATATAAGTAAAAAATAACATTTTGAAATAAATTTATGACTTTTTAAAATTTGACAAGTAAAACTAGAGTTTTTAATTAATAGGTACTTAGAATCGTGATCATTATTGCAGTAAAAAAGCTATAAAATGCAATTGTTTACCAGTATTCAGTAGTTTATTATATACATTTCAAACACTCGTGTTTCGCATTTCATCAATTACGTACAGTTACTAACTGAACATGAATATATTCAACAATATTACGATTGCAATATGTTACTGTTCAGTTTAGTAATATTCTTATCACAGAGCTACAGGCTTTCAATTGATCTATATTTAAACAATTCCCTATAGCTTGATGTAGGTCTAAGAAAATATTTTGATAATTTTAAATAAATTATAACTTATCAATTTAAATTATTCATAAAAATGTGTGTGCATAAAATTATTCATTTTTAATGAAGAAAATTTATATTAGGTTTATGTAAATGGGAAATACTGCAGCATATATTTTACTAGATTGGTCTAGCTTTTGTAAATAAAAGACATTTATTTTATTTTTATTCTAATTGTTTAAAATTTTATTAAGCTACTAAGAAAAAAAAATGTATATTATGTTAGGTTAGCATATTAAAATAAAATGTTTTTAATTTTAAATGTACTTAATTATTATTTTTTAAAAGAACTTATTTGAATGTGTTTAATGGGAATTTGCTTTCACACAGTGTGAAACTATTCCTTTTTATTATAATAGTTAGAAATTATACCAAAACTATTTAATACCGTGCTCAATGAAGAAAAGAAGTATGAAATTTTAGGAAAAAAACTCAGATACTTATTAAAGTTCTTTTCATCATAGAGTTTTTAGATTAAATTTCAAAAAAATATATACATTAGAAAAAGCATAATTTAATCAGTTCTAAGAAAAATAACCGGTAATTTAAAAAAAAGACATGAAATGTTATTATTACTAATTAAAAAACAACATTCTCTGATTTCTATGAACGTTTAAATTTTTGTTAACAATAAAATAAGTTGTTATGAGTTATTATATTTTTTGTATAATGATATACAATAAAGCATTTTCAATTTTTTTTATATTTATTTCTTAAAGAAGTAGAAATGTCGCACCTTTACTAAATTTAGCACAGATATTGCCATTGTCGTAAAATGTCTCGTGTTTATAAAAATATACTTTAAATCGGCAGGTGAAGCAATGTTTCATTTTTTAATATGCATATTATACCTGAATATATCGGTAAATTCAGACTCAAGGAAGAAATTGATTTTATATCCTAAGTACTCAAAATAGTCAATGAAATTAAATAATTTAATATCTATTGTTTATTTTGTTAATGTAAAAGGTATAAAAAAGATTGGAATGTTTTGTCACATGAAATGTACCAAAAAAACCCCGTAAAAATAAGTAATATAGAAAACATGTATATATAATCTAATATTTGTATCTTGAATACAAGAAAATGACTTGTCATTTTTAGTTCACAGCTCCCGGGGAAAAATTTAAAATGTATTACAAGTGAACAATAATAAACTATATACAAATTCCATTTGTTAATAAAATTAATGGTAGAATGTAAATTGTTTTTGCATACAGAAAATAATCTTGTAGAAATTCAGAAGAAAAAGCATTTATAAATCATATCTTCAGAATCATTTCCTTAAAAATTAAAACAATCATAAGTATTTCAAAAACAGGGTATAAAGCATGCTTTTCGATACAATAATACTATATTTAATAAACATATAAAGTTTGTTTTTCAATGAAACAATTTCTTAGTAAAACATTTTATCGCAAATTTCTTTTTTCCACTTCCTTTGTCTAAATTTCCATAAAATATCTAGAAATAAAAACAAAGTCCAATATTCACATCCCTCCGTCCTACAAAATGGAAATATTTTACAGCAGTTCCTTCAACAAATCAATGTGAAAAATAAAACAATGTTTGAGAACTCGAGAAACACATCTGGAATGGGAATATTTCTCGATACATCCTATTCTCCTTTTTACGTTGTAAATTACATTTAAATCCAGCAAAAAATACGGAAAGAAATCTATAACAGCACAAAGCCCCGCACGTAAAACAAGCTATAATCCAATATATGCCATTAGCTTTAAGAAGGAGATAACCAAAGAGAAATTCCATCTCTTCTCTGCATTAATATTGCACAAAATCTGAAATTTCATCTGTTTTCACTTTACTTTTATTTCTAATGCTTAGTCAAGGTTTAAAATTCAAGAACGGAAACTTTCACCCTGGATGCGAAAAAGTTTTCTTTATTTTAGAACTGAATGAATTATAGAGAAACTGTAAAGGACAATATATTTCCAACATTTATATTGCTACTCTAGAAAAATATATAAAACTTTATTCTTTATTTTAAATTTTGCAACTGCAAAGAATAATAATTTTTGCGAGAGTTAGATTTTATATCTGAAAGAATATATGAATTTTTATTCTTAACTTTAATAACAATATCATCAAATAGAATAGAAATAATATATTTAAGATCTATATTTTGAATTTTATCCAAGCTCATGCAATCGAAATGAATGTAACTTATTTTTTATATTATTTTATGTATAGATATTTTCTATTACTAGTTAGTGTTTCTGAATTAAAAACTAACATATATCTGTTTATTTGAAAGTGAAAACAGTTACTCTTTTGAAATTCACTGCTAATCTAAATCTCAAAATAATCAAGATTTTTAAATAAGTACCTTTTTAGAATTGAAAGACACTAGCGAAAATATTTTCACTTTTTAAATAATCGCTTGCTAATTTATTTCAATTTTAAAATGGTTTTCATTACTATCAAGACACTATTCGAAGAAACAAATTTTTTTCCACACTTATAAGAATTTCCTAACTTAGTGTGCACTAGTTAAACATTTCGGGTTCTGCTTTATCAATTAACATTTACGTCTCTGGACGAAAGAAAAACTTATTTTTTCACTTTGTACGTCTTGAAATATAAAAATGGTTTTCATTACTATCAAGACACTATTCGAAGAAACAAATTTTTTTCCACACTTATAAGAATTTCCTAACTTAGTGTGCACTAGTTAAACATTTCGGGTTCTGCCTTATCAAATGACATTTACGTCTCTGTACGTAAGAAAAACTTTTCTTTTCACTTTGCACGTCTTGAAATATAAAAATGGGTTTCATTACTATCAAGACACTATTCGAAGAAATAAATTTTGTTTTCCACACTGATAAAAATTTCCTGCCTGAGTATGCACTAGTTAAACATTTCGGGTTCTGCCTTATCAATTAACATTTACGTACGTCTCTGGACGTAAGAAAAACTTTTTTTTTACTTTGCACGTCTTGAAATATAAAAATGGTTTTCATTACTAAAAAATATTTCAAAAAGATGAAATCTGGTCTGCACTAGAAATCGGGTTCTGCCTTATCAATTAACATTTACGTACGTCTCTGGACGTAAGAGAACTTTTTTTTTACTTTGCACGGCTTGAAATTTAAAAATAAAAAATATTTCAAAAAGATGAAATCTGGTCTATGAAATCGTTTCCATCATTTTTCTGCATCAAGTCTTCAGTAATATCAGAAAATAGCGTACTTCTTCTGATAATACACTTCGAGTGACAATCTTTAAATATTCTAACACACTTCTCTAGCTTTTCTTCCCTTTCTCTCTATATTTTATAAAAGGTATAAAAGTATAAAAAATGTCAATTTTTTATACTTAATAACTTTTTATCTTTTACAATAACCAACATAAAGATTTATATTAATAGTTTAATGAAGGTTGATACAAGATTCATATCCCTCTCATATATTTTTATAAGTTTATTTAATATTTAAAAACTTATTGTTAAAAACAATCAATTTTCAAGATGCACTGATTTGCTTTCAGATATACCTTAACAGATACGAAAAAAATGCAAAACGTATATTACGGTGATTGGAGGTAAAATTTGAAATTATTAAGTATAAAAAATGTCAATTTTTTATAGTAAATAATTTTCATCTTTTACTATAACCAATAAAGAGGAATATATTAATAGTTTAATGAAGGTTGATACAAGACTAATATCCCTCTCATATGTTTTTATAAATTTATTTAATACTTAAAAACTTATTTAAAAAAATTAAACTTTCAGGATTCACTGATTTGCTTTCAGATGTTACCTTAACAAATGTGATTAAAAAAAGGAGATTTTTTTATGCGAAATAATTTTTATCTTTTAATGTAACCAACAAAGAGGATTATATTAATAGTTTAATGAAGGTTGAGACAAGATATTTATTTCTCTCTCACATATTTCTATAAGTTTATTTAATATTTAAAAACGTATTCTTAGAAAAACAATAAATTTTCAGGATTCACTGATTTGCTTTCAGATGTACCTTAATAAGTGGGAATAAAGAAAGTAAAAACTATATTATTGGGATTGGAGCATATTTTCGAAATCGAAACTTTTTCATTATGTTCTAACGATGTTCCAATGTTTGCTAACTTGTTCATTACTGCATTTGTATTTAGTTGGATACATTTAGACTATAGAGAAATCCGTTTGTTACCAAGGAGATCTGTAACTCTCAGGACTTCCCCATCGACCACCTAAGATTTGGCTCAGAGTCAAGGCACTTGGCTCTATTCGCCAAGTTCTCATCGATTGCTGGTTCAGTTTAATCATTCGATATGAAGCAATATACTGTACTATACAGAAAGTTAGAGATTCAGACTTAGATTTTCTCTTTGAGTATTAAAACGAACCCAATATATTTATTGAAACTTAATAGTAATTAAAATACATTGAAAGTAGTTAACTTGGTATCAATAGCTAACATCCTTAGTTGCAGTATTGCTTACGAAAGTATTTTATTTCCAGCTAATATACGGAAAGGAAAACAAATAGGTCTATATATTTCAGTTTTAAATGATATGCAAAATATGTGTAATAGTTTCATTAATTATTCATATAAGGAGTCATCAATCAATATGTAGAAATATGTTCCTTAAATATAGAAAGTTTGTAAAACATTTCCTTTTTTAATCTTAAATTGACACAATATTTACATAGTTAAAGATATAATGGTTAATGACAAATAGTTACTCTGTATATGAAAAATATAAGTATGTATTTTATATATGAAAACGAATAAAACCGAGCAATATAATTTAGTATTTATGCTTTATACTTTAATTTAATGATAAAGTAACAGCAGTTAAACTAAGCACATTGCAACTTAATACTGAGTGATTACTATTGAGGTATTATGTAAGAAAGCATTCTATACAGGAACACTAAAACAATTACGAAAATATTCTGTATATGAAAAATATAAAAATGTACTTTATATATGAAAACGAATAAAACCGAGCTATATAATTTAGTATTTAGTATTTATGCTTTATATTTTAATTTAATCATATGTATATATAGGCCATTCTAATTAAGAGTTTTATAAGAGAAATTTAATAAATTTATCTACATAAAAACGCTCTAAAAGAGAACGTTTTTCACTTCCTTCAGAGAAATGAAAACTGGTGAATAAAAAAGGAAAGAAATAGTCAAACTAAGTTTTAAATACAGTCTACGGTTTTCAGAAACGAGAAAGAAAAATAAATTCCAATAAACCAAGTGTTTGATTAAATATTGATGTCTTAAAAATGAGATTAAAGTCTGAGCATTGTTGAGAGATATCTTAAAATTTTTAATGACAATTATTTTTGTATAGCAAATGCTTATACATATGCAAATATATATTTTAGTGTGGGGCATGTATTCACATTTTTAGATATCTCAATATTATTTTGATGCTAAAGTATTTATAATAACTAAATTTATTCTTTTCATTTTTAATAAATTAAATATTCTTTATGGTCAACTTGAAACTACATCGTAGAATGATTGTATGAGATTAATGTCAAGAAAAGTTATTATAAAATTATAAACTGTTACAAATTTGTGTGGTGTAAAAACTGTCATAAATATAAAATAAAAGTTAAAATAACCTAAAAAAATATATATTTATAAATTAATAGTTTATATTGTTATCATTGAGAGAAAAACATACATTAAGGAATGTTAAAAAGAAA
>CM063509.1:107944541-107949541 GCA_032207245.1 Pardosa pseudoannulata
TATGTATATATATAAGTGTGTGTGTGTTTGAGTGTGCGTGGAAGAAAGGGTTATTTTTATAAATAATAATATGGGAAAATTCTACATTTGTAACAAATACTGAACAGGTATATTTCATGGTTAACTGGTTACATTTCGATAATTTTCGTAATTCGACACCTAATAAAAACAATTTGTGAGAATGAATAAAATAAAATGGAAAAATGTCGCTTTAGAAATCTATTCTGCTATCATTTTCTAGCAATAAACCTTTCAATTCTTATTCTATAGTAATTCTTCTTAACATGTGGTGAAAACTCATGTGGTGAAAAAAATGTAATGATTCACTTTATTTTCACGAAATGAAATTTTCTTGGTTTAAGGAAACATGCAGTGAAATCCTCGATATATAAACGCATTTGATATGGAAAAACTATTTAAACTGTAATACAGCTATTTTACTTTCGTATTTCAATTCCTTTAGAAAATACAGATACATGCCTTTTCATTTTAATAAGGAAATATCCAATTTAATAAACGAGAAAGGGTTTTTATTTCATTGAAATATTAATTTACTGACATATAGTTTTTTAGAAATCATTCAAATAGATGGAAGACCGTTTATTAATTTAGGAAATTTTTCTGGGTATTTGATTCCACAGAGATGAGAGCAGCATTCATAAAATGAATTTATTTCATATATTAAATTCCCATGTCATTTATACTTCAATTTTCAGATTTAGATGCAAACGAGAATCGATGCAAAAATTTTATTCCTCGTTAATATCACTCTGTTTCAAAGGAAGTTTATTGAAATAAAGAAAAAATACGTTTGAAAAAGTCCACATCTGTCACGTCCCTATAAAAATTTCTACCCGAAGGAATTTATTTTTTTTCTTAATTTATGGAGGGAATATTGACTATATAAATTCTTTTAAAATGTCAAGAAAAGCACTGGATATTTCTAAATATACTTTTTTTTTCATTGATTCTGTATTTTTTATTTTATTTTATTTTATTTTATTTTATTTTTTTTTGTAAATAGACGATGTAAGTGACGATGATTTACATTATTTTCTTAAATTAGAGATGAAACATAAATAAATCTTCAAATTTTTTAAACACAAAACATATTCACGATTTAATTTACATTTTTATTAATAAAAGAACCAGGAAATGACTTTTGAAATAAATATGACTTTGATAGTGAATTCCTTTAATTTACACATAAAATTTGCATGTTGCAGAAAATATAATTTGATGGTAGAAAAAATATATTCTTTGATATTAATTTACAACTATCCAAACTAAAATACATTTCTTTGACTTCTAAAACTTATTTGAATAACTCCATAAAGAAAATTGAGATGTATATGGAAATGTATTAGCATTTACATCATTAACGACAAGGAAACGCTTGTAATGTAATAACAATATGTAGTGTGTCTCATGTTTATTAATCAATCCAATATTACATTTTTTTGTAACACTTGGACACAAAATTTCATTTGTTGCATGTAGAAATCATATTATTATCATTATTTAAGTAAAATATCATACCACTGCCTTGTATTAATTTAATTAAATTGCAGAAACAGCACATACAATGAACATGATTATCGATAAAGGAATTTTTCAGTTTTTAGAGGGTGGAGATACGCCAGGAGTGTAATATCTAATATGGAAAATTGTTATTTTCTTTCAGTATTGTTTTAACATGTTATAGATACCGATTAAGCATTTTGAAAAATTATGAAAATACATAATTTTGTAATGATTTATATAGAACTAGAAGACCCGGCAGACGTTTTCCTATTTTAACTCTATAAATTTGAAAATTGTAAAATGTTTTTAAATAGATTATAAATTGGACCGAAAAAATATTTTTTAATTCTTATCAAGCGTACAGTGTGAGAGGAAGAATTAGTGATTTTTATAAATAGTAATATACGAATATCCTAAATTTATAACAAATACTGAATAAGTATTTTTCATTCTTAAGCAGTTACAGTGTCGATGATTTTCGTGACCCCTAATGAAAAATTTTATTGGTGAGAGAATAAAATAAAATGGAAAAAATCGCTTCAGAAATCTATTCTATTTTCAAATTTACCAATAAACCTTTCAATTTTTATTCTATAATAATTCTTCTTAACATGTGAGGATAGCTCGAAAAGAAGTAATGATTCACTTTATTTTAGAAAAATATAATTTTATTGGTTTAAGGAAACATGCACTGAAATCCTCGATTTATAAACGCATTTGTTATGGAGAAAACTGTATAAACTGTTATACAGCTATTTTACTTTCGTATTTCAATTCCTTTAAGAAAATACAGATCCATGCCTTTTTATTTTAATAAGCAAATATCCATTCCCCGAAAATGGTTTTTTATTTCATTGAAATATTAATTTACTGAAATATAGTTTTTTAGAAATCATTGAAATAGATGGACGACCGTTTATTAATTTTGGAAATTTTTCTGGGTATTTGATTCCACAGAGAGGCGGGCAGCATTCATAAAATAAATTTATTTCGTATATTAAATTCCCATGTCATTTATACTTCAATTTTCAGATTTAGATGCAAAGGAGAGGTGAAGCAAAAATTTTATTCCTCGTTAATATCACTCTGTTTCAAAGGAAGTTTATTGAAATAAAGAAAACGTACGTTTGAAAAAGTCCACATCTGTCACGTTCCTGTAAAAATTTCTACCCGAAGGAATTTATCTTTTTTTCTTAATTTCTGGAGTGAATATGGACTATATAAATTCTTTTAAAATATCAACAAAAGCACTGAATATTTCTAAATATACTTTTTTTCCATTGCTTCTGTTTTATTTTTTTTAATAGAGAGTGACGATGGTTTACATTATTTTTTTTTAAATTAGAGATGAAACATAACTAAATCTTAAAATTTTTTAAACACAAAACATATTCACGATTTAATTTACATTTTTATTAATAAAAGGACCAGGAAACGACTTTTGAAATAAATATGACTTTGATAGTGAATTTCTTTAATTTACACATAAAATATGCATGGTCCAGGAAATATAATTTGATGGTAGAAAAAATATATTCTTTGATATTAATTTACAACTATCCAAAATAAAATACATTTCTTTGACTTCTAAAACTTATTTGAATAACTCCATAAAGAAAATTGAAATGTATATGGAAATGTCGTATTAGCATTTACTTCATTAACGACAAGGAAACGCTTGTAATGTAATAACAATATGTAGTTTTTCTCATGTTTATTAATCATTTAGATATTATGATTTTTTTACACTTCGACACAATATTCCATTTGTTGCATGTAGAAATCATATTATTATCATTCCGTAATTAAAATAACATAGCACTATCTTGTATTATTTTAATTGAATTGCAGAAGTAGCACATACAATAAACATGATTATCGATAAAAGAATTTTTCAGTCTTAATTTCAGGGTGTAGATACGTCAAGAGTGTAATAACAATATGTAGTGTGTCTCATGTTTATTAATCAATCCAATATTACGATGTTTTTAACACTTGGACACAAAATTTCATTTGTTGCATGTAGAAATCATATTATTATCATTATTTAAGAAAAATATCATAGCATGGCCTTGTATTAATTTAATTAAATGGCAGAAACAGCACATACAATGAACATGATTATCGATAAAGGAATTTTTCAGTCTTGATTAGAGGGTGGAGATACGTCAGGAGTGTAATATCTAATATGGAAAATTGTTATTTTCTTTCAGTATTGTTTTAACATGTTATAGATACCGATTAAGCATTTTGAAAAATTATGAAAATACATAATTTTTTAATGATTTATATAGAACTAGATGACCCGGCAGACGTTTTCCTATTTTAACTCCATAAATTTGAAAATTGTAAAGTGTTTTTAAATAGATTATAAATTAGACCGAAAAATTATTTTAAAAACTCTTATCATGAATACAGTGTAAGCGGAAGAATTAGTAATTTTTATAAATAGTAATATAGGAATATCCTAAATTTATAACAAATATTGAACAAGTATTCTCTATGGTTAAACAATTAGGGTTTCGATGATATTCGTGATTCCTAATGAAAAAAGTTTATTGGTGAGAGAATTAAATAAAATTTAAAAAATCGCTTTAGAAATCTATTCTATTTTCATATTTACCAATAAACCTTTCAATTTTTATTCTATAATAATTCTTCTTAACATGTGGGGACAACTCGAAAAAAAGTAATGATTCACTTTATTTTAGAAAAATAAAATTTTATTTGTTTAAGGAAACATGCACTGAAATCCTCGATTTATAAACGCATTTAATATGGTGAAAACTGTATAAACTGTTATACAGCTATTTTACTTTCGTATTTCAATTCCTTTAAGAAAATACAGATCTATGCCTTTTCATTTTAATAAGCAAATATCCATTCCCCGAAAATGGTTTTTTATTTCATTGAAATATTAATTTACTGAAATATAGTTTTTTAGAAATCATTGAAATAGATGGACGACCGTTCATTAATTTGGGAACTTTTTCTGGATATTTGATTCCACAGAGAGGAGGGCAGCATTCATAAAATAAATTTATTTCGTATATTAAATTCCCATGTCATTTATACTTCAATTTACAGATTTAGATGCAAAGGAGAGTTGAAGCAAAAATTTTATTCCTCTTTAATATCACTATGTTTCAAAGGAAGTTTATTGAAATAAAGAAAACGTACGTTTGAAAAACTCCACATCTGTCATGTCCTGTAAAAATTTCTACCTGAAGGAATTTATCTTTTTTTCTTAATTTCTGGAGTGAATATGGACTATATAAATTCTTTTAAAATATCAACAAAAGCACTGAATATTTCTAAATATACTTTTTTTTCATTGCTTCTGTTTTTTTTTCCTTTTTGTTAATAGAGAGTGACGAAGATTTACTTTATTTTTTTTAAATTTAGAAATGAATTAGAACTATATCTTCGAGTTTTTGTAACACAAAAGATATTCACGATTTAATTTACATTTTTAC
>CM063509.1:107954541-107957041 GCA_032207245.1 Pardosa pseudoannulata
TCCTTCAAAATAAAGCACTGGAAATTTTGACGCCTATAGGATATTAATGATTCCCAGGTCAATGAAATTTTAGTTATCGTGTGAGATCGTTTTAATGTTCTAAAGTGAAACACAGCGATGTACATCATATTACTCAATGATTCAAATCAATAAGTTATTCAAGTATATATAATGACTTCGTAAAAAATCTTATGGAAGATTTTTATTCAATATCTATTTGGAACTAATGTTCATATTTAGAATATTCAGAAAGTTTAGCTGTAAACCAGAAAAATAATTTCCTGGCTAATGACATACCACTTTCGTTTCAATCTTTAAGATAACGAATGTATAGAGATTATTTCATTTTTTCTAAATAAATAATTAAAAATTTCACAATTTAAGTTAAAAATGACTAACATTCCTTGGGTTATAGTAAATTAGAATTATCTTGGGATTTACTTTCAGAATTCTTAATTTTATTATAAGGTATTTTTGACTGACAGAACACATATTAGAATATTAATAAGTTAAGTATTTTAATGAGTTTACACATAAACTTATAAAATCATGTTTTATATTATATATCAGAGGCTCATTTTAATAATTTGAAATGTTTTTGAATAAATTAAATGTAAATTTTACTTCAATATCTGATAAAATCAGATAATTTTGCTGTCAACTAAAAAGATATCATTGATTAATGATATTATAATAAGAACTTTCGTTTAAGACAATTTATGAAAGATGCTATTTTCTTCTTCAAAATGAAGCACTGGGAATTTTGACGCTTTTAAGATATTAATGATTCTCAAGTCATTGAATATTTAACTTTCGTGTGAGATCGTTTTAATGTTCTAAAGTTAAACATAGGGATGTACATAATACTACTCAACGAATAAAGTTAAAAAGTTATTTAAGTATTTATAATGAGTTTGTAAATAATCTTATAGAATATTTTTATTCAATATCTATGTGGAACTAATGTTCATATTTAGAATATTCAGAAAGTTTAGCTGTAAACCAGAAAAAAAAATTTCCTAGATAATGACATAACACTTTAAGATAACGAATGGATAGAGATTATTTCGTTTTTTTCTAAATAAATAAATAAAATTTCACAATTCTAAGTTAAAATTAACTAACATTCCTTGTCTCATAGTACATTCAGAATTATCTTGATTTAATTTCAGAATTTTTAATTATATTATAGGTGTTTTTGACAGAGAGAACACATATTAGAAAATTAAGTTAGTGAAGTATTTTAATGAGTTTATACATAACCTTATAAAACCATGTTTTACATTATATATCAGAGGCTCATTTTAATAATTTGAAATGTTTATGTGTAAATTAAATTTCAATTTAACTTACACCAATATCAGATAATATCAGATAATTTTGCTGTCAACTCAAAAAGATATCATTTATTAATGATATTATAATAATCACTTTCGTTTAAGACAATGGATGAAAGATGCTATTTTCTTCTTCAAAATGAAGCACTGAAAAGTGTTTGATACCTATGAGATATTAATGATTTCCAGGTCATCAAAATTTTAATTTTCGTGTGAGATCGTTTTATATTCTAAAGTGAAACACAACTATGTACATAATACTACGTCAATGAATAAAGTTAATAAGTTTTTCAAGTATTTATAATGAGTTCGTAAATAATCTTATGGAAGATTTTTATTCAATATCTAGGTGGTACTAATGCTCATATTTAGAATATTCAGAAAGTTTAACTGTAAACCAGAAAAATAAGTTCTTGGCTAATGACATAACACTTTTTATTTAAATCTTTAAGATAACGAAGGATAGAGATGTTATTTCGTTTTTTTTTTTTCAAAAATAAGGCAATTTAAAATTTAAGAATTCTACATTAAAAATGACTAACCTTTCTGGGGCCATAGTAAATTAGAATTATCTTGGGATTTAACTTCATAATTCTTAATTATATTATAGGTATTTTTGACAAGCATAGCACATATTAGAAAATTAATTAGTCAAGTATTTTAATAAGTTTATACATAACGTTATAGAATCATGTTTTATATTATATCTCAGAGACTCATTTTAATAATTTGAAATGTTTATGAGTAAATTAAATTTACATTAAACTTACTTCAATGTTTGATAATATCAGATAATTTTGCTATCAACCAAAATGATATCATTGATTAATGATATCATAATAACCACTTTAGTTTAAGACAATGGGTGAAAGATGCTATTTTCTCCTTCAAAATAAAGCACTGGAAATTTTGACGCCTATAGGATATTAATGATTCCCAGGTCAATGAAATTTTAATTTTCGTGTGAGATCGTTTTAATGTTCTAAAGTAAAACACAGCGATGTACATCATATTACTCAATGATTCAAATCATTAAGTTTTTCAAGTATTTATAATGAGTTCGTAAATAATCTTATGGAAGATTTTTATTCAATATCTATGTGGAACTAATGTTCATATTTAGAATATTCAGAAAATGTAACTGTGAACAAGAAAAAGCAGTT
>CM063509.1:107964541-107989541 GCA_032207245.1 Pardosa pseudoannulata
CTCTCAAATAAACTTGATATTAGTACTTTTGAAAATTCCAGCATTATATGATGGACATTTTATCCACTCTGCAATAAGAAGTTATAAATTTTAATCTTTATTAAATGGGAGAGATAAATCATGAAAAAGTACTTTTCGTTTTTTATCCGTATGTAGTACGCATGCATGTATAGCTATGATTATGATCTTTACATTAAAAAAGGGCGATAGATTTTATCTTGTATATGGAAATTCATAAATTTTTTAAGTGCAGGTAATTTTCCAGATTATACATCAATGTTGTATTGAAATGTCTTTGGTAAGTCGACTCTACTTTTTAACTCTTATTATTAAAAACTAAAGAATATTCCTTCTTAATTCTGCATTCGAAAAACTGGATGATTTATACATTTTTGAAACATAGCCGAGTATTTCCTGAGAATGTTTAACATATGTGAAGTTACTTCATTATTACTACTAGTTGGTTTTATGTACTTTCAAGTGCTATGTTTAATTTTAACTATACATGACTGATATTTACACAAAGTTTTTCTTCATAAGAATTACCTTTAATAACCATTGAATTTGCATGCAAGCAGTAGTATTCGAAAATGCATACAGAAACTAGCACAATTAATATAAAATGTGTAAATATGTATAAATTCTTTGTATATTTTTTTCAAATGATATTAATGAAATTAAGATGCATATAATCTTTTAACATTTGCTTTTTTTAAGTACCACCCTTGAATCCTATATATATAATTTGTAATCTTAGTAAAAATATATGCTTGTAAATCACTTCTTGGGTTTTTTCCTTACAGTTTTACATAAAATACACGTGTTATGCACATGTAAATATAGCATATTAGTTATATTAGATATATTAATTAATCCATTTCCTCATTTATATATATATAAGAAAATCTTTCTAAAATATATAGGGTTTCTCATAAAAATATCAATTAAGAATTAAAAAATATATTAATATTTTATTTGTTTGAAGCGATGTGCTACAAATGTACTAAATGATTTGCAAACATTTAGAATATTTTAGGCAATTTTATTGTTTCAAATCATACATAAGGAGATATACAGCATGCCGAAAATGTATTAGGAATTTTCCAATACTCTTTGTTACCTGTTTTGTATTTTTGAGACCACTTTTTAAAATATTCATAAAGTGTCTTTTGGAACTACGTATATAATTAAATCTTTAACTTTTAAAGTTTTTAAGATTTCAAAACTAAACTGTACATGGTTATTTAGGTACTGAATCTAAAACTTAGTACTTCGATACTGAAAGATAAAACATTTTACTCCCAATTTGATGTAAATACAAACAATTTTTTTCTGTACAATTATGCAAATAAAATATATAAGAAATAATTTTATAATTTCATGTGGAGTATTATTCTATACTTTAAAATAAATGATACCTCAAAACAATACCTCAGAAATCTACAAACTATATTTTAGGAATGTTTATACTTAAAATACTTAAATAACAAAAAATGAGAGAAAAACTATTAAATGTTTTTTTATTAGATAAAGCCTTAATAAACGCATTTATATACGTAAATATATTTTTAAATACTTAAGGTAGATATTTCAGTTTTTATCATATGTGTAAGTATCAAATGGAGACCCAGTGGCGTTGGTGTAACTCTTCAGGTCTACGGTTCGATCCCCGGGCTGGGCAAGATTGATTCAGATTTTTATCCCTTCAGTCGGTAGACAAACTTAGGACCAAGCATATTTTGGAACTAAATACTAGGTCTTCTGCGTAACAATAAATAACCCCCGTCTACGTCTCCGAAGAGCTCGTGGGCAACTGCAAATCGACAAGTGTCATAGGACAGGAACCCCAAAACTCAGACACCACCTAGATGAAGCTAATAAGGCTACCACGGCTATCTGAGGAATAACGGGAACCAATCCAGGTACGAATATATAAGAGTTAGGTCCCAAAGCGGTGCCCTGAACGGGATTCTTCACCCGCATTATAAGTCGAAGAACTCAGAAAAAAGTCACAGGAGACGCACGATTTTTCAGGACAACGCCCAAGCGCAATCTGTGTAAAAAGGCTACGCAGTGGGTGTACTGCCTGAAAGTAAATTGGTCTAGCCAATCTCTACGTATAGTCATCACATCGAACCTCAGGGATCGAGTTTTTCGAACAACAGGATAACCATCTTCCAGAGTCCTACACGAACTCGAAAATTTCGAGAACGGACTAGTCGGGAGCAGGTCGGGATGTGTGTGGGGGGAGGGGAGGTTCTGCCAAAGGTTGACCATCTAATCTGGACATGTGCTTCACCCAAGAGTCTTTTGTTTCTTAAACGGAGAAGTCTTGGCCACCAAGTTGGGCTGTAGCAACGAGGAGAGAGAGATAAGTATCAAATGAATATTTTAAAGTGTTAGAGTCACGATAGCTATTTCGGCAAAGCCATCGATTTTGTAGCCGGAGTCTAGTTCGCCCAAGTTGTGGTTAGTGTTAATAGCAATGTTATGAAAATCGTGCGTCTCCTGTGACTTTTTTCTGAGTTCTCCGACTTATAATGAGGGTGAAGAATCCTGTTTAGGGCACCGCTTTGGGGTTAGGCCTGATACAGGTCTATTATGTTCATTATAATGGTGTCTTGGAAATGTGAAAGACTCCCAAAAAATTGTTTGTTGTCTTAATGTCTTACACGTGGCCATGCCTGGAGACCCTCTGTCCGTCCTAGCTTCTAAAATACCACTTTGTGTTGTTCAAGCGAGAAACATTAGCTCCCTATATGAATCAATGTAATAGAAATATCCGCAGCTTGGTAGAGGCACATATTATGAGCAATGTTATGAACAAGTAGTAGTTTATGTTAGTAATAACAGGATGACCAAGTTGTGGTTAGTGTTAGTAGCAATGTTATGATCAAATACCGGAAATAATAATAAAATCCAAAGTACTAATAAAATATTATGATGGTTAGAAAATAAATAAGGTGTCAAGTCCCCTTGAAACCTTGAAATACAAGTATATTATGTCCATGTTGAAAAAGATAGAAAGTCTACATATACCTAAGACCATAAAAATTATTACCGATCTTGCTCTATTTAATATCTTCACATAATTAAAAAGTTCTCCAGGAGAAACATAAACGTCAATTATAATTCTGTATAATGGTGTTTCATTATTTGTAAATCCTCAAAATTCAATTTTTATTATAATATAGTTAAAATCTTTTTTATTGGCATGCATTATGAACACCGCAACAGTGGTCTTGTGTGATGTTTTCCGACTAGTCCAGGTTCAGTTTACATTCTGATTCTCGCCGGACTTTCATATGGAGAGCGCCAGGTACCCGTTACCACCAAGAGAACACCATTGAACGACACCGTTACGGTGGTGCAGGATGGCTCGTTTGGGGAGGAATTATTCTTGGTTCCAGAACTGACCTGCATGTTAAGAGTGTAACGATGACAGGCCACATCTATCGGGATGTCATTCTGGAACAACATGTACGTTTGTTTCGGGGCGCCATGGATCCTGAATTTCTGTATATGGAAGACAACGCCCAACGTCACCGTGCAAACATTGTAGACGAATGCCTTCAATCGGAGGATATCACCCGTATGGATTGGCCAGCATACTCACCGGACTTGAATCCAATAGAGCATGTGTGGGACATGCTTGGCCGACGAATTGCAGCCCGTCAACCCCCTCCCAACTGTCTATCGGAACTTCGGAGGGCATTGCTTGATGAGTGGTGTAATTTTCCCCAAGATCAGATTGATAATCTGATACTCAGCATGCGTAGGCGTTGTAACGCTTGTATTGCATCGTCCGGGAGACATAATCCGTATTAACCACCATACTGACCATGTTATACTGTTTTCTGTAAATAGGTTCTTTTTTGAAATTTGCTTCAGGGAGTAAAAATCGCAATTTTTATTAATTATGTCAAACATATAGCATCTTTTTTATCTTTACCTTTTGTTTAATAAATAGACTTTACAAATAAGTCAAATGTATTTTGCTTTTGTCTCTTTCATTGCCTGAACTTCATTATCCTTAATTTATGGACATGAGTGTATATATTTCATCTGGCGTTATACAGTAGGTTAAAGGTTTTATAAAACTCCTAGATATACTCATACGAAAGCAATAAAAATATCTTAAAAACCTCATCAAGAAATATATTCGTAATACTTTGAAGTCAAATGCCTGTATACATATATAAAAATAATGCTTAAATTTTACCTATTTATTTGAACTGCAACGAAAAAGAAATTCGAAGAATAGTATGAGAGCTTTCATAGCCCAAGGGAAAAATCTTTTGTTTATCAGATTCTCTTTTATAATATGAGCTTTGTCCTTTATGTTTTAGTTTTTTTTTCTCTTGAAACACTTTATACTTTCCTTACAACAAAAACTTATTTACCTTTGTCTGCAAAACGGTTGTAGTTTTCTTTAAATGTTGTTCACCGTATGTTCCAGAAATATTTCCGTAAAGGGAAAAAGAGAAGCAATACTTAGGAGTACCATATCCGGTAAAAAGCCACTTAAAACGTGTACTGGTTCAAGAATGATATTTTGGGGATACAACATTTAGTTTTATTATTGTTCTTACTTTTCGGATAAGGTTTTGCTGATATATAACGGGACGGATGTTCTAAAGAAGTATGAAACATTTTCTTACAATAAAAATGACCATTCCTACCATCTATAAAAATGTTTTAAGTTATCTTTTGGAAAACATATATTTTGATACATTTACTCATGTCGAATGTTTTGTTCAATAGAAATAAATTAACTGCTCAAAAAGCACACATATATTTTACTGTAAAAAATACTTATGACATAAATGTTGCAATTTACTTATGTAATAGCGCTGATTTTTTAAAATTATAATAATTAGATATTTTTAAAAAAGATAATTTTTTATGCTTTAAATATAGATTTTGATACACTATCTATACAATGTATTTTGATACACTCTATTTAAATATGTTTTAATAGTTTCAAACTTGCCATAAGTGTAAGAGATTTTTAATTTCTGCAACTTTAAAACACTAAAAGGTTACATAAAATGAGGTGAATATTCCATTATGATTATTGTATTCCATTATTAATCCATTGGATTATGATTCCATTAAAATTCTTATCTTTGCGTGTCCAACATAAATTAGGTAAACTAAGTATAAATATCCGTTGCTTCTTTATGTATTAGATAAAAGTTAAAACTGATATTGAATAAAGAAATCATACATACATATATGTGTGCTTGTGTATCTGTGCATATTTATATACAGGTTATCCCAAAACGACCGCATAAACTCTGCGCAGATAGATTCCTCGTTGGGAGTACATAAAAACTGCCCAAAAAAGCGTTCCTATATGATCCATAGTTTACGAGAAAAATACGAAAAACAAAGTGTGACTTCACTGCCGGTGAAAAAAAAGCATTTTATTGAACATATCAACAGCAGCACATGGACAATTTAAAGCAGATGTTCAAAGTGTCCGTCGTGCATGTCGTGGCAGGCTTGAGCAAGCCGTGGAATGGCTGTGCTTGCAACATCGGTGGACCACCGAAGTACAATCAGCATGCAGACGAGCAACTAAGTCTATTGGTGTTGTCACTACGTCTCGATACACCCATTCCTTGAGATGTCCCCATAAGAAAAAATTCAACGGTGTAACATCACTATCGTCTAGAAAGATATACTGCTGTTGATATGTCCAATAAAATGTATTTTTCTTGCACCCGTAGTGACGTCATACTTTGTTTCTCGTATTTTCCTCGTACATGAACTCTTTTTGGGCAATTTTTATACCGTGTGTAGATATATACATATATCAGTACTACCTTTTTAATACTAACTTCAGTTAGAAATCTAGTTTATATTTGGTTAATTTTACCATTTAAAGTAGTAGAATCTATGATTTCATGCATTTTTTCATACCTCAAATTAATTGTTATACAATTCCACTTCTTTACCCGCATGCACTATATGACAATTGATAATCATCCATTTGCGACTTTAGATGTTTGGTTCAATATCTAGAAAACTACATGACAAATTATCCTGAAACTTTACATGTGTAAAAAACATAATAGATGGAATATATTTCCTTAAATATGTTTTTTTTCCGAAGAAATGTTGTCAAGAAAGTGAAGAAAAATTCATCTGTTTAGGATAATCCTGGAAAGAAGAATGTCTGAAAAGGTTCAAAATTCAGTTAGAGATTAAGAGGTATCTTGGAAAAAATTGTGCTCATTTTTATGTGAATAGCAAGTTTATTTGCAGAAATTATGTTTTTTATACAATTAATATCAAATTTCGCCAAGTATTTTCATTTTAATTTATTAAGTTTTCAATATAACAAAATGCTATTTTTAGGAAGCATGACAAATAGCATAGTGCTCAATATTCTACCATCAGAATTGAAAAATAACAAACATTTGAACAAAAATAAGTAGGTTTACTATAGTAATGTTCGATACGCATGCGGAAATGTTCTCAAAATAGATAGCTCATTATTATTTCAGCTAAATATTCAGAATAACTTGTGTGAAAGTCCATAAAAAAGTTGCTTTGAAATTGTGAAAGTGATAGAATAATATTGTAATTCGTTACTCTCAAAATGAGGCAAATAGATGAGGGTCTGCGTTGAAATATAGTTGAATATTTTGTATAAATAGAAAATATGCATACACTATGTTGTGGACAGCAATATCAACATTTTTTACAGCTAAAAAAGTCATTGATACTCTTACAATCTGAAATTAATAAAAGTTATTACAAGAAGTATCCTAATTTTCAATAAATTTACAACGCTTTTCAAACACTCGTTTTTAAGGTCTGTCGCAAACATAATCATTTTTTTTCAGTTTTTTGATGATTCAATATGGGATTTCAGGAAAACCTTCTTCGCTAAAAATAAAAATCGAGTTCTAACATGCTCTTTACACGACTAAGTTTTCATAATAATTTATTTTGTATTTTTGTAAACGCTGTAAATCACAATGTTTCTCTGTATATTAATGAAGTTTCTTTGAAAAAAGTACATATCAAATACCTTGGGGTAGTCTGAAATGACAAAACTAAACTTCGAACACATATTAAGAACAGGATAAAATTGCCAAAAATGTATCTCTGGACTAAGAAAACAAGTAAATTTAAAGTCTTAAATAGTCCAAAAACTAAATTTAGGATCTATTTTGATCATCTTGCACTATGTAAGCGAAACTTGAACTCTCAGTACTAGTACTCAGTGTCCTGTGAACGTGTTTAAGATTACAATTCTCAGGGCTATCTCTAACCCAGTATAGGAGAGAGGATGCTGAAGAACTTGATACATTTTGAGATTATTCAAACCTTATAGGTAGCCACAGATAACTTAAATCATCTGGAGCCACAGGTTAAGATGTTTGAGACATGTTTGGAGAAATTTAGAAAAAATCACCCTTAAAATATCACCTTTCAGAAATCCTGTGGGAACCTGGACCAGAGCAAGACCCCAACTAGATGGCTGGAAGACGCGATAAAAGACCGAGATGCACCACTGGATACGATTCTCCAGGAAGAAAGGACACTGGAAAGTGGGCAGAGTGGAGGCAGACCAGGTCTACAAGGGAATGTTTTGCTTACGATGAAGATCTTTCTATAATTCAACAAATCGTTGAAAATCACTTGACTGGTCATCATTGGTGATATAATTTATATACATACGCCATGACCACGTATGTTTTAGGCTGAAATATGGGCAAATGATTGGCCACTGATGGATACGGAAGTACGAGACCTGTTTGTAGCAGTTCGGATCTGGCTTTAGGCAGTAGTCTCATTATCTGTCGTGTACTATAATATTAGAACGTAGAGCTTTAAACCAATCCAAAGAATGGTTTGGGATGTTATTTTATATTCGTTACATCTATATCAAAATATTTATACAATTTACATAAACTTTGAAATACTTTTAACTGATGTTTCTAAAAGTTCTTGAGTGCCTACTAAAGTTTCAACATTTTTCTTAAACGTTCTTTTCAGAAACCTTGATAAATAGCCTCAAATAATACTTTCAAAAATCTCAATATGTTGTTGTACAGGAAAACATATTTCTTTAACTAGTTACTTTCACAATATTTGCATTCTTCCGTGATATATTTTTACGGACAGAACTTTTTTATCAAAAGAGTTTCTACAGCTACCGAATATCTAAGGAGGAATATTTGAGTCTTCAAAAATTCTTTTTGACTCTCTTGTTTCCAAGTTTCCCTTATTTGAAAAGTTTAGCAAGAAAAGAAGTGTTTGTGTTATTTTCAAAGAATATTTTTTTTCCTTTTTGTTTATTTTCTACGATGCAAATAAAACTTTTTTTGAATGCATAAAACTTCGAAATTATTATTCTATGTAACAAAGAATGCGGGAAAAATGTCGTTCAAGTCAAGGGAAGATATTGCTTTATTGTTTATTGAAGTTGCAAGTTTAAAAATATTTTTCGAGTGAATAGATTTTGACTTTCCATACTGGGTCAGTAAGAAGTAAGATATTTTATGCTACTTTCAGTACTTTAGAAATAAGAGAATATATAGTTTTAAACATATATAATTTAAAGTTGAACTATAAATGGATAGTATTTATAAAGTCACTACACCGAGGACAAACGTTTTTAATTACTTTCTAATATGTAGACTATCTATTTACACTAATTTGCCGAAAGATGGCTGAATGGTAGAGCGCTGCTCTTCGGAATCGAACTTCGCGGGTTCAAATCCCTCTGCGGGCATGGATGTTGTTAGAAGTTCGGAATCGGCTTTAAGCTGTATGTCCCGGTCTCATTAGCCCTCGTGTGCAAAACAGTCGACCATAGCGCTCCAAACCAAATCGATATGCACTAGACTATAGAAGACGTTGATTTAGGTTTGCATAGCTAATGATGTCACATGGTATTTTGAAAATATTTTTGTGAGCTACATTAATTCAGAAGAAACTAGGATGTATAAAAATACTACAACTCGTATTACTAGTCACTCGAAATCCTACATCGAACTGGGCTCACATAATCAGCTATGTCACGTGGTGTCTTGAAGACCCTTTTGCCAGCTATTTTAACTGAAAACAATCGATGATGTATGAAAATACTACATATCGTAATACTAGTTAGTCACTTGACGGCCAGCCTTCCATCTCGGTTTACATACTCAGTGATGTCACGTGATATTATGAATGTGCTTTTGTGAGCTATTTTAATTTTAAAATATCTATGATGCATAAAACTGATATAATTCATTAATTCTAATAATTTCACATCCAGCCTTCAAAGTGTGTTTACGTAATCAGGGATATTACTTGTTATTTTGAAAATCCTTTTGTGATTTATTTTAATTTAACAGAATCTATAATGTATAAAAATGCTATATTTCATTATTTCTAGTTATTTTACGTCAACATTTAAAGTGTATTTACATAATCATGCATTATTTTGAAAATCCTTTTGGGAGCTCTTTTAATTTAATTGAATCTATGATGTATGAAAATGCTATATTTTATTAATACTAGTCACTTCTCTTCCAACCTTTAAACTGTGTTTACATGATCAGGGATATTACGTGTTATATTGAAAATTCCTTTTGTGAACTTTTTAAAATTAAATGAATGTATGATGTATAGCAATGCTATATTTTATTAATTCTAACCCTTTCACATCCAACAGTTAAACTGTATTTACATAATCAGGGATATTACATGTTACATTGAAAATCCTTTTGTGAGCTATTTTAATTTAAAAGAATCTATGATGTATAAAAATGATATATTTTATTAATTCTAATCATTTCACGTCCAGACTTCAAACTGTGTTTACATAATCAGGAATATTACTTGTTATTTTAAAAATTCTTTTGTGAGCTATTTTAATTTAATAGAATCCATGATGTATAAAAATGCTATATTTCATTAATTCTCGTCATTTCATGTCGAATATTTAAACTGTTTTTCCATAATAACGGGTTATATTGAAAATCCTTTTATGAGCTATTTTAATTTAATTGAATCTATGATGTATAAAATACTATATTTTATTAATACTAGTCAATTCTCTTCCATCCTTTAAACTGTGTTTACATAATCAGGGATATTACGTGTTATTTTGAAAATCCTTTTGTGATCTATTTTAGTTTAAATGAATGTATGATGTACAGCAATGCTTTATTTTATTAATTCTAGTCCTTTCAAGTCCAAGAGTTAAACTGTGTTTACATAATCAGGGATATTACGTGTTACATTGAAAATCCTTTTGTGAGCTATTTTAATTTTAAAAAAATCTATGATGTTTAAAAATGATATATTTTATTAATTCTAATCTTTTCACTTCCAGACTTCAAACTGTGTTTACATAATCAGAGATATTACGTGTTATTTTAAAAACTCTTTTGTGAGCTATTTTAATTTAATAGAATCCATGATGTATAAAAATGCTATATTTCATTAATTCTCGTCATTTCATGTCGAACATTAAAACTGTATTTACATAATCACGCATTATTTTGAAAATCCTTTTGTGATCTATTTTAATTTAATTGAATCTATGATGTATAAAAATACAATATTTTATTATTACTAGTCACTTCTTTTCCAACTTTTAAACTGCGTTTACATAATCAGGGATATCACGTATTATTTTGATAATCCATTTTTGAACTTTTTCAGTTTAAATGAATATATAATGTACAGCAATGCTATATTTTATTAATTCTAGTCCTTTCACGTCTAACAGTTAAACTGTGCTTACATAATCAGGGATATTACGTGTTACATTGAAAAATTGTTTTGTGAGCTATTTTAATTTAAACAAATCTATGATGTATCAAAATGATATATTTTATTAATTCTAATCTTTTCACTTCCAGACTTCAAACTGTGTTTACATAATCAGAGATATTACGTGTTATTTTAAAAACTCTTTTGTGAGCTATTTTAATTTAATAGAATCCATGATGTATAAAAATGCTATATTTCATTAATTCTCGTCATTTCATGTCGAACATTAAAACTGTATTTACATAATCACGCATTATTTTGAAAATCCTTTTGTGATCTATTTTAATTTAATTGAATCTATGATGTATAAAGATGCAATATTTTATTATTACTAGTCACTTCTATTCCAACCTTTAAACTGTGTTTACATAATCAGGAATATTACGTGTTATCTTGAAAATCCATTTATGAACTTTTTTTAGTGTAAATGAATGTATGATGTACAGCAATGCTATATTTTATTAATTCTAGTCCTTTCACGTCTAACAGTTAAACTGTGCTTACATAATCAGGGATATTACGTGTTACATTGAAAAATTTTTTTGTGAGCTATTTTAATTTAAACAAATCTATGATTTATAAAAATGATATATTTCATTAATTCCAATCATTTCACTCCCAGCCTTCAACTGTGTTTCATAATCATTGATTTTACGTGTTATTTAAAAAAAATTGTGATATATTTTAATTTAATAGAATCCATGATGTATTAAAATGCTATATTTCATTAATTCTAGTCATTTCACGTCCAACATTTAAACTGTATTTACATAATCACGCATTATTTCGAAAATCCTTTTGTGAGCTCTTTTAATTTAATTGAAACTATGATGTATAAAAATGCAATATTTTATTACAACTAGTCACTTCTCTTCCAACCTTTAAACTGTGTTTACATAATCAGGGTTATTACGTGTTATTTTGAAAATCCTTTTGTGATCTATTTTAGTTTAAATGAATGTATGATGTACAGCAATTCTTTATTTTATTAATTCTAGTCCTTTCAAGTCCAACAGTTAAACTGTGTTTACATAATCAGGGATATTACGTGTTACATTGAAAATCCTTTTGTGAGCTATTTTAATTTTAAAAAATCTATGATGTATCAAAATGATATATTTTATTAATTCTAAACATTTCACGTCCAGACTTCAAACTGTGTTTACATAATCAGGAATATTAAGTGCTATTTTAAAAATTCTTTTGTGAGCTATTTTAATTTAATAGAATTCATGATGTATAAATATGCTATATTTCATTAATTCTCGTCATTTCATGTCGAACATTAAAACTGTATTTACATAATCACGCATTATTTTGAAAGTCCTTTTGTGATCTATTTTAATTTAATAGAATCTATGATGCATAAAATTACTATATTTTATTAATTCTAGTACTTTCACGTCCAACAGTTAAACGGTGTTTACATAATCAAGGATATTACGTGTTACATTGAAAATCATTTTGTGAGTTATTTTAATTTAAAAGAATCTATGATGTATAAAAATGCTATTATTCATTAATTTTAGTCATTTAATGCTCAACATTTAAACTGTGTTTACATTACATTTCTACTACGGTATCACGTTGACGGCAACGAGTTCATCGACACGATCGTCACGGGGCATGAGACTTGGATTTCGCACTTTACCCCGGAAACCAATCAGCAGGCAATGCATTGGCATCATAGTGTATATTCGGTCAGGTCCAAATTCAAACACTCGCTGTCGGTACTGAAAGGGATGTGTACGGTGTTCTGGGACAGGAAGGCTGGTTCCATTCACAGACGGCAGAGTTCTAAGACAGAGTTATACAAAAGTTGATCCCACAATACGACAAGTGCCTCGATTCTGGTGGTGGCTATGTTGAAAAATAGCTGAAACATTGCTATACTTGTTGCCAATAAATATTTCCGTAAAAGTATGATTTTTTTTTCTTTTAAATAGGGAAACTTACTTTCTGGATCGCCTCGTATTTAAGTTGGCTTGGATTAATTGAACGCATCTTCAGTCCAATGGTTGAATACGAAATTAAGGTGGAAAAAACTTTCTAATGTGCGTTTTTACTCTGTATTAAAACTCTGCATGTTGAATTCCAAATAGTATTCAAGAAAAATGCAGTATTATTTCTTTCTTTACTTTTTTATTTTATTTATTTCTTTTCACTATTTCTTCTATGCAAGATATTTAAACATTCTAAGGAAGAAACTTCTCAGGAACGTAGTTTCACCTCAACTGTTTTGTTTAGTCAGTAGTGAGTTAAAAAAATATATGCATATACTCACTGGTGTCTTGAAATAGGAGAGCATCAATTGAGCAAGAATGCAAAAGAAAAACGCAAATTTTTCTAAACAAAGAATGCATACGAAATGTAAAAACATACATGCTGGGCATCTAAGTTTGTTTTTTGCTCTTCCCAGGAGAGCAATACTGCAAGAATTTATCCCAGACCAAAGAAAGAATTTTGCATGAGGAATTTAAATTTTTGAGAATTTGTAAAACGCATTATCATAGGAATGGAGGTAACAGTAAAGTGTCTTCAGAGCATTATGTTGGTGCGCATTTTAGTTTTAGTTAGAAACTTGAATGCTTACTGGATATATAACTTTCGTTTCTGAAACGGACATAGTACCTTTTGATTTCAAAAATAGAAATTATAACATTTTGTTTTTGTTTCAATATGAAATTTTAAAACAATATGCTCTGTTTAAAATAATTTTTCATTACTTGTGTTACATGTTACTTGTCATTAAATATAGAAAAAATTAAATTTTAAAAAATTGCGCTCTGTTTAAAACATTTTTCTTCATTACTTGCAGTACATGTTACTTGTCATTACATGTTACATCATTCTTGTACTTGTATTTATCTGTGTTATAAAAAGCAACGCTTAAAAAAAAAAAACTAAATATATAATGGGAAAAACACATAAATTCACTAAACTCAAAATATCTTCTGACGTTTCTAACTTAGAAACTAACTTTAGATGTAAAATTGAAGTTAATTATATTTTACTCTATGAAGTGTTATATTGATACAAGCGATATATTTTGATTTTAAACATCGTAATCAATATTATTTCTTAAATTCAATTCTCAACAATTAAACTTTATTTTATAAAATGCTAGATATAAGTTGCACATTTACATATGAAAATAACTATGTTTTCACTTTTAAATAAAGATTAATTTCTACTACATACATTTAAAAAGTTATTTTCAGATTAAGTGAATTTTAATTTAATTTCAGGACAATTTTTTTGTTATTTTGAAAAGAATTACTAACTATATTAAATGTCAAAATTAAAAAAAAATATTTCTAAAGTGTCTATGCTAAAATCGTGTTGTACATTCTTTCTAAAAGTGCGAAAAACGTTTTCTTTTATAACAAATGGAAGTCTGCAAAGTATACCCCATTAAGGGAACATAACACATTTTACTCTACAATATTTAATAAATGCTTATTTTAGATTTCAAACTTAACATAAATTGTTAATAAATATTATTTGAAATTGTTAAATTATTACTAAATCATTATTAAATTATTATTTAAAATAAAATAAACAGCTCTTCCCTCCTTATAATTTTTTTCTTGGAATAATGTTCTGACTGTTTAAAAATTATTTTGGTTTGTTATTAGAAAAAATAATTTAAGATATATACATCAATACAGAAAGTAAAATTCTACTTCGCCCCAAGATAACTTTTAACATTTATAAAGTAGAAAGAAGTGTTAAAACCAAACATAATTATCTTCTCTATTATATGAACTTCATTTGTATTTATACGATAAGAATAATGTATTTCGTAGCCTGATAAAAGTTAATTTTTTGTAACCTTTCATTTCTTATCTATAAGTATCTTTTAAGTTAAAATGACACATTTTAAGTTATATGTTTACCGAATATTTTTTTCATCTATTTGCTATGATGGGAACACATAGAGTGTCTTCGTAGGTGAGTCTGGCGTTAAAAAAGAAATAGCTACAAGAAAACTTTAAAGGCATTTATTAAGAACTTAGAAACAAAGAAAGAAGGTCACTGGTTCTGTCCCCGAAGACAAAAATTCTAAAACGTATTCAAAATTAATAAAAATTGTTTTTTACGTTTATTTATTATTTAGGACCTTTTCGGATTTTTAGGACAATTCATTTATTTTTAAAACACATTTTTATTTTTTCAAAATTTTTAACTTTATCGTTTCTGATCATTATTATTAAATAAACAAAAATTTATAAAACCTAATCTAAATTAATAAAAATTATTTTTATGTTTAAAAATTATTATTTAGACCCCTTTTGGATTTTTAATACAACTTATTTATTTTTAAAACATACATTTTAATTTTTCCAAAAATTTTTTTTTAATTTTTTCGATTTTGTTCACTATTATTCTACTTTTTTTGGCTTTTTTTCGTACGGATGTCACTGGCCACAAAAATATTTTATGTTTTTCTATCCCTAAACTCTACTCTCTAGTTTTATGTTATGAACTCACGAATCCACCCTTCTATCTCTTTGCTCTTTTATGTTTTTTTTTCTCTCGTTGTCATTTTTGTGCTGACTGACAGAAGCCTCTGGATTGACGGGCTTGGCCCATATGGTCCAGTTGCATCACCACCTTTAATGCCTTTGATGATAGTCACCGGTAAAATTTTAAAGAAAAAAAAATCAGCAAGCTGACTGGAACAAAAGTTATCTGTATTCAGAAGAGCCCTGCAGGAAACACAGGGAAGGCGCCGCCGGGAATCAAAACGAGGCAGTGGCTGGAGCTGACGCTTCTGAGGTCGGCTGTTTGGAACTGCTGCTCCATCCCAGCTGCGGTGGTCCTAGATAGGGTGGCTGGCATCATAGGGGCACGAGCCGCCGCTGAAGGCAGAATGCAATTATTATACGCCTCGCATCTTCTTCCCTGGTGCCTCAGCTATAAAAATTTACTGATAACTTAATTTATTTACAATTTCCTTTATGGGTGCGAAAATGTTTATCCTAAGGATAAAAAATTTTAATTTGTTTTATTTTAGGTATGGTTACAAATAAACAGCTTGGAAATACAAAACAAAATAATGTTAAAAATCTATTTTAAGAAGAGGATATTTTGGTTAGTAGTAAAACGAAATAACTTTGTTATAATAACAAAAAATTAAATATCAAAAGATAAAATGTCCCATTAAAATAATATAAGGATAAATAATATTTTAACAATTAAAAATATAAATAATTATAAATAACTATAATCATATATTTAAAAATTTATATATAGTGTATAAAATAATTATAAATATAAATAATTATAAATAACTATAATCATATATTTAAAAAATTATATATAGTGTATAAAACAATTATAAATATAAAAAATTATAAGTAACTATAATCATATATTTAAAAAATTATATACATAAATAAGAAAAATTATTAAAAAAGTAATTATAAATGTAAATAATAAAAATTATTAAAGTAAATAATTATAACTATAAATAAAAGAACTATTAATATAAAAATTATAAATATAAATAATAAAAATTATTAATATAAATAATTATAAGAAATAAAATTTATAAATATAAATATTTAAATTATATAAAAAATAAAAATTATTAATAAAAAATATTAAAAAATAATAAAAATTATTAATATAAATAATTATAAAAAAATAAAAATTATTAATATAAATAAATATAAAATATAAAAATTATTAATATTAATAATTATAAATAATAATTTATAGGATCAAGCATTTGTTAATACACAGACAAGCATTACAAAAAATACACATCTCTAAAAGAATATCTTATTATAATTTAGTTTTCATCGATTTTAAAGTTACAAATTTAATCAGACAACAGACGAAAATCTATTGAATAATAAATTAGTTTTTATTTACTTTATTCTCCCATTTTACTGTCAAAGGAATATTTCTCAGAACTGCTAATAAAGTCGAAGACGTTTTTGCGATGTTTTTATTTGAAGCGTAGCATTTCTCACGTGATCGACTAGTTTATAATTTATTTTATATATAGTATTATTTTTTAATTTAGACTAGAATATGTTTCTTTTCATTTATTTGTTATGTAGTTATGGATATTGCTTTTGAGAGAAAGAAAAAATTTTAATAACTAAATTACAATAAATTTAAGTAGTTCTGTAAAATATACAAAGCTTTGATTTCGATAGCTGGAAATTTGTTTATGAAGAATATTAAAATGATTAGTACAAAGTGAAATACAAAAATTTCCTAAGTGCACTTACTTCTGTATATTATTCCTAAAAAATATACTTATAACAGCATAAAGGTTATTTTTTTATTTATCAGGTATTTTAAATCGCCTAATTGAAAATAGTACTGATGCAGATGAATTTTGTTTTAAATTTTAAGCACAGAGAGTATTGTGTAGAGATTTTCATTACAAAATTCTGCTTTTAAACTAAGAAATTTTATAAAAAAAATAAATTAAAGTGTGTAGTTAAACTAGTCGTGTAAAATATCAAAATTAAACTTATAACAGCATAACGGTTACTTTTTTATTTGTCAGGTATTTCAAATCGCCTAATTGAAAATAGTACTGATGCAGATGAATTTTGTTTTAAATTTTAAGCTCAGAGAGTATTGTGTAAAGATTTTCATTACAAAATTCTGCTTTTAAACTAAGGAATTTTATAAAAAAAATAAATTAAAGTGTGTAGTTAAACTAGTCGTGTAAAATATCAAAATTATACTTATAACAGCATAAAGGTTACTTTTTTATTTATCAGGTATTTTAAATCGCCTAATTGAAAAATGTACTGATGCAGATGAATTTTGTTTTAAATTTTAAGCTCAGAGAGTATTGTGTAGAGATTTTCATTGCAAAATTCTGCTTTTAAACTAAGGAATTTTATAAAAAAATAAATTAAAGTATGTAGTTAAACTAGTCGTGTAAAATATCAAATATTTAGAATAAAATAAAGCATAGTTGCAATAATTAATCGAATTAAAGTGCCAATATTAGAATGCAAAACCATGATTGACCGTAAATCCCCAAAGAAGTAATAATAGACTAATAGTTAATAGGTCTTATTTATTTTATATATAGTATTATTTTTAATTTAGACTAAAGTACGTTAATTTTCATTTATTTGTTATGTTGTTATGAATATTACTCTTGAGAGAAAGATAAAAGATATTTTAATGATCTGAATGATAATAAATTTAAGTAATTCTGTAAAAAAAATACAAAGTTTTGATTTCGATGGCTGTAAATTTGTTTATGAAGTATATTAAAAGGATTAGTACAAAGTGAAATAAAAAAATTTCCTAAATGCATATACTGCGGTATATTATTCCTAAAAGTTCTACTTTTAACAGGATAAGGGTAATTTTTTTATCAGATATTTTAAATTGCATAAACTGAAACTAGTGCTGATACAGATGATTTTTTTTAATATCATCTGTATCAGCAGTTGAGGTATATTATTCCTAAAAGTTCTACTTTTAACAGGATAAGGGTAATTTTTTTATCAGATATTTTAAATTGCATAAACTGAAACTAGTGCTGATACAGATGATTGTTTTTTAATATCAAGCACATAGTGTAGAGAATTTCATTTCAAAATTCTTCTTTTAAATTAAGGAATTTTATAAAAAAAGTAAATTACAGTGTGTAGTTCAACTAGTCGTGTAAAATATCAAATATTTAGAATAACAAAAGCATAGGTGCAGTAATTAATCGAATTAAAGTCACAGTATTAGAATGCAAAACCATGATTGACCGTAGGTCATGAAATAGTTCTTAACCCTCCAAGTGGAACACACCGATCGAAAAAGTCTCCAAAAAATACACTAAAGGTTTATTTTGTCACTGGCCAAAGCGTTCTATGATTTTTTACTTCATTCTTTGACGACTAGAATGGAATACGGGAAACCCACCCTCGTTGCTGTCCCTTTACTTCCGGTTATAAATAGATATATAAATAGCTATTATAGATTGTTAATTTTTAATACACATAAAGCTCGTCAAGTCTCGAAGATCATCCCATAAGAAATAATGGATTCTAAAAGTGCAAATAAAATTATTCTTTAAGAAAATTATTTATATTTTTTTACGAAAGTCATCCAAGATATTTAAGTAGTGCAATTAGAGATACATCTGTTACCGCAAACGAAATACTTCGAAATAGAGATTTACAAAACCATGAAAAGCTATCAGCGTCTTTGTGCCTCAGGGAGTATGTGTTCATCCCTCAATAAATGTCAGTCAAAGAGGGATCCAGTTCCTAAACAATCGACCTGACCCTCCTACCTCAAACACTGGCAGAAATGTACATTACATCCACTTTCGGAACATCTTTGGAGGTCGAAAATTGTACGTGACAACCGCTTTGAAGACATCATCGGTTTGGAGGAATTGTACTTGCGAACTGCTTAGTGGGTTAATAGAGTAATAATTAATAGGTCTTATTTATTTTATATATAGTTTTTTTTTAATTTATCTGTTATGTAATTATGAATATTACTTTTGAGAGACAGAAAAAAGATATTTTAATAAACTAAATTATAATAAATTTCAGTAGTTTTATAAAATACAAAACGTTTTAAGAAAGATTTGCTTTTAATAGCTGGAAATTTGTTTATAAAGAATAATAAAAGTATAAATATAGAGGGAATCAGAAAAAATTTCCTAAATGCATATGCTGTGGTATATTATCCTTAAAATTTCTACTTATCACAGAATAAAGATAATTTTTTATTTATCAGGCATTTTTAATAGTACAAAACCAAGAAATTTTAATAAAATAACTAAATTAGAATATGCAGTTTAACTAGTGGGATAAAACATGAAATATTTAGAATAAAATAATGAATAGGTGTGACAATTAATCGAATCAAGATACCATTATTAGAATGCAAAACTATAACTGAACGTAGGTCATAAAATTGGTCTTTATAGACTCCGAATAAGAAGTAATAGATGTATCCGTGCCATGACCTTTTTAGGAAATATAAACCTAATGTCTATCTTGAAATCTTAGAAAAATCTATAAATTACTGTGATTTTGAAAAAGAATACTTAAAAGCGTTAATGTATTGCAAAACATATAAAATATCTACCGCAAAATCAGCTTTAATCTTTTGAAAACTGTTTTACTACTGAGAGGATTTTCCATTACCGAAAATATGTTCATCTTAAAGGCGGACTCCATTGTACCCTCCGTAATATCCCCATACTCCACATGATGTCTGAAAAACCAAAAAGTTGTAGTCTTCCTTAATGATACTTTTCTACTATTTTTCTCTTCAAGAAACGTGACACGGGAAGTACTTTTTTTCTTTCTAGCTGCGACTGTATGTGAATAAAAGTTCTAAATTCCTGTTTTCGATAGAAAATATTTTTACGGAGAGGATTTAAAAGTTTCTTTAGAGTGTAAAGATAAATCTTTTTTCTTGTGTAAGGATTTTAAGTTCTCAAGAAATCGTCTGAAGTACGTATCATGATTGATTAACCAAATATAGAAGAAACATCGAATAATATGCAATTAATCAAATTGACTTATCACTGAAAGTTAATATTTTATTGGTTTATGTATTACTGGTGTAATACATTATTGGTTTAAAAAGGTAACTTTCTTTCAAAAAATTTTATACTTTTAAAATTAAAATACTTTAAATTTAAAAACTTTAGTTTGGTTAAAAAAATTTATGACACACTGAAATATTTTATTCTTTATGGGGTTATTTTTAAAATGAGTTTTTTGAACAAATTTTTCCATAATCAAACTTTTTATGAAATTCTGTGAAATTTCCAATGCAAAAATAGTATAAATGTGTTTTACTTTAATGAATATTTAAGGCTAAATCATACACACTTGTACGCATATTAAATAAAAAATGCTATAGCAATTAATATTTTGATAAATAATTATATTTCACAAAAGAATATAGATTTAAGAGAAAAATGCATGATGCAATATTTCTCATTTTAGGCTATCCTAATTTCAAGAATATATTTTTGGAACTTAAATGTGAAGCTTTTACTTTTCCTGCATTATGATTCAAGTTAAATTAAAAAAATAATATATATCAAAATATGTTATAAGGATTTAAATTCACACTTCTGTTTCAATTGCTGATTAATATTTTTAAGAAAATTTATTTAATTACATAAACCTAACTCGTATAATTCCTGATATCATGTTAACAGTCCAATAATTTCTGATTTATTACATTTGGCAGTACAGGTATCATAAAAAACACAACAGGAAGAAATGTTATTAGTTTAGAATAGTAATATTATAATTTAATCTCATAAGTGTAGAGTACAATGAAACCCTTGGAAGATCTCAAGAAAAATGTATAAAACCACAGGTGTATAGTGTAAAACAAAGAATTATGAAGACCCCTACTATGGCTCGACGATTCTTAAAGAAGTATCTGCATGTATCACATAATATATAAAACAATGCTCAGAAGAGATTCACACGGTGCAGTTAAATAAAACAACTGCATCTAGACACAGGCATTTATGTTAGATAGCATAATGAATGACGTAGAGCTCTGGATATCCCAACTGAACTAACGTTACAGAAGTTTAAAATACGGAAAGTACATACTAGTTACATAAACAAACATCAGCACCTTTGACACAACCGAACCATCTGTTACTGTCACACTGACTCTTATAATTTTAAATTTAATCCTCGATTATGGTTTGATCCAATGAAAATTTTATCACCGGTATTAACAATAAATTATTTTCGTATAAATCTAGGAGTCTATTTCACGGACTCATAAATATCTAACTTTTAATTTATAAATATATATATATATATATAAATATATATATAGGTGTAAACTACGACCAATATTATTTTGTAACTTAAAAATGTTAGTTGGCAGCAGTCATTCCTTTTACAAAATAAAATGACTGCTGCCAACAATATTAGATATGAAGAATGTCTTTCGAGAAATATCCACGTCGTAGAGGATTAACTGACTGTCAAAAATGAATCAAGATTATCCCTTTTCAATTTTTAATGAACTGGCTTATGGAATAAAGGAAGTGAAGTAAATTTTAAAGAGAGGAAGATATAATATATATATATATATATATATATATATATATATATATCTATATATATATAAATATATATATATATATATAATATATAAATAAATTTATATATAATATATAAATATAAATATATACAATATATTATATATATATATATAAAATATATATATATACATATATAAATATAGATACATTTATATAATATATATATATACAATATTATATATACATATATAATATATAGATACATAAAATATATATATATATATATACATATATAAATATAAATATACATAAATATATCATATATATATATATAAATATATATATATATTATATATATATATATATATATATATATATATAATATAAATATATATATATATTTGGAAATGAAAACTTTTGTTCTTTTGTGTGTTTGTTTATTATACATAACCACATGATTCGACTAAATGAATTCAATGTGGTTCTAAACTGCATTACAGGATCGGAAGACTCTAGAGGAGTATGATGATAATTAAATTATTGTGAGTGAACCAGATAATTCTCAGCCAAAAAACAAACCATTATTTACCTGCCTCATTGGGTACTTAATAGTTATTTATGGAATATTAAAAATTTTACTAATCCCGTCATATGATGGGCTCTATGTTAGTTACAAATATTTGCATATAATAAAAAGGTGTTGTGTTGCCACAAATAAAAATACGATAATTATAAAACTTTACATATAACAAATATCAATACAGATCAATGAATTCATGTTGCCACAGTATGTGAAAATACATTTCCATATTTATAATATATACAAGACACTATTTACAAAGACGGAACATAAATTACGTCAACGGCCTTCATCAGAAATTATGCGTATGAAGTCAATTCTCGGCGAATCAAAACGAGGCAACGATTGTAGTTGTTATTGCGTAATAACGACAGAAGTATCAATTTTTTTAGTTTCATTTAGGTTTATTATAATAACACCCAAACAGAAATGTACTGCAATTCTTAGACTATAATAAAATTAGAAAATAGCAAAATATATTTGTCTGAAAGGAAAAATCTCTGGAACGACTGAGTCGATTAAAAAATTATTTAACTTTTAGAACACTGCAATATTTTCGAGTATTATGTGGTATAATATTTTTAGAAATGTTTTCAGTGCTAAACATCAAAGCCGAAATAAAAATTGCCCTACAACATATATCTATGTCAAAAACCTTTACTATGCTTAACATAAACTAACAATTTTTAGATGAATTATGAAATTATTTATTAGGTTACATCTAATAAAATTCCAAGATAAAAGTTTCATTTTACAACATGCTATTTCACTGCATGTTTAGGAAATAATGAAAAATGAATATAATTTACAAAAAATATGTAAACGATTAAAGTTTTGTGCCATTTTATCCCATTACAATATATGTTATTGGAGTGGAATATTGTTTGCATAATTACACACATTTAAAGTTTTATTTATGTCACGATATTGATATATTTATTTTTATGTGTATTTTTTTAGGTTTTTGAAAGAAATTTTTCCTAAATTTATTTATTATGTCAGCGAACAGAAAGATTTAATTCTCGAATATCGGTTAATAGGTTAGTTTTTATTTTGCGTTTGATTATGTTTTAATCATTAAGTAAATTCAACATATGTTATTCGTTATATAGAAATGGTAAGCCGGATGGCGTTTGGGTACCGCTCCGCGCTCCCACGGTACAGTCCGAGGTTCGATCCCCTGGTTAGGCAAGTTTGACTCAGCCTTTCATCTCTTCAGTGGGTAGATGAACTGAAGACCAAGCGAGATTGTGAACTAAACACTGAGAGTTCCGCGTAAGATTGACCACCTAACCGGAACATATGCTTCGCTCCATAGGGCCCTTGGTCCGGTAAACTGAGATTGGCACCGTAGGACTACCACCTAGAAAGTGTTGAGCGGAGGAGTTTTTAGTTTATATAAAAATGAGTTGCATTGTTTTCGAAATAGTTTATAATTCTGGCATGTAATGTGATATAAAATCTAGTTCAAACATTTATAAAACTATAACATTTATATGAAAAGCTTTATTACTCAGACAACAGGATGGTCGTAATGCTGCTGAAAACACAAAATATAACTGCAATTGTTGTTAAAATGTTTAACTACATTTTCGCTACACTCTGTATAATGCTGCAAACGTGAAACCAATTATTTGACACCTAGGAAATTCACAGCTGAAAAATGTGACAAGTGTCTTATTTATATATATAGGTGTAAACTACGACCAATATTATTTTGTAACTTAAAAATGTTAGTTGGCAGCAGTCATTCCTTTTACAAAATAAAATGACTGCTGCCAACAATATTAGATATGAAGAATGTCTTTCGAGAAATATCCACGTCGTAGAGGATTAACTGACTGTCAAAAATGAATCAAGATTATCCCTTTTCAATTTTTAATGAACTGGCTTCTGGAATAAAGGAAGTGAAGTAAATTTTAAAGAGAGAAGATATATATATATATATATGACTGATATATATAAATATATATAATATATATATATATATATAATATATATATATATATATATAAATATATATATATAATATTATAGAATATATATATATCACAAAATATATATAAATATATAAATATATTTTATATATAATATATATATATATATAAAATATATATATATATATATATATATACATATATATATATAGATACATATAAAAATATATATATAAAATATATAATGATAAATAATATATATAATAAAATATATATATATCTAAATATATATGAATAATATATATATATATATATAATATATATTTATATATATATATAAAATATATATAAATTTATATATATATATATAATCAACATATATATATATTTATATATAAATATAATATATATATATATTTATATATATATATATAGAATATAAATAATATATAAATATTATATATAAATATATATATATATATATAATAATATATATTATATATATATATATATATATAAAATATATATATATATATATATATATATAATATATATAATATACAAATATATATATATATATATATATAATACATATATATTAAAATATAAATATATATATATATATATATATATATATATATATATATATATATATATATATAT
>CM063509.1:107997041-108024541 GCA_032207245.1 Pardosa pseudoannulata
AGTCAACTGCAATCGTAACTGACCAAAAAACGGTTGGCGGGACCGTAACTAACCCCCACGTAGAAAAAGGTTACAATTTCGCGACTCAGGGCTTTTCGACATTTTTCTACGTAGGTGCTTTGACCTCCTGAAGACTTTCGTGTCTTTTGACGGAGCCAGCTTTTTAGTGATAGCGTCGGGAGACTCGTAATGTCAGCTCATAACAAGGAGCGTCAGGGTCTCTGATACCGAACGGGGGATAGATCGGGTTGCATTGCACCCTGGAAGATCCTCCCCATTTGTGAGATTATTTAATCTTTTATTTTCCCGACTGTGATCGTCGTGGCAATTCAGTGCCAGCCGAAAATCCTCTACATTTCTGCTTGTTTTGGGGAGAATTAGAATCTCGTTGTATATATAACAGTATTTATTCCAGAAAGAATAAAAGTAATTTTCAATTTTATCTTGACTGGGATCCTTCTACACGCTACCTCTACACTCGAGAACAGTGAAGTCGTCACAATATATTCTTAAAGTCTCTCAAACGACTATCATGATAAAAGTATAAAACTTCTACTACTGAACACCAGACGGTCATACTTTAAAACTACCACTACACTTGCCTTAATGATAAAACTATTTTCACTATTTTAGTTTCGTTAACCTTAGCTTAATCAATATTTGAATAGGAAGAACGAAAAGTTATGCCAGACATTTCACGAATTAGACAAAATATTAATCAATTAGAGGTCCTTTTAACACTAGATTTACGGATGCTGATCATATACCTATTTTTACTGAAGTAAGCCAATTTTTTTTGCAAAGAAAATAGTTCCAAATTAAATTAAATTAAATGTTTAGTATCAAAACATTCATGTAAAACATTTTTACATATAAAATCTATTTTGTAAACACATATTCCACAAACATTTCCATTATATTTAACACAATGGTTTCTACATCTCTTTATTTTGTATGATTGTTCAATTTGACAATTCTTCAGTGCGTCAGTAGCATGAATTTTTGTCATTGGAATAAAAATGTTCTCGACATCTTCTCTATATTTACTTTATACTATACTTTATATACATAATACTCTTTTTGCTCACAACCCTGAAAATAGGTATACCACATTTGTTAATGCGAACAGAAGGGGTCTGCGGATATATATATATATATATATATATATATATATATATATATATATATATATAGTGATCAAATTTTTAATGAGTCAAATTGACTCTATCCGTAAATCTAGTGTTAATGTATTTAATAGAACAAATTAAGTTTTGAATAATTGCGAAGAAAAAGTATGTTAGGTAATTTAATATTTTAAATAATTAAAACTGTCAGAATTTAAACTGAAATGTAAAATGTGTAAAATCTACCTTTGGAATAACACTAAAAACATTAAATTGTATACTTAAAAATTAAACAGAATACAATGATGTTGTTAGATATAAATTGACAATGTAATTCGCAATTCCGATTCACAATTTACAAACCGTGCAACTATGTTTTTTCAAACATCAGTCAGATTGATTAGATTCTTTACTTCTACGTTTCGATAGTCAGAGGTTAAAAGGAAAAATTACCTACAAATTGGTAAATAAAATAGTTTCAGTTAATTAATTAGCACGTAATGTACATCACACCAAAAAACTTACCAATTTTTTACACATTCTTATGAAGCTAAAACTGTATGTGACTCCTTAAATACAAATTCTAAAAGAAGTATATCTAAATCCTGAAACCAAAAACTGAAATACGTCAAAAAATATGTAAAAGCTAAATCTCATGTTACCTTCTTTTTTCTCGTATCACTTTCGTACACAATGTCATCGAACAAAACCCAGAATCTAAACAAAGATATCCTGGGGAGACATTTACTTCTGTTCATTAAACCTTCCGAACAACTGCAGTTTTGAATCCCTTTTTTTCTTTCAGAATCCCTGTTTCAAATATTTTGCCTTGATATCATTTCTACTATAAAAAATACTTCTTTTGTCTTCCAAAATAGTACAGCTCTCTATCATATGTCCATTTTTCGCTTTACGATAAAGAGAAAAACCCGTATTCCTTTCAAAGAAAAACACTCTAGAAATATCTCACATTTTGCAGTACAACTTTCGCAATGAGTTCTGTATTACTTTTGAAACATGTTCCCTAATGTATGTTTTTTGGACTCCATATGTAAGCATTTGTCAAAATTTCGATTATTTATATAGTTGAAAAGTATATGTGAGTGTCTTTATATACGCATGTGAATACACATAAAGACATATCCAACGTTAGAAAAGAATGCAATTTGACTTTTAGCAAATAGAAATTCAGCTCAATAAATAAAACTTTTGTATAAAACTCTCCAATACAACCGTAAACTTGTGTACATACAAAAGAATATATATATATATATATATATATATATATATATATATATATATATATATATATATATATATATATATATATATATATATATATATATATATATATATATATATATATATATATATATATATATATATATATATATATATATATATGTGTGTGTGTGTGTGTGTGTGTGTGTGTGTGTGTGTGTACACTCACTTCCAAACGTTAAGCAAGAAGATGTAAAATGTAAAATACTGATTTGACACATATTTCGGTAGGAAAGTAGCATATATATTTATGCATAAAATAAAATCAATAATTATATACAGAAATAAAAACAATAGTAAATTTTTGTAAGTTATCATATAATGACATACTGGAGACGTAAACAGAATTATGTATAAAGTGAAAATAAACAGCATAAAGAGAAAAAAGGACATTAATAGGGTATGTGATCATCCCTCATCTGTTTACAACGTTTACACCTTGTGACCATATTTTCAATTAGGTGGTCAAACACGCAGATTTCAGCAATCACCATTCTTCTTGTAGAGCAGTTTCCATCTCAATAAGAGTGACTGGAGGTAGGGAACGGGAAGATACAGAACGGCCGAGAGCATCCTAAAGATTTTCAATGGGATTAAGGTCAGGCAAATATGCTGTCCACGCCATACGCGCAATCCCTTCACTCTCCAGGTAGTCATCGATGTCAGTTCTATGGAGAAGTGCGTAATCGTCCATTAAGCAAAATTAGGGTCAACTGCTGCAGAGCAAAATCTCACAATGGGTTCTAGGACTTAATCTGGATACCAGGTATCCGTCACAGAACCCCGTTTAGAGATGTGCAGGTCTGTGTGTCATCCTAATGAAATCCCTGTCCTCAATATAATGTTTCCGCCTCGAAATGCCTAATGTTTGGTGATGTTTTGTGGCTGATTGAATGTTTTTTGTTCACGCCATATCGTTATACGCTTGTCATCTGGCTCCAGAGCAAATCTTGACTCATCAGTAAACATGATATTGCCCCACTCAGACTCAGTCCAATTGATATGTTCCTGGCACGAATTCAATCGTGCCTCTCCTGATTGGGCAGATAGAGAAACACAAACACGGGATACCCGGGCTTACAATCCATTCGTATGTAATCTTCGTACAGTAGCTGCAGATATCGCCTTACCAATGGACGCTATAACCATAGATGCCACACGTGTGGAGGTCGCTCTGCGATTCCGTATGGCTATAAGAGAAATATATCGACCCTCCGAGGGGCTTGAAATCATTGGGCGACCGTTTATGGATCTTCTGACAACTTTGAATTGTTTCCATAAACGTTAAATTACAGAATGATGAACGCCAAAGAAAAGAGCAAAATCTATTATCAACTGTCCTGCTTCAATGCGCCCAACAGCACGCCAGCGCTCAGAATGTTCCATTCGTCTTCTGTAAGTCATAGAAATACGTATGTCTTGACAACAAACAGTACGAAAGTTTTAAATACCTTCTATCAACACTTACAATCACGTTCTGTAACCCTTCATAAATCTGGCATCTTATAAGACTGACCGTTTTGCATATTTCTTGACGTGAAAGCGCTATTGGCTGTTACCTAACAAAGTTTTGCTTACTTCCATCTACCTCTACAAGGAATTGCATTCTCTTCAATTCTGATTGACTTCCGGAAATTAGTATTTTTATTTTCGGGCTTAATGAGTGTATATATATATATATATATATATATATATATATATATATATATATATATATATATATATATATATTATATATATATATATATATATATATATATATTATATATATATAGAATATATATATATATATATATATATATATATTATATATATATATATATATATATATATATATATATTAATTACCAGAGAAGTCGATAAAAGAGGATTTCAGAGAAGTATTTTAAGAAAAATATTCTCTGAAATAAAAGACGGTTTCGGATCATCAACAATGCTCTGAAGAAGTGTTTCGAATCAAAATCTCGACTTGCCTCATTTCCTCCTGGTATTCCTTTTGTAAACAATGGTATTCGATAAAAATCCAGAATCCAAACATATATATCCTAGGGAGACATTCACTTTTGTTCATTAGATCCAAAGAACTCTAGCTTTGTGATCCCTTCTTTGGAGAAATTCTGTTTCGAATGTTTTATCTTTATGTCCTTCATTCTCTGATTTATACTTCTTTTGTAGACATAAAATCTAAAACTTTCTATAGGAAATATTTTTTTTTGTAAAAGTCAAAAAATTCCTAGTTCTTTAAATGGAGTAAACCCTGGAAATTTTGGAACTTTGAGAATTCTGAGATATATATGGTTATTTTTTTCATATCTATATATAAGACAATCATTGAACACACACATACACACATACATATATATATATATATGAATATATATATATATATATATATATATATATATATATATATATATATATATATATATATATATATATATATATGTGTGTGTGTGTGTGTGTGTGTGTGTGTGTGTGTGTCTTTACCCGAATGCAAAGTTGAACATTTAAGGATGGGGTAGAGTCATTACGCCATGAAATAGCTCAGTATGAAAAATGTTCAGTTTGGAATTCTGTTTATTCGCCTTTATTCGCCTATTTATTGCTGTGAGAGCATATCTGACCAAGGCAATCAGATTGTTTAGATTAATCATGCAATGAAAATAAACTAAATTACATAAGAGTTTTAAAAAAATAGTAAAAGGTAGAAAAGGTATTTTATTATAGATTAAATAATTGAACATAGCGTCTTCAAGAACGGTTTGCTGTATGATTTTTTTGTACGCCAAATGTAGCCTTTTTGTTAGAGTGTAGACCTAAGCCACTCACCGACATGTTACTCTTAACCTGTGCAATAATCATAAATATAGGCATTATCAACACATCATCGGCTGTTTGAACTGTCCTATGCATGGCATATATATATACATATATATATATATATAAATATATATATATATATATATATATATATATATATATATATATATATATATATATATATATATATAATATATATATATATATATATATATATGTATGTATGTATGTATGTATTTCAATAAGAAAGAGAGAAATTGTGAGTATTTCAGGACATTACATTCTTTAGTTTCACAAGAAAACCATGTGCCTGTTTTTCTCTAATTTTTCTCATTGGAAAAACGTTAACGTAGTATTCTGTAGGGCATTGAAGTCACGCTTCTTTATACCTTGTAGTTGTTTTCACGATTTAAACATCCCTACATGGACATCTTTTAGAACTTTTCCCCACACCCGGGAATCCAAACGGAATTAAAGGAGCTTTAGTCCCCCCCCCGTATTGAGAGAATGTTTAGAACGCAACAGGAATACCAATAAATAGGAAATACATTACACACAAATAGAAGATGAAATATTTTCTTAATTTTTAAGGTATACAAAATTCCATTTTAAACATATTATGGTGAAAATTTGAGTATTTATTAGTTCTTCTTAAATAATGTTATATTAAATTTACATTTACCTATGAATGTTTTATTCTATTTTTAAGAAAGCTTTTAGATGACTGTAATAATTTAATAAGAATAACTTAATAAGAATAATTTAATAAGAAATAACTAAGATATAATTCGATCTTATTAAATATACATAAAATTTTAGCTTTAATATTTACATTTTCATTTTAACGGATATTTTTAAAGAGATTTTTTAACATTTTTGAATAAGCTACATAAAATTACTTAAATTGCATTGTATTTATATAACTATGGGAAAATATTACTGAAGCTCTTACATTTGTTTTAAGTAATTATATATTTAGTGTTTAATTACTTGAATTTAATGTATAGTTATATCTACTTTAATGTTATATATATATATATATATATATATATATATATATATATATATATATACAGGTAAACGAATACAGTCTGTTCAATATTAATCCAACCTCATTCTATCGTTCTTTCAGTTAGTTTTTTTCCTCGTTGCCATTCCCTAGCAACAATAAAACTGCAGACCATGGTGCAGGGATTCTTTCGAATCCCGCACTAACTGTGATAATGCGCATAGTTCTGTTATCTCATTGTTTCGATTCTGTCACTATTTTAACATAAAGTAGTCATCCTAAAAGATATTTACTAAACAGGTTTCAAATCTAGCGAAGTAAAAAGCTTACTAGTAAATGTAAGCTAAACATTCATATATATATATACATGATTTGAATTCAAATTATATTGAAAAGTGCAATAGCATATTATTTTATCTTTATTTTCTCATGTGAAATCACTGAAACTGTTAAATATATTCTCAAATAAATATTTTATTATAAATATGAATCAAAATTCCATTAAGGAAATATCAGAAACATATTAAAGGTTGCAGCTGAAACGCTACCCTTCACTTTGTAAATCCCGTACCATTCCTTAAATATGCCTTCATCTTTTATCTTGAACAAATTCTCTCTCATAAAATTATAATACATAAGTAGACGAGATTTTCGTGCCATGACGGAAAATGTCCACATTAAAGGATTTTAAAATGACACTTGTGTAAAAGTTATCTCAAAATCTGCATGCAATTTGAATATTTCAGAATCATACATCCATACATTATTTATAAGGTGCTTCAATATAAGATGCTTTTAAATAGCCTTTGAAGGCGAAGAGACAGCTAAATATAACTTCAACTAGAATAGAAGATGAATGGAAAATGCATTTTTAAATTTTTTTATCTATTATGATTTTAGGAACACATATGTGATTCCATAACAAATGACTTATTTTTGGAAGAATGCATCTAATAAGTATTTGTGTCGTGATTCAAATACAATGTTGTTGATTTTCTCAGTTTCAAGTGAATTAATTTTAACAAGGGAGAGGAGAAATGTGAAAATAGATGAAGTATAAATAAAACCTCGTTATTTTTATCGCTAAACAATATTTCTAAGTTACTGGAATTGTAGCACTGCATTGCAGTTAAAATGCCTTCCGCATTGAAAATAAAATATTTATTAAAAGTGTTTGTATTAAGTATAATAATTATTAGTAAAAATATTACAAGTAATGTCCTTCTGATCGTATCGTTGTGATCAGAAGTATTTTAAGTGTAATAGAGCAATATAAGTTTAAGAGTCCCGGTAGCTAAGTTGACAAAGGCAACACTCTAGTAACTGGAGAGTTCCAAGTTTAAGCCAGAGCCGGCCTAAGTTCCGCCGTGTTTGTTAAATGTGCTGGGGTACGTAAACTATGTTCGTAGCCACATGTCCTTCATATTCTTAACCCATACCTTTAGCAGGCCAAGCCTATGGGTTTTTTGCTTGGTCCCTGCTTCAAAATTTCAAACTTACAAAGATCTACTGGAGCATGTTTTACTTTTACCCTTGTGGTGCTCTTTAAAAACAAAAGACGCAACTATTTACCTTAATACGAGTAGCCTCCGCCTCAATCGTGCTTTGTTCGACCAAGTAGCATAAGACAACAACCACAACGGTATTTCAGTCGGTAAGGCATCAGTCTCTAACTTAAGGTTTGAGGGTTCGGGGTTCAGGCTAACCTAAGATCCACTGTATTCGTTAAAGGTGACTGGGACACGTAAAATATGTTCGTGGCCACAAAGTCCTACATGTTCTTAATCGATACCTTTGGGGTGGCAGGGCAGGACTATGGGTTTTCTGCTTGATCCCTACTTCAAAATTACGAAGATCTACTGGAGCATAATTCACACTTTCACCTTTCTGGTGCTCTTTAAAAACAAAACGCGTAACCCTTTGCCTGAATACGAGTAGGCTTCTACTCAATCGTGCTTGGTTCTACCAAGTGGCATAAGACAACAAAAACAACAACGGCATCTCAGCCAGCTAAGGCAGTAGAAATTACATTCATTTAAAAATTTAAATTTCTTCTATGACCACTAATGCTATTGAGAAATTTAGCGAATGGTTTTCTTAACAACTAATATTCATTTTAGGACGTAAAATTATCTATAATTAAAAAGGTCAGTATTATTTGCATAAGGGCTGGAATGATATTTTTACAATACTTTTTCTTGGGAAGCATTTAGAAGTTGAAAGTTTTGAAGAGAAAAATTTTACCTTCACACTTCAAAAGTTTTACACAAATATACTGCTAATAACATATTGAAATTTTAAGCAAATAAGAAAACCGAAACAAAGAAAATTAAAAAATTTTATGAAAAGGCAGTTCCAGTTCGATATTGTTTGGTGCTTATAGTTCAAACAAGCCTTTTAAGATTGTAATAATCTATATCAGAAATACAAATAGAATGAAAGCAATAAACTATAAATAATGAAATAGAAAAATACCCAGTATATAGAAAATGTATACACAGATTGTATTATACTATTTAAATTTTCAAAAATATTAAACAACAATTAATAAAAACATTTCTAAATCTTGCTGAAACTTTACATAAAATATGGGTACTTACTTTATAAAAGATTTATAATTTTATAAAAGAAATAAAAATGCAATAAAAAATTTCAACTATAAGTATTAAAATTTTGAAATAGTATACAAAATTTTATATTCAATTGCAGTCAGGAAAGCAGTCAGTTTGCTTTCCTGACTCCAATTTAAAACTTGCTTACTTGGCGATGATAAATAAAGATAATGAATAATGTCAGAGACACCCAAAACAACAATGAACTCAAATATTCTATATACATTTAACTAAAGAAATATGTGTGATTGCACCTGATGAAAAGCTTACAACACCTGATACTAATTTGCATGTTAATTGATATTTTATTCGGAATAATAAACACTTTTTTTACAAGTATCATAAATCTATTTCATAAATAAGCATCAGAATGAAATTCAACGCTAATCCTGATAACAGTGCTTATTATTACAATAAATAATTATATCTGTAGTTTACTAGTGAAAAATGTAGCGAATGGTTAGCTTAGCAACTAAGTTTCATTTTAAGACCTAAAATTATCTATAATTAAAAATGACAGGATTATTTGAAAGGGCTGTGAATGAAATATTTACAATAATTTTTCTTTGAAATATTGAGAAGTTAACTACTTTTGATACAAAAAGAAATTTGCTTTCAAAATTCGAAGGTTCTACACAAATAGATTGCTAATAGCATAATAAAACTTCAAGCAAATAAGAAAAGCAAAACAAAGTAAATTTAAAAATTAGATAAAAAGACAGTTCAAGTTAGTATCTTTTTATGAGATATTGTTTGGCACTCACAGTTCAAACATGAATTTTAAGATTGTGGCAATCTGTATCAGAAATAAAAATGGAATAAATGTCATAAACTATAAATGACGAAATAAAAAATACCCAGTATAGAGAAAATGTATACACAGATTTTATTCAGTTATTTAAATTTTCAAACATAGTAAAGAACAATTATTAAAAACATTTCTAAATCGTACTGTATAAAGTATGGGTAATTTATAAAAGAAATAAAAATGAATTAAAAGACAAAAACAAAAAGTATTAAAATGTTTAAAATAGTATACAAAAATTTTATATTCAATTGTAGTCAGGAAAGCAGTCTGATTGTGATATGGGGGAAAACTCGCACATTTGGCGATGATAAACGTAGATTACGAATAAAATTCCGGGACTCCCAAAACTACAGTGAAGCCAAATATTTTATATACATTTAACTAAAAAATAGGTGTGGTTGCACCTGATGAAAAACTTACAACACCTGATACTAATTTGCATGTTAATTGATATTTTATCCGGAATAATAAACATTGTTTTTACAAGTATCATAAATCTATTCCATAAATAAGCATCAGAATGAAATTCAACGCTAATCTTGATATCAGTGCTTATTATTACAATAAATAATTATATCTATAGTTTACTAGTGAAAAATGTAGCGAATGGTTATCTTAGGAACTAAGTTTCATTTTAAAGTCTAAAATTATCTATACTTAAAAATGACAGGATTATTTACAAAAAGGCTGCGAATGAAATATTTACAATAATTCTTCTTTGAAAACTTTTAGAAGTTAACTGCTTTTGATACTAGAAAAAATTTACGTTCAAATATCCAGTACAGAGAAAATGTATACACATATTGTATTAAATTATTTAAATTTTCAAAAGTGTTAAAGAACAATTATTAAAAACATTTCAAAATCGTAATTTATAAAATATGGGCACTTAGTTTTATAAAATAAATGTAAATGCAATAAAAAACATGAAATAAAAGTATTAAAATGTTTAAAACGGTATACAAATATTTTATATTAAATTATAGTCAGGTAAGCCCTTAGTTTATCATATGTGGAAAAACACGCATACTTTGAGTTGTTAAATATAAATAATGAATAAAATTCCGGGATACACAAAACAACAGTGAAGCCAAATAGTCTATGTGCATTTAACTAAAGAAATATGTGTGATTTCACCTGATGAAAAGCATACACCTCATACTAATTTGCATGTTAATTGATAATTTATTCGGAATAATATAAACTGTTTTTACAAGTATCATAAATCTATTACATAAATAAGCATAAGAATGAAATTTGACACTAATTCTGATAACAGTGCTTATTGCTACAATAAATAATTATATCTATAATTTACTAGTGAGAAGTTTAGCGAATGGTTAGCTTAGCAACTAAGTTTCATTTTAAGGCCTAAAATTATCTATAATTATAAATGACAGGATTATTTACATAAAGGCTGCGAATGAAATATTTACAATAATTCTTCTTTGAAAACTTTTAGAAGTTAATTAAATTTGATACTAGAAAAACTTTACTTTCAAAATTCAAAGGTTCTCCACAAATAGATTGCTAATAGGATATTAAAATTTCAAGAAAATAAGAAAAGCAAAACAAGGTAAATTTAAAATTCGATGAAAAGTCAGTCCAAGTTGGTTCCTTTTTATTCGATATTATTTTGAGCTAATAGTTCAAACATGCCTTTTGAAGATTCTGAAAATCTATATCAGAAATAAAATTGGAATAAAAGTCATAAACTGTAATTAATGAAATAGATAAATACTCAGTATAGGCAAAATGTATACACAGATTGTATTACATTATTTAAATTTTCAAACGTATTAACGAACTATTAATAAAAACATTTCTAAACCATAATGAAACTTTACAGAAAATATGGGTACTTACTTTATAAAAGATTTATAATTTTATAAAGGAAATAAAACTGCAATATAAAAACATAAACTATAAGTATTAAAATGTTTGAAATAGTATACAAAAATTTTATATTCAATTCTAGTCAGGAAAGCAAACTGACTGCTTTCCTGAGTACAATTGAAAACTCGCTTACTTGGCGATGATAAATAAAGATAATAAATAATGTCAGAGATACCCAAAACAACAGTGAACCCAAATATTCTAGATACATTTAACTAAAGAAATATGTGTGATTTCCCCTGATGAAAAGCTTACAATAGTTAATACTAATTTGCATGTTAATTGATATTTTATTCGGAATAATAAACACTGTTTTTACAAGTATCATAAATCTATTACATAAATAAGCATCAGAATGAAATTCAACGCTAATCCTGATAACAGTGCTTATTATTACGATAAATAATTATTTATGTAGTTAGATATATGTTTCTCATGTACCCAAACAAAATATATATACAAGATCCATGGAAGAAATAGCTGGTTATTAAATGACCAATAAATAAAAGTTTTGGCGATATATCAACATTTGAACGCATTTCCTTCTTCAGATTAATTAATTTTAGCAGTAACGGATACTTAATGATGACACAAGTTTTCATTAGGAATGAAATTACTATGTATCACATTTCGAAATCTACAATAGAATTTACATTTTCGCCCGAGGAAAGTATCTATCATTCTAGACGCATAGTAATACTTAAATTTGGTGATAAATTATTAGCCAAGAAATTTCTATTTCTTTCCGAATACTTTTCCCATTATTCTAATTTCTAAGCGGGACACTCTTCGACTGCTACGCTCTACTGTGCCTCTTTGTGCAGTTCGCTAATTATATTCCTGCTCTAGAAAATTATCCGTGCCCCAATCGCCGATAATTAGCGCCGGGTCTACACTTGGGATGCAGGGCCGCTAATTTGCCAAACGCTTCAACTTGAATTGATAAAAGTAACACGTTCGAGAACATAAATATTTATTTTGGAAGTCAACTGGGTTTCCGTGGTGCTAGTTATCGTTTAGCGCAAATTGAAAAAATAATTAGATTATGCGTTTCCGCGCGTGTAAACATCTGCGTACCGCAGTGCAAGTAAATAAACATTTTAAATTGGGTAAAATAACGGAGATTCCTAACTCCCTGAGTGGAATAGTTTTAAAACATTTTAAATTAGACTAATATTGGAAATATACAAAATTGATTGATTGAAAGAAGTAATGTTCATAAGCAAAGCTTATTAACGGTTTTCACCCTCTAATTAGCTTATAATTTTCAGCTATTTCTAGTTTACATTTTGTACTTATAATAAACCTATTACGAGCTTAAGCTGTCTAATTATAACATTTTATAACTTTTCATTACGTACCGTGTATATTATAAGATAGTTTAAAATTATATAATTATTTCTATCTCTAAAGAACTGGTATTAAAAGTTATGAAAACAGAACATGCGGTTTTGAATGTTTCCTAACATATTTAATAATTGTCTGATTTCTGTGGCATTAAATTCATGAATACTTCAACTTAAAAATAATAGTCATGTAACTTGATTAAATGCATTATGAGGCAAAGGTAAATTTTGAATCTTTATTATAACTATTTGATATTTAAAAGAAATCTTTAAATCCGTTAAATGCAATTTTATTAAGATTTTAAAGTTTTGGTACTTGCATATAAAAAAGCTATATAAAAAAGCCTAATTTAGCGGTACGTCTGTCCACGAATATATGAAGCGGTTAGATTTGAAATAAATAGTTGCATCCACATTGGATTCTTTATGAGTTAGGGCTAGCAAATTTCAAAGTGAGTCTTTAAAACGTTTACACTGTACTCCATCCCTCTTTTTATAATTGTTTAATGTCATTATTTCAAGCCTTATATTCCCCGGATAAAATTAGGCAATTTAATTTATCAGTTTATCACATAAGAAATGGGTAAAAATTACATCTTTTTTAGCATTATGACATCCCTCCTTTAACCATCTCATTTAATCGCTTCTTATTTTAAAATATTTAAATTTCTTCTGGATTATTTTCATACGTTTTATTACTAAACTGAGATTTACGTAAATAATTCTCTTTTATATTTGGCTTAAATAATAGATTAGTTACATATGTGATAGTTTTAAATTTCACCATCAATTATTTTTTTGTTGCAATGAAAATTTTATCGCCGTCTTAACAACAAATTTTTTTCATAAAAGTCTAGGAGTCTATTTCACAGACTAATAAATATCTATCGTTTATGTTATATATCTTTGAAAATTGAGAAATATGTTCGTTTGTGTGTTTGTTTTTTAAACATAACCACACGGTTTGACTAAATGCATTCAGTGTGATTCTAATCTGCATTCACAGAATCGGGAGACATTGGAGACTATGAAGATAAAAAAATTATTGAGAGTGTACCCGATAATTCTCAGCCAACAAGCAAACCATTTTTTTTACCTGAGTCATAGGGTACTTTACAAATCTAGAACATTAAAAATTTTACTAATAGCGTCTTCTGACTGTCTATATGTTAGTAATATAATATCAGTCTTGATTATGCAATTACATTTTATTAAGTTCTTGAACTGTTCTACCATTCTATGAAAATCATTATAAAAATATAAATATAAATATATAAAGATTATAAATATATAAGCAATACATGAACGTTAATAATTTATATACTGCTAAATTTCTTACAACGATCTTTAACTTCAAAAATTAAATTGCGTCTTATTTATTAAAATAAATTATAACATCATTTATTGCAGTAGGACATAAAATGTAATAAAACAAACATTAAACTTTATATCATCATATACTGACAAATTTCTACTTCAATAAAACTCAAAATATTTGCATAGAAAAAATAATGAAATCTCGCATAAACCCCACTATAAAAATTAATATAAAGTTTAAATATTCTTATAAAAAACTTAAACAATTAAACTCTCAAAATAAATTTTCTAAAATTTAAGAGGATTTTTTTAATACTGATCTATGAACATATAATGTTCTGCCCTACCATATTACGCTATGTTTTATAACAAAACTACTGAGCTAATACAAACCTGTGCTCATATTTTAAGACTACAATATTTCACTAGCATTACAACCCAATATAATGACACATAGCTGTAATAAAATTATCATATATTGCATTGCTTTTAATATTTTATGTGACATAAAATTATTATAATAGCATGATCGGACCACTAACGATATATTTGTGAAAATAACGTATCAGACTATATAAACAACATATCTGGTTTCGTGTGTTTTCTCTTTGGACTGGCTCTTACCCTGTATGTTATTTGTTTGAATATCGCTAGTTTCCCTTCTTATTCCAATATGAAGAGCTGTTGGAAACATGCATGTTTGAAATTTAGACGTGTCTTGGAGAGGACTCAAATAGAGCGTTATATAACCTCTAGTTAAGCAATTCTCTCGTATTGATTTAGATTGATTCTGAGCGATACGATTCAAACTACTAATATTATTCTCTTACTAAGTTTAGAGTTTGCTAGTATTTAAAGTTACCAGGAACTAATGCCTAAGCTGATTCACTCTCATACTGAAACAATCTTATCAGGTAAATTGATCGGGCATGTATATGAGACAAATATCATAAAATAAACCGTCTGCGAAAAGAAATTATATAACATTTAGTATTTTTATGATCCCCAAAACAAAGATCCACTACCACTGGGAATCCACAAGATTTCAGTTAAATATTAAACATGAAACATAAAAAAGTAGTTAATTTAAATATCACTCTCACCTGCTTTTCCTTTCTTATTCAATGCGTAAAAGATTAGAATACATGTGTAAATGTGTAATCGAAACTTATATATGGTATAAGAAAGGTAAAAAATAAACCATGAATAACCACCAGTTCAATTAATTAGTCTGGACTCCCCAAGGAAATGGATGATGGAACGTTAGTAATTTTACACTACGAAAACACAGATCTATTAAAATTAAAAAGATCTGAGTTTAAGTATAAAAACGTAGAGCTCCTAAAATAATATATTATGATAAAAACTCAATCTGTTAGGGTTTAAATACTTTTCTTCGAATCAAAAAAATAAACAAATCAACGATTAATTATATTATCAAAGAACATTTCAAGAATATTTTCGATGAATTATAATAAAGATTTCAATGAAGATTCCCTATTCAAATATCCTTATTAAATGTCAAAAACATATAAGAAGTCATTGATCGCAATCACTAAAGATAATCTATTTGTGGAATAATTAATTTGGAAATTTGAGATTTCATCAGCTTCAAGATTCTTAAAGGGTACTAATTGGCAAACACTAAGAAATCACTTTAAATAAGAGGTTTAAACAAACGTTAAAAAATATCTGAAGAGATTTTTTATTGAGTAACTAACTATTTATTAGTTTCATTTAGATAATTCATAAAATATAAATTTCTTACTTTTTAAGTAAATGAAAGTGTTAGAGCAAAATATTGTTGAGTATAATTATTAAATATATAGTAAAAATAACACATTTGCTTTACTAAATTGTCTATTTTTCTTTTTTAGGTAAGTGAAATCAACATATTTATATGACTGATCACAAATTTGTAAGTAACTTTTAAGATATATGAATGAAATAACTAATAATTATTGTATTGAAGAAATTTTTTAGATTGAAAATTTGTTCAAAAATCTCTGTTTTCAATCTTTAATAAAATATTGATGATATTTTTGTCGATTAGAAAAGCAATTATTGTTTTGTGTTCTAATTATTAGTTTTGGGTTCCATAAACTAAGGAAAAAATTAAATATTTATAATTCAATATTCGATTTTATAAAAGTAAATTTTCTCAATTTAAAATATTTTCATGTTGCATATTTTTTAACTGCTCTACATTTTAAAACTAATTAACATAATTGTATTTACAGTAAATATTCCAATTTGATTGCTGTAAATAGCAACTGGTCGTTATGGATAAATATAAGCGTCAAAAATTTCGTATTCAACAAGCACAATAAAGTTTTTTAAATAGAAAAACATAAACTTTATATATTTTTAATACCGCAAGTATACAATTTTAAAAATTACAGAAATCTTGTAAACTGTCTAAAAGCTATAGCTTGATTGTTGAAATAAATAATAGATTCTATATGGCAAATGTATTTTATCAGATACTTAAAAATCAATTTAAATTTTAATACAGTAGACTTAGCTCAAAATACATAGATATACAGAACCCTGATGTGATGTATGATACTTTATTACTGTGAATGCTAGGCAATGATTAAATCTATGGAAATCAAAGTATTGACTTAAGCGTAAGATACTGAGAAACATATTTGGCATATACAGTGGACTCCGCTTAATGTTATCAATCTCTTATTGTTATCGAAATCGCTTGGTCCGGAATTTCTCTATTCATTTGTATGTTAAAATTATCGCTTTATGGTATCGTTACATCGGTTCATGTTATTAGCCTTCGAACCTCATTTTAACTGGCAAAAAAACATTCACAGTATATTTAGTAGGAACCCGTTCTTTTCCAATTTCCGAGAATCCTCCACTTTCATCTAAGGAAATGGGGAACGAACTAATCAGTGAGGCATTACACGTTCCTGGAATTTTTCAGAAATATACATAACCTGCTGGTGGTCAATGGTTAAATAAGCAGAGGGCAACACATTCTTATCGGAACTGAGAAGAAGCGTATGCAAATTTATGCCTTGCTTGCTTACATGCAGCTTGTGGATATGGAACCCAGAAAGCTAAATGATTTAATTTTAAAACGAAAGGTCGAAATTTTAAATCGTTATGACAGGTTGATTATGATTACGAACAATTTATCAATGAGCTTCTTAGAAAAAATTGCAGACAGTTAACAATTGATCATTTTTTTAATTATGTATACAATTCTTATGTTTTAAAGGATAATATACAGTACGTAAATATAAGGTGAGTTTTTTCAATTTGTTTTGAAATTTAGTACGTTTGAATTATAGGGGGTGAGTAAATTTACCTAATTTTGCATATCGTTTATAATTATCAATCGTTTATTTTTATCAAAATCACGGTGTTTGAAATTGATCACATTAATCGGAGTCCACTGTATTATGAAACAGTGTTCGGAGATAAATGTTTAACTTTAAAATATATCCAAAAAGGAAGATAATAAATTAGACCAACGTTAGTATCATAAAAATAGAATCATGTGAAACTAGGATATTTATGTACAGATGAGAAGACCAACCCACTAAAAAAGCTCACATTTACTAAACTTATGGGAACGAGAAAGCGGGGAAAACCCCCAATTAGGTGTTTGGAATCTGATGGAAGAGACTAAAATATCTTACGTAAGGGAGACTGATGGAATTGCTCAGATAGGACAAGATGGCTGAGACCGATGCCGATCAACTTGGTCTCTAATGGAATGTAGTACCTTAGAAGAAGAAGAATATTATATTTTCTAGTATGCGTAAATAATGCACACCTCGTTATCCACAAGAAAAGAGATCAATAAATTTCATGACATATTACATGCAACGTAAATTTGACATTTCAGTAACTTCCGAGATTGTAAACCTATTACTTTTTAAACGTCTCTAATAAACCCTGAAATATGCTTCATTACCTTTATCTGCTAGATGTGTCAATGTTCTAAGTGTAAATAAATTATATCACAAACCAAATGACTAATCTCTGAATACAAATCTGAAAGTGTTGTGATATTTTAGATCCTGAAAACATAGCTGCTACGAATAAGTGTATATGAACCATTTTTTTTCTAGTTAATTGATTTTGTTTAAAATACTCACTCAATTGTTTATGGTAAGAGGTTAATTGAACATCCAAGCAAACAATTGTTTTAATCTATTGTAAATATTTTTAAGTCTGTGACATCAATCTATACTCAGTATCCAATCCCATGTAATCGAGTAATTCTATTGCTCATTCAATTTCTTAAGATTTATTCACTTAATTTAGTTTGGGATCACATAATATTTATTTTTACCTAAACTATACGAAGGGTTATACTTATTTTACAAAGTTTACATAAGGCTTTTAATAAGCTAATGTGGAATGATCAAGATTTATCAAAGTTTGCTGATTGCTATAAAGATTTAAGAGTGATTGGCATATACATTTTAATCTAAATAAATATTTACACATCTCATACATAAATTTGAGTAAAATCTTTATTACTTGACCTATTGAAAATCCCTGTGAGTAAATATTTACCATTCGCATTAAAGTTGAACCAATAATAAATCCACTTCGAATGTAATATAACTATCATTAATGGACTTGTCACTACACATAGAGATATATCTCCAGCATTTGTAAGATACTATATCTCTTGGACATTAGTCTGTCATAGTAGTATAATAGAAGCTTATATGTGAGGGTTCACGTCCATTATCTAGCATCCAATTACTGCTTACGACCTGCAATAAATAGACCATAAAGTTTAATAACCATTCTATCGTAGATAAGATATAATTAAGGATATTAATTAGGATTTTAAAAAGGATTTAATTGTAAAAATGGTCTATGAAATTTACAATACCAAACAGCATCGCAAAAATTTTTGTAATATTGTTAAAATGGATTAATAATTTAATTAACTGAGAAGAATGAAATTTTTGTGGGACATACGTTATTTTCTCTGTTTTACGGACACTCTATTCTGTCAATTGGCAAAAATCTAGCGCTTGTATAAAAGCCTATTTAGTCTTATCACAAATTTTTTCATAGCCAATTCCTTAAAAGAGAAATTTCTTGAGAGACATGCGGATGAAATATATTGAACAATTGAAAGATACCATTAAGGAAAAACTTTTTTTTAAGTTTAAAATATGAGATATAAGACAAAAAAAAGTTTTTATTGTAACAAAGTAGTCTTAGGAATCTATAATTTAACTAGTTTTTAATGTGAATGTACGCTTATCTTGTGTTTTATAGATATAATTTATTTTTTATTTACTGTTGCATTTTTATATTTTCAAGACACATTTTCTTTGTAAATATCTTAATTAAATATTAGAATCAGCATTTTGAAGAACAATTAAGTTTTATGTGGAATTGTATGTATTGTTAAGCGTTGTGAGACGATATTCGTTGGGATATTTGAAAATTTTATAAAACAAAATCTATTATGGCATTACATGCAACCCTAAACAAATTTCTTCCAATTGCAAATTTAATTAATAAAACTATAGAAATCTATAACAAACTTGATAATAAAAGTTTTCTAAGAATTTTTAAAAACTGTGGTTTATACCTCGAAATAAAAGAAAGCTATGCAAATGTATACAACAAATATCGGAAAGTGACAACTCTTAACACTAGATTTACGGATGTTGATCATATACCTATTTTTACTGAGGCAATTTGACTCATACAAGAAAATTGAAGTATTTTGCAAAGCAAATAGTTCCAAATTAATTAAATAAAATGTTTATTATTAAAAAATTCATGGAAAACATTTTTTAAATATAAAATCTTTTTTCGAAACACATTTTCCACAAACATTTCTATTATATTTAACGCAATGGTTTCTACATTTGTTTCTTTTGCATGATTGTTGAAATTGACAATTCTTCCTTGCATCAGTAGCATGAATTTCTGTCTTTGTAATGGAAATGTTCTCGACTTCTTCTCTATATTTACATCTTAGCTCTTCAGTCAATTTTGAAATATCCCAGGCTTGATAGGACCAATACATTTCATGTTATGCGAATTACTGATAACCATTTTATGAGTCAAATTGGCTCACAACCGTGAAAATAGGTATGCCACATTTGATAATGGGAAATGAAGGAAGGTGCGGGGAAGAGGAAAGTTTACATATATTTTATTGCTTAACTAAAAACCAACGTATGTTTTTGAAAAGTGATATTAAAGTTTATATATATATATATATATATATATATATATATATATATATATATATATATATATATATATATATATATATATATATATATATATATATATATATATATATATATATATATATATATCTATATATATATATATATAGTATATATATATATAATATATATTATATATATTTATATGATATATTAATATATATATAAATCTAGTGTTAATATATATATATAAACGATATATAATATTTACAATAAAATGAATAAAATATTAGAAAATTTTGCATAAGTATATATGCAGTTTAAAATACTGCTTTGAAGGGATTAATTTAATTTTTTAAAGTACATCTGTGAAATCAATCTAGCAGTTTTATTTTCCAAAGTTACATTAAAAAATCAATTACTATATTTTATCTTAAGTACTTATCAAGAAAGTATCTTTATCTTCTTTTATTTATATATGCATTGATGGAAACTAATTCAGGAAAATAACACGTAAAGTTTGAATGAGGAAATAATCTTTTATAAAAAAGTTTTCTCTTAATTAGATTTATCTCCAGGGATACGTTTTTAAAAGGTTTAAATAAATGATTTCTCATTTAGGAATATATGTTACACTATCTCTAAAAGCTTTTTTTTTGTTATAAAAGGGCATTATGTAAAGAAATATCTAAAGTAAAATAAAATGATCATTTATCTGCAAGACATGAATTTAATTATACCGGATTAAATGTGTTTCATTTAAAATAAAAGGAAATTAATTGTAGCTAATTTATCTGGTTCTAAATATCACTTTGAATAAAGAGCTGGAAACATTTTTGGTAGGGTATTCTTTTTGAAATAAAAAAAAGCTTTTCTTTGTAAACTAAGAATTAGTATATAATTTTAATATATTGTTTATTAAAATATGAATATGTCGTAAATATAACATTATTAAGCATTTTAAAGTTATTAAAAAGGCATTAAAGGTATTATAAAATTTATGAAAATGCTCTTAGAGATAGTGTAACATATATTCCTAAATAATTTCTCCTTTAGGAATATATGTTACATTATCTCTAAGAGATTTTTTTATATAAAAGGGCATTATGTAAAGAAAAGTAGCTATCTAAAATAAAATAAAATGACCATTTATCTTCAAGATATGAATTTATTTATACCGGATTAAATGTATTTTATTCAAAATAAAACGAAATTAATTGTAGATAATTTATCTGGTTCTATATATCACTTTAAACAAATAGCTAGAAACATTTTTGGTGGCGAATTCTTTTTTAAATAAAAAACATTTCTCTATAAACTAAGAATTAGTATGCAATTTTAACATATCGTTTTTTTTAATTCGAATGTATCGTAAGTATAACATTATTAAGCATTTTTAAACATTATTAAGCATATTAACATACTGTGTGCGGGTACATTTCGCAGCGGAATTGTACCGGGAGCTGGTGTTTTGGGCTTAAATTTAGTTATTCAGTTAAATCTCAATTGATCGAAAATTATTTAACTTTTTAACCAATTTTCGTATTTTATGTTCAAATATATAAACAAATATATATTAATAGAAATATTTAAATAACAACCTTAAGATTTTGTAAACAAAAAATATATATTTGTGGATAAATTTATAATAGTACCGTAAATATGAAAAATCAAATAAAAATAGTAGTATATAGTTTTAATTTTTTCTCGTTCTGTGGTTCCGCAACGACTGATGTAAAAAGTAGTTTTTATTTGTCTAAATGTTTCCAGAATCTATGTAGTAGACAAGAATATTCGGCTTCGTTTTCCTGTATATACCGTTATTTTTGTATCCACAAATGAACCATGTTATTACACTAAATATTAATAGTACGTGACCCGCGCTCAAGTATCAATCGTCAGAAAATGTGCTAATACGTGTCCCGCATACAATGTGTTAAAAAATTATTAAATGTATTAAAAAGTTTATGAAAATGGCATTCAATATGAGTCAATATTAAATACTTACAGTATTTTATATTTTTTATATTAAATCGTAATCTTTTTTTGAAATTGATACTATTAGGGTGGAAAATAATGATTGAATTGCGAAATCGCCAGTTAATATATAATGTGCAAAGTGTAGCAAGAAAAATAAGTCCAGTTTATCATAGGTTTGATTTCTAGATTTTTAGTGCTTTTTGAACAAGTCACATATATATTAAATGCATTTGTTCTGTGTATTGACTCAGGGTTTCGGGAACATGTATTTATATTTTGATGATTCTTTCTAGGAATTTAACTTGATTTTTCCTAAATAACTAATATATTTGAACTTACTACAAATTACTATTTAATTCAAAACTGTAGAAAAATAAACAAAGATTTAACATTTAAAAGAGAATTTCTGGGTAAAGATAATTGTTTTTATATAACATTTAAATAAACTCGGTTAAAAATGTATCTCAACGGTTTCCCAAAATACAAAAGCAATTTGTCGTGATTTACTGAAATCTTTAATATTATTCTATCGATAAAAATATCTGAGCAGTGAAAGTCTCATTACAAGATGAACTTGTACCTCATTACAAAATGGTTTCGGGTCGAGGTCTTAAATAGCGAATAGGAAACCAAAAATAGGTTCGTGGTTGCAATACTCTCTATGTTCAAATGATATCATTGGAGGTGGGAAGTCGGGCCTGGGAATCCATGCTCCAAACTTATGTGGATCTATTTTCTGCTTATAATTCTTTCAAACTACAGGTGCTCTTCTAAACGAAAAATGCAATCCTTAGCGTAAAATCGAGTATCTTCCGTCTCACAACTTCCTCTTATCCAACTGTCGTTAAAAACAGCAACAACCTAATGTAAACCAAGTATCTGCACAAAGACTAACCTTAAGTTTCTCAATAATTTTGATTCCTTCTTTATTCTTTAACACGAGGTATATTCCGTCTCACAACTTTTTCTCATCCGACTGTCGTTTAAAATAGCAACAACCTAATGTAAACCAAGTATCTACACGAAGTTTACCTAAACAGCCCAAAGCTTACCTAAAGCTTCACTAACCTTAAGTTTTGTAAAAAGTTTGATTCCTTCTTTATTCTTTAATACGAGGTATCTTCCGCTTCGCAACTTCCTCTGACCCAACTGCCGTTTAAAACAGCAACAACCTAATATAAACCAAGTATCTACACAAAGACTAACCTTAAGTTTTGCAATAATTTTGATTCCTTCTCTATTCTTTAATACGACTTGTCTTCCGTCTCACAACTTCCTGTCATCCAACTGTCGTTTAAAACATCAACAACCTAATGTAAACCAAGCATCTGCACAAAGCTTACCTAAACAGCACAAAGCTTACCTAAAATTTCACTAACCTTAATTTTCTCAAAAATTTTGATTCCTTCTTTATTCTTTAATACGAGGTATCTTCCGTCTCACAACTTCCTGCCATCCAACTATCGTTTAAAACAGCAACAACCTAATATAAACCAAGAATCTGCATAAAGACTAACCTTAAGTTTCCAAATAATTTTGATTCCTTATTTATACTTTAATACGTTTCTTCCTTTATCTTGTTGCTATAGATCTTGCAAATTATAGTAGTTTTTTCCCTAAACGTAATTTCACAGATATTGTCTTCATAAAACCGTAAGGTAAATAAGCAGTAACTTTAAATTTCAGACATTTAATCTTTGACTCTGAGAGACACTAGGACATTTTTCAAATTACTACAAAAAAATTGCAACTGGAGTACCTCTTAATTTTATAACACAAACTGATCTTCTTTAACAAGCATTAACCAGAAAATTACAAATTTTTCTTTTTGCTTTTGATAGAAATTTTTTTTATATGTTTACATATCTTCAGTGAATTAATTTTGCAAATCGTAGATCTAAATTCATATTTTAAATACCTGATTATGAAAAGACTAAACAAAATTATTCTACATATGTTTTATACAAAAGAAAATTTTAATTATACTTTTAAAAGATATATTCTCAAGTTGCATCGAATGAAATGCAATACTTAGTCTGAGACTTTGATTTACCCAACTTGGCAAATTTTTATAAAAATTTTAAATAAAAGTATCATGAAAATGAAAAGATTTTAACTCCGAATTGTTCCATGCTTTTTATAGATTTTTTATTCTAAGTGCAGTTTTAATTTATTTTTTATTTTATAAATTTCCTAACTTTTTTAAGAGATGGCTTTATTCTCATGGCAATGATTTTGTTTTGAATCCTTCGGATCTCTATTTCATTATTTATCTGTTATGATAATTTCTTTCGGGGATATTAGCAACTTTTTTAGAGAAACAAAAATGAATGAAACTGAGGATAAAAACTGCAATCTTTCATCAAAATTCTTTTTCGCTTATACATGATTAAATGCATAGCATTATTTTCCCTTTATAGTCACTTTTTTGATTATTTTTCAGAATAAATTGTATGTCATTTTCAGTATAAAAAGATTGTTCATAACTTTAGTAGAAAATCATATAAAAACAGGACAGTACATAGGTCTAATTTTAATTTTTGTTTCTGGTGATAAATAAATTATTTTTAAAAAATCTTTATGCATAAACAAAATAAAATTATTTATAAACTTGTAGCTTGGAGTAACCAGGTCAGAAATGTTTTTAAATTACTGTTTTTTAAATATTTTATAAAAAGAAGAAAAAAAATTAACGTTTCTGGTTTTTTAATATTTTTATACAAAACCAGAAACGCATGACATCTAACACAAGGATATTTGAAACGTTGATTTAAAAGGTCAGATATAATAATTAAATAAGTAAAATATCTTACAACGTTTTTCCATATTTAGGTACCTTTAAATAAAGTTTAAAAAAAATGTTTTATTTTAAATAGTATCATCACAATTTGGAATATTCAACTAGATTGTCATCATGAAATTATTATATGTACTTAAAACAGGATAATCGCAGTCAGTCATTATAAAAGGCAAAGTGTGTAACTATACTTTTTACTGTTCTACTAGATTTACCTAAATCTATCAGTACATATACATTTTATATAAATCTTCTTAATTGCACCGCCGAACAATGGCCGAATGACTAGGGTGCTGGCCTTCGGAACTGGAGTTCGTGGGTTCGAATCCCACTAGGGCGTGGATGTTCGTAGCTGTTCGGAATCGGCTTTAAGCAGTAGGTTCCGGTCTCATTAGCCCTCGTGTTGCAAAAAGTAGACCGTAGCGCTCTATAACCAAAATCCTAATTGCACCTTTTACAGAACTATTCAAATGACAGGAAATTAATATTTACTTAATTTTTTAATTATTTATTAATTATTTTATTCTTAGTCTATAAAGATCTCTGTGAATATTACCACTACTTATAGAAAGAAAAAAGTACGCGGTAGCTCAGGCAACGATCACGTGACTTAGAGTTGTAGGGTTCAGAACCCTAGGCGGCTTTAGATCGGTTGTGCTCGTTAAATGTGACTGGGGCATGAAAAGTGTGTTCGTGGTCATAATGTCCTCTAAGTTCTAAATCAGTACGTCTGGGGATGGCTGGCCAAGTCTATGGGTATTTTGCCTCTTTGAGGACTTTTGAGGACCTTTTAACGCCTTTCATTAAAACAGAAATGCGCACTTCTTTTTTTTTTTTAATACGCGTTAGCACAGTCTTGCTTGGTTCGTCCAAATGACATCAGAAAAAACAACAACAAGAATAACATTACGCTTGAAGAATAAAAATATGTTAAATTCTGCTGCAAAATAAAATGTTTTCTCAAAAACGTCTGATTCAATTTTTTTTAAATAATTAATCTTGTGAAATCTAAATTTCGTTTTTCGCGTTGTTTCACCTCGTGAACATTTTTAAGCATATTTTTTCTATCATTTCCAATATGAAATATTTCTTTTATTGGATATCCCAAGCCGATGAGTGTTATTCATCTTCCTGATTACATTTTACATTCTTGCAAATGCAGAACGATGGCCGATTGGTTAGGGTGCTGGCCTTCGGTACCAGAGTTCGTGGGTTCGTATCCCACTGTAGCGTGGATTTTCGTAGCCGTTTGTAATCGACTTTAAGCTGTAGGTCCTAATCGTATTAAGCCACGTGTTGCAAAAAGTATACCGTAGCACTCCGAACCAAACATGTTAAAAGAAAGCATAATTTGCCTTATATTTTCTTGTAAATATAAGGCAAAAAGGACAGAAAAGGAAATACATTTAATATATTAAGTTTCGATAGATGACTCTTGAAATTAAGAGGATAACTTCTTGGTATTTCTATTATAATTTGAATATTTCGTGATAATAAAAATATGACTTAGATAATACATGACTTTCCTACGCTTTTTAAAATCGACAGATTAGTCTATATTTATTGTATATGTTATAAAAACGTTATAAAATCTTTTCATCTATATATTAGTTTCTTGCCTAATGAAATTGTCCAAGTTGACCGTAATGCAACTTATTTACTTAAATTCAATAACCTTAAATTCAGTATTTAGTTTCACGACTTCAATAAAATGCAACAATGAAGAAGAATTTTTAAACAACACTTTTTTTAATTATCTTTAATTATTAGTAAAATATTATAGTTATTTTAACAATTTGTACTCCAGCTAATTTCGCTCTCTACCTACAATGTCGTAAATATTGCGACAACGGAGTGTAAAGGGTTAATTGAAAAAACAAAATTGCCGGCAAAATAGTATATTTAATTAAAAGTTACACTAAAGAAGAAATTGGAATCACTTTATTCTTTGTTCTTGAATTATTGGCAAAGCGTATACTTTCTTACACATTAAAAGGAAATAAAAAAATATTCTAAATTCTCCCCACTTGTAGAAATTTTAATTTCTAATTTTCATTTTTATTATTTCTATAGACGAGAGACCTGAATCGAAATACATTTTTATAAAAGACAATTCTGTTAAAATAAAACTAAATTACTCTAAAAATGTTTTATATTTAGCAACATTTAACAATATTACATAAAATCACGCTATTACCACTATTATCATAATGACAGCAACAGTTGCCCATGGTTTTAAATAACACTAAGAATACTGTAACGTATATGTAACATACTGTAATGTACCGGGTGATCCAAAAGTCCGTATAAACTTTAAAAATTCATAAT
>CM063509.1:108034541-108082041 GCA_032207245.1 Pardosa pseudoannulata
ATGATCTTGCAAATGCATCTTGCATCATTGCTTTGAAAAACTTTTTTCTGATGAAGTATATAACGTAATTGTGGATGAGACTATTTTCTATGCTAAAAATGTCAAAAACGACCATGATTTAATTATCACCAAAGAAGATATAAAGATATTTATAGGGTTTTTGATATATTTTGACTATCTTACTCTTTCAAGTGAAAGATATTATTGGAGTGATGTAGAAGATTTAGTGATAGGTCTTGTACAGGACTCTTTTAATAAAAATGCTTACCTAAAAATAAAGTCATATATTCATTTCCAAGACATTTCAAAAGCAGATGAACGTAAGAATGACAAATCAAGATAAAACTCCTTTTGGAGAGAATAAGAGGTAAAATATGGTACTGGTGTGTATTCACTCGAATAATTGATATGGCTGTAGTTAATGCAAGTATTCTGCACAGAAATAAGGGGTATTCATAAAGGTGATTCTATGCCCATGTAAGATTTTCGAAGAGCTGTTGCTGTAAAATATCTAAAATTGGGAATCGGAAAAAAAGTTTTGAAAAGTCGACCTTACAGTTTTAATTCATCCTCAAAAGCTAATCTCAGTCATGATGTTCGCTTTTATAAAAGGGATCACAATATGGGACAAAGAAAGGGTAAAAGACGCTGTTGACTTGTAGGGTCCCCTAACATATTGTGTGAAGTGCGATGAAACTTTATGCAAGAAGTGTTTCTTCAAATTCCACACTAAACTGTAGAAACATTGAAATTTTATTATTTTAAAATAATTAAACTGTACTAAGTACATTCTGTAATATTGTAAAATTCTGCATAAATAAACGTTTTTTAAAAGAAAATGCATTAGTTTTTATCTATTTAGTCCGATTTTACCACGTTATTGAAGTACTAATGATTGTTGTGTATTTGCTAAAATATATCCTCCGAATGCCCAGTGATCTATTTTTAGATCAGTATTTTTTAAAAAAAACTAAGGTACGTATTGATAAAATTCGATAATAATATTCATGTTGATGGTAAAAGACACCCAATTTATGAATTATATGTCAGTGCGTCAAAATAAAATAATTTGGGCGTTAATGGGTTAAGTTACAGAAAAAATCCAAATGACATTAATTATATTTTGTTTCATTCCAAATTTTATTTCCCTATTTTCTTATCTGATTATTTTTCTACTTCTTTAATTACAGCCATAAATAAAAAAAAATAATAAAAACGGCACGTTATATTCTATCGTTTAAAAACTTTTTAATTCAAACATTTTCCCTTTCTTCAATAAATGTGGTATCCGAATAATGATTTTAAACCTCTTTTTTGGGGTTTGTAACATATTTTAAAATTTTATTGATTTAGCCTTTAACCTTTTAGGTTTATGAAATTTTAATAAAAATTTTATTAATACTATAAAAATTATTTAGCTTGTTATATCAAACTGGAAAGTAATAGAATGAATTTAATTGTAATATAAACGAAATATATTTTATAACTAGCGTATAGCAGGGCATATGATGGGATCAGTAACATTTTTAATTTTTGAATAGCAATATACCTTATGAGGTAGGTCAAAAAGTGGTTTGTTTATTGGCTGAAAATTATCTGGTACAAGCTCTATAATATGTTTATCTCTTCCGATTGTCTGTCAGAGGCCAACATTAATTTATCTTGTCATATTACTTGATAGGATGGACTGCAGATGTTTTAATATTGACAGTGATTATTTGGCGGTATATATGAACAATTCCCGATATTTAGCGAATAGATTGCAAACCGTGTGGTTGTGTATAAAATACAAACACACAAAGGACTAAATTTCTTAATTTTCAAAGATATATAACTTAAACGCTAGATATTTATCAATCCGTTAAATAAGACTACTAGACTTTTATGAAAAGAATTTGTTGTTAATACTGGTGATAAAATTTTCATTGCACAAAAAATAATCGATGATTAAATTTAAATTTATCACATGTGTACGTAATCTGTTATTTATGCCAAATATAAAAGAAAATCGATTACATAATATCTAAATTCATTGATATAACGTATGAAAATAATGCAGACGATATTTAAGTAATTTAAAATAAGAAATAATTAAATGAGATGGTAAAAGAAATGACAAAATGGAATGCTAAAAATGTTATTTTTATCTATTTATTATGTGGTAAATTGATGAAATAATTTGCCTGCTCTTAACAGGGGAAAATAAGGCTTGATAGTATGAGATTAAGCTCTAGAAACGAGAGAAGGGGTGGATTTCGAACGTTTTCGAACTCGCTTTGAATTTTGCTAACCCAAACTCATCAAGAATCCAATATGGATGCACCTATCTATTCCAGGTCCAATAGCTTCAGAAATTCGAGGACAGACGAACAGATAACTTTGTCTATTATTTTATAGGGGATTGTAAATAGTTTTATAACATTAAAATGATAAATTACTTGCCTATTTACTTTTTTACCTTGAAAATGATACAACAAAATATGCAATATTCATTTTAAAAATATATCAGTGTTACTTACCAATACAGAGTTCAGCATTTTATATGGAGTAATATATAGGCAGTTAATTTATGAGTACTGAAAGTACTGGCCTTTATTTTTTTCCAATTACTATAATAAATTTCTATTCATATTTAAAAATAATATATAAAATCGCCTTTTTAAGTTTCTATGTGAGTAGAAAATTGTTAACATTTTGTATTCCTAACTATCAAGGAAGAAGTATTTGTGAAAAATTTCAACTTTTGAAACTTTTATGATTTGAGATTTAGATGTTTACTTTTTGTATATTACATTCAGAATGGAAGAGCTTTGTGAATATTATGAACACTCAGCAACAATATAAACTAAATAAAATAATATTTCATTATTTCTTGCCTTTCTAGCAGCATTTGCCTATATGTTAAAAAAGTCCATTAGTTTTGCATTTTATTATTTGCAACTTCAATTTAGATAACTACTTTTGACTTATAGTTTCTGGAACTAAAAATAATAACAAAATCTTATCTTTAAAAAAAAGGTTTAATGATAAGAACTCCACAAAAAATAATATTTAAGCATTCTTAACTTTAAGAAAAACTACAAGTTATTTTGCTTTTCTCCAAATACAACTTTTTTATGCTACAGAAAACATCCGCATTGCTTTAATTGTATTTTAGTTTATTTCAATTTCTTACTTTCATTCTCTATTTATGATAATCTCTCTCGATAATATTGCCAACTTTACTTACAGAAATAGAAGAAAAAATGCATTTGGTAAATAAAAAATGACACGATAACTTCTCGAAGAGAAAACTCTTTCCATCCGAATTTTTTCACGTTTCCCGCAGACGACTAACATTGTAGAATCACAAATTCGTTTTTATGTCACAATCTTGGATATGTGAGACATTTTTCAGAATACATTTTTGCACGATCTCTATAAAAAGATGTTCTTGTTGTTTTTTGCATACCAAAAGTGCATAAGTATTAGTCATAAGTCTATTTGTTTTTTACTGTTTTTCTGACAAATAATATTTCTTTCCGCCTAACTAAATAGGAATTTATTAATTATTAGGGGTCTAATATAATTAAGATGATAAATCTCTGTTATTAGTGGTTTTTTAAATACTTTATGAGAAGAAAAAATTTGATGTGACTAGTACAGGATCTCATTATTTGTCTTTTAGTTTAACTAATTTAGTTTAGTTTAACTAAGTAATGTGACATATTAATTATTATTTATACAGAGGCTGTTCGCAAAGTTTTAGAGGATTTTGGTTAACGGTATTTAAAAGTCTTTTGTTGAAAAATAAATAACTCCAATTATACTCTGATTTTAAAAGTTAAATTTATGGTCTGAGGCTTCAGAGTTTTTTTTTTTTTTAAATGGCATTTTTAATGAAGAAGTAGTTCGAAGGCTATATTATGCTATTTATATGAGAGTCATGGTTTTGTGTTATCTAAAGCGTCGATAGGTGATATGGTAAAGAAGAAAGGAATAAAGAGTCAAATTGGAGCCTCATTGGGGACAAGAACACCAAACAAGTGTCCAAGTAAAAAACAAACATCTTTGACTATTGCAAAGGTATGTTGTGCAATGTTAAAAGAAAATCTCCCTAGTCCCTATTTTATATGTAAAAATAACATATAAAATTGCCTTTTTTAAGTTTCTATGTGAGTCGAAAAATATTAACAATATTTTGTATTCTTAACTATCATGGAAGAAGTATTTCTTAACAAGTTTTCAGTTTTAGATATTTACTATTCGTATATTACTTTCAGAATCGAAGAGGTTTGTGAATATTATGAACACTCAACAACAATATCAACTAAAGAAAATAATGTCCCATATGTCTTCACTTTCTAGCAGCATTTGCCTATATTTTAAAAATATCTGACCATTCTCTCTAAGTTTTGTTAATTGCAACTTCAATTTAAATTAGTACTTTAGACTTATAGTTTCTGGATCTAAAAAGCATAAAAAAATCTTATCGTAAAAATAAAAATTTTATGATAAGAACTCAGCAAAAAATAATACTTTAAGGATTCTTAACTTTAAGAAAAACTACCAGTTCTTTTGCTTTTCCCCAAATACAACTTTTTTATGTTACATAAAACATCCGCATTGCTTTAATTTTATTTCAGTTTATTTCAATTTCTTACTTTCATTCTCTATTTATGATAATCTCTCTCGATAATATTGCCAACTTTACTTACAGAAATAGAAGAAAGGTAAATGCTATGTGGCCAATGTTAACAGAATGATAAACGTTGATTTAAATCTTAAAGCGAAAAAACGCAATGTGCATCGTCTTTCTCTAAAACATATCACTGAACGCAGGACACGCTGCAGAATTCTGTATGAGAAACATTTATCCAAAGAATATGGAAAAACATGTCACAATAGATGAATCATAGGTGTATTTAAATGATTGCAACAACAAAAGAGCTATTTATTATCATAAAAGGGAAGAAAAATATTTAAGTACATAGTTCAAAGTATCGAAAGAAATTTTTAAGGGATTCATGATTGTTGATAGTGTTTCATATAATGGCAAGTTGAAAATAAAGAGAGTTGAAATAATGGCAAGATGAACTCCATATACTATCAGGAACACATTTAATCGCCAGTTTTTCTGAATGAAATACCATCGATTTACCCGCAGTGCCGCCAATCTGTGGAACTCCATCAAGACAAAGCTAGCAGTCACACATCAAAATTCACTGTATATTTCCTAAAAGAAATGGAAATCAGTTGGTATCAAGGCTATACCCTTCACTGATATCCCTGCTAAATCTCCCGATGGGCTTTACTAAAGAACTGGGTTCCCCCACCAACTTGGCGATAACAGTTTAAATATGGTCGCCAAACATTTTCTCCTGATCTCACCGTGTCCAAACAATCTGTATCCATATTATAATTTATATGATATTTGCATCCAACTCTCCTTGGGTAACTCTTTCCTAATATATTTAAAGTGCGCAATGCTAAAATAAAATTAGATATAACAAACCATCAATGGTTCACTGTATCTGATTTTTAATAATTTCGAGCTATTGAGTTTGTAAACTGAGGATTAATTGCCCACAAATATAAATGTCCGGTTTTAAAGTCGTTTTCCCGTTTTATTACGTAAGAGTATATAATTCTATCATGATGGCGCACTGTGCATTAAATAAAGTAGCCAGAAATAGCAAGAAATACAATGTTTGGATGGATTACCTTTTGTGTTTCAGTAAATATCACCAATATTTTCGCCAAATTTGCCAAGGGAATCCCAACTCTTATGTAATCCCCTCCCGATGTATCACCTATAGATTTTTGTGCTATCGGACTTTTAAAATCTGAATTATCCAAGCTTTTATCCCACATCCATTACAGGACTCTGGAAAGCTGTTCAGAAAGAATGGGATAAAATACCTCTTCTGTTACTTCGAAAGGCATTATTATCCTGGAATAAAGCACATCCTTTAATCAACAATAGGAACTTTAGAATTTCAAAACAATGGTGTTATCACAGCTGATCTCAACAATTGTACAAAGAAAATAAATATAACACTGAAACAATTTGAGAATTATTCTAGGAAAATAACTGTTCATTACATTTGATTGAATTAAACTTTCTTTAAATTGCATGAAAAATGTTATTTAAGTTGTCTTTGAATGTGCAGTATCTTTCTGTTTTATTTTATGTCGATTTCAAACAGTTTCATTGTGTCAATCCCTCTAACAATACTACTGAGCGTTACCATTATACAGAATGATATCGTTATAATACTCCAATGCAACGATATCTGCCTATTGAATTGTTGCAGATTTATAGAAGTGACGTTAGGCCGAGATCAGTATTCAGCGTTTTTGTTAGAAGGAATGTGAGAGACATTCATAAATGTAAGTGCACAGCTAAATATTAAGACTTTCCTGAATAAAATATTTCAACAGACTTATTCTACGGATTACCATATTTTTGATACTCTCTACAGCGTAACTATCAAATATATTCAAATGTTTCGTTATATAGATTGCTTATCTCAGTCAAAAGAAATATACAGAACTCTTATCTTATGACAATCACAAATATAAAACTCCAGTATTCGATCCATAATCGTTTTTGATCTACGGGAGATGCATACTGTGTTCATACGAGACGTGTCGAAGATAGTCAAATTTTATTCAGGACTAGAGCAAAAAGGCAGTTCAGTTTCAAAAATATAGTTTTGCTATGTTTACGCAGTGACTTCCAACTTGAAATGATTTAAAATGGATTCAGAGGATGTTAAACTAGATATTTCCGTAGGAATCTATTCTGAAAATGTTTTCGGTATTACAATAGTTCCTTTGTTTATATTACGGAAACTGAGAGATGATATGCTTACAGATTTTACTTCTCACTTTTCAAAGTATGTTGCTTGTTTGGATTTCGAGCCGGCCTAAGATACGCTGTGCTCGTTAAAGGTGACTAGGACACGTAAAATAGGCTCGTGGTCACAATCTCCTATAAGTTCTCAAATGTTATCTCTAGTGGTGGCAATACAAGCTGGGGGATTATGCTTGGTTCCTGCATCTAAATTAGGAGATCCTTTCAAGAGATATGTTACATAGCATTCCTTTAGCTACACGTGTTCTTCGAGTAGCGTTAATGGGTTAGAGTTTGGGGCAGTATACCAGTTCGGTTGACACACTGAACCCAGTTCAGTGGGCACGCCAAGCGTGTACGATGTCGCCAAATTCTAGAACCCAATTTTCTGGCAAACCTTGTTCTTCTTGATGGCAAATCTAATAATTTCTAGAAGCAATTTGTAACTTTCTTCATTAATTTTGAATCTTTTGATATTTTTATAATAGTTTTATTAAATAGCAACCGTATTCTATAAATATAACTAAATGTTTTATGCGCATAATTGAGCAAATATAATCAAATAATGCTTATATTTTGCTTAATTTGAACCTGTTGCAAAAAATACGCAATATTTAGTTCAATAAACAGTATAAAACATCCTTTAAATATATTAAACACTCAAATTTAAATTTGTATTCATCTTAAAATTGTATTCATCTCTTTGTTCAAAATATGCTTTGAAATAGGGTATAAACTGAATACAAAATGAAGCAAAATTGAAAAAATAAACATCGCTTGACGACAATTTGGCGATCACTTGTACAAAAATAGAGCCAAAAACATGGCTGACGGCCCACGGAACTAGGATTCTACACAACTTCGCATCCTTGTATTGGCATAAACGCATATACTGTCTATATTTACAGCTATTTTAGGGAAAACATTTTAAAGTATCTCAAACTAAAAATAAAATACTAATGAATTCATATTGTGTTTTGAAGTGTAATCAATTGGTAACGTTATTATATGCAATCAATTTACTATGTGTGGTAGAAAAAATAATTATACTTCTTTTTACAACTTTATTGTAAAACTTCTTCTAACATATCCACCATCCTATATTAAAATATTTCTATAATAAAAAAAAATTTGGCGTTTACTTTCTTGGGTCTTCAATACACATTAATAGGGACCTACTTTCAATACACACACACCAAATTAAGGAATCATCAGATTGGTAATGTACTTTGATTACAATATAATGATTGATAACTTATAAAGAATTACAATATTTAATTTAAATTTTTTGATAAAATTACCGTAGTTATCATGGTGTGTAATTGGTCCACTTCTTTAAAATGTCACCCGTTAAAAGTTTAAAAATCCATAAAGACATCCGTTCCTTGAGAGCTCTAAAACTTCTAATTCTAAAAAGAGTATGTAGATCATGCATCTACTCATTATTATCCTACAGAGAATTACTCATTATTCGATGCAATAAATAGTTAAATAGACCTACGTTCAATACACACACATACACAAAGAAATAAGGAATCATAAGATTGGGAATGTAATTTTATTAAAATATAATTATTAATAACTTATAAAGAAATACAATATTAAATTTTTTTTTCTAAAATTACCGTAGTTATCATGGACTGTAATTAATGAGCATCTTTAAACTTTCACCCTTTAAAAATTTAAAATTCCATGCACACATCCATTCCTTGAGAGCTCTAAATTTCTAATTCTAAAAAGAGTATGCAGATCATGCGTCTACTCATTATTATCCTACAGAGAATTACACATTATTCGATGAAGTAAATAGTTAAATAGACCTACTTTAAATACGCACACATACACAAAGAAATAAGGAATCATAAGATTTGGAATGCAGTTTTATTAAAATGTAATTATTAATAACTTATAAAGAAATACAATATTAAATTTATTTTTTTACTAAAATTACCGTAGTTATTATGGAGTTTAATTAGTCAGCATCTTTAAAATTACACCCTTTGAAATGTTTATGTAAAATCTCATAAAGACTTCCGTTCTTTGAGAGTAATAAAACTTATAATTCTTATAAGAGCATGAAGATCATGCGTCACATTCTCTCACTCTTTATTATTCTACAGGGAATTACTCATTATTCAATATAGTAATAGTTAAATAGACCTACGTTCAGAATACACACACATATAATAAGAAAAATAATCATAAGATTTAAATGATTTTATTAAAATATAATTATTAATAACTTATAAAGAAATACAATATTAAATTTTTTTTTCTAAAATTACCGTAGTTATCATTGTAATTAGCACATCTTTATTACACCTTTATTTAAAACATAAAGACATCCGTTCGAGAGTATAAAAATTTCTAAAAGAAAAATGAAGATCATGCGTCACATACTTTATTATTCTACAGATTACTCATTATTCAATATGTACAGAAAATCTTATAGATCGAATATAATCACATTTGATTATCTTAATAATGTTAATGTTCTTATTAAGTTTAAATTTACAATAATTTTTGTGGAAATGTGCCTAATGATAATATGTTACTAAATAAGTAATATTCCTTTGAATACATAATAATTCCGTGAACGAAATAATTCATTTTGTTATAGCAAATACTTACCGAAGTTTAATGACATATGCATTGTTACTCAGATAATGTGTATACGTCTTTATACAGTTGTGGAAGTTTCCGTAATGATACTATGAATATATCCCAAGTAGAGATGTCACGAAATAACATTGTTATCGATAGATGCGCTATGACTAATATGTCTATTACAGATAGATTATATTTATTATACAAAGGTAGAGAGTCTCTATATCGATACCATGCGAAATATTTCACGTGATATCTATAATAATGATGTATGATATGATAGACAAATGTTAAACATTATATTTCCAAATAGAGTAATCTTTACGGACACCATACTTGAATAATCTTGTATTTTTATTACAGTAAAAATTAAAAAATATGTTATGTGAAAGTCAAAGAAATTAAATTTTCATAAAAAAAGCAATTTTATAGAAATTGGATTTTTTTAATAAGCATTAAAAATATTCCAATTTAACTACATATTACACAGATATTTTTTTATTTAGTACTTATACTTAGCATTTATTAAAAAAAACTAATAATCTGCTTTTTTGCAACGAAAAATTAAGGGCACAGAAACATATCTAAAGGAATGATTTTTCTGTTTCAATAAAATGAGATAATTTTCTTGGTGAAAGACTTTCATCAAGGAAGACTAAACGTTTTCTTTGATGACAGTATTGTTGGACTCGATGCTGTTACCATTCTGCAATTTTTAGTTAATTCAAATTAATATTGCAGCTGTAAATCACAATAAACCATACCCCTACCTGTAGTAATTCTATTGTGGAAGAATTAAGCTTTTTATAAATTTTATATTACCAGAATTAAATTATTACAAAATAATAAGACAAATATTTTTTCAGAGATTACTAAATAAGTAATATTTCTTTCCAAATACATAATAAATCTCCTGGTGAACGTAATCTTCAATTGATTTTGTTATAGTTCTCCAAATTTTACTAATTCCTAAGTTTAATAATATTGCATTATTGTTTCTCTGTTATGCACGCCTCTTCCTACTGAAACAGAGTTGGGGAAGTTTACGTAATGCAAATGCCAAGTACTTAATCACTAATGAATACATTTCCCAAGTACCTCCGGAGATGTCACGAAATAACACTGTTACTACCGATTAGTTACTCTAGTGTTTACTAATGCCATTCCCGTAGTCTATTATAGAGGTTAGTACGGTTGGATTATTTGAGTATTATACAAAGGTAGAGAATCTCTATAGCGATACCATCCTAAATATTTCACACAATATCTATAATAATGATATATTATATGTTAGAAAAACAAAAGTTATACATTAGATTTCCAAATATTTAAAGTTTAACTGTAATCTTATATTAAAGTACACAATAGTTGTATAAACTTGTATTCTTTTCTAGTGAAAGTAAAAAACCCTTTAAGTAAAAGTCATGAATATCTCAAAAAATTTTAATTTTCATAAGAAAAAGCACTTTCATAGAAACTGAAATATTTTGAAATATGAATTAAATATATTCCCATGAAACTGTGTATTACACAGATATTTTCTTACATTCTCACTCATACTTTGGATTTATAAAGGAAAAATCTAATAATCTGCTTTTTGTCTGAATAAAATTAAATACACAGTAACATATCTAAAGAAATGATTTTTCATTTCTTATTAATCGTAACAATTTTGTTGTTCAAAGGCTAAGTCTGTTCAAGAAAGACGACACGTTTTCTTTGATGATAGTATTCCTGGTATAGCTGTTATCGTTCTGCAATATTTAGTTAATTCAAATTAATATTGCAGCTGTAAATCAATATAAACCATACCCCTGCCTGTAGTAATTCTATTATGGAAGAATTATGCATTTTATATATTTTATATTGCCAGAATTAAAACATTACAAAATAATAAGACAAATATTTTATCAGAGATTAATAAATAAGTAATATTTCTTTCCAAATACATAATAAAATCTACTGGTGAAGGTAATCTTCAATTGATTTTGTTATAGTTTTTCAAATTTTACTTATTCCTAAGTTTAATGACAGTGCTGCATTGTTTCTCAGTTATGTATACCTCTTCCTACTGAAACAGAGTTGTGGGAAGTTTCCGTAATGCAAATGCCAAGTACTTAATCGTTAATGAATACATTTCCCAAGTACCTCCGGAGATGTCACGAAATAACACTGTTACTACCGATTAGTTACTCTAGTGTTTACTAATGCCATTCCCATAGTCTATTATAGAGGTTAGTATACTTAGATCATTTGAGTATTATACAAAGGTAGAGAGTCTCTCTAGCGATACCATTCGAAATAATTCACGCGATATCTATAATAATGATATATTATATGTTAGAAAGACAAAAGTTAAACATTAGATTTCCAAATATTTAAAGTTTAAGTGTAATCTTATATTAACGTACACCATATTTGTATAAACTTGTATTCTTTTATAGTGAAAATGAAAAGTCTGATAAGTGAAAGTCATAAAGAACTCAAAGAAATTAAATTTTCATAGAAAAGTAATTTTATAGGCACTAAGTTTTTTTTTTTTAAATATGCATTAAAAATATTCCCCTTAAACTGCATGTGACACAGATAGTTTCTTTCTTTCGCACTCATAGTTAGTATTTATAAAGGAACAAAACAGATATTATCATTTTCTCTAAATATAATTTAAGTACATAAAAACATATCTAATAAAATAATTTGTCATCTTCGATTAAACGAAACAATTTTCTTGATGGAAAATTTTCATCAAGGAAAACGAAAAGTTTCCTTTGATGACAGTATTCCTGAATTCAATGCTATTACCATTCTGCAATTTTTAGTTAATTCAAATTAACATTTCAGCAATTAATCGCAGTAAACCACACCCCTGTCTGTAGTAATTCTATTGTGGAAGAATTATGCATTTTATATATTCTATATTACTAGCATTAAAACATTACAAATTAATAAGACAAATATTTTTTCATGGATTACTAATAAGTAATATTTCTTTCCAAATACATAATAAAACCTCCTGGTGAACGTAATCTTCAATTGATTTTGTTAAAGTTCTCCAAATTTTACTTATTCCTAAGTTTAATAAAATTGAATCATTGTTTCTCAGTTATGCATGCCTCTTCCTACTGAAACAGAGTTGAGGAAGTTACCGTAATGCAAATTCCAAGTACTTAATCACTAATGAATACTATTCCCAAGTACGTCCGGAGTCGTCACGAAATAACACTGTTACTACCGACTAGTTACTTTAGTGTTTACTAATGGCATTCCAAAAGTCTATTATACAGGTTAGTACGGTTTGATTATTTGAATATTATATAAAGGTAGAGAGTCTCTATAACGATATGATCCTAAATATTTCACACGATATCTATAATGATGATGTATTATATGTTTGAAAGACTAAAGTTAAGCACCAGATTTCCAAGTATTAAAGTTTGAACTGTAATCTTAATTTAATGTACAGTATACCAGCACAAACATGTAATATTTTATATAAAATTTCAAAATCTGTTAAGAGAAAATCATGAATATCTCAAAGATATTAAATTTCCATACCAAAAAACGTTTTCAAAGAAATTGCGTTTTAGTCATATATGCATTCAAAGTGTGCCCATTAAACTGTATATTTCACAGATAGTTTCTTTCGTTCTCACTCATAAAGGAACTCGCATTTATAAAGGAACAAAATAATAATTTGCTTTTTCTCTAAATAAAATTTAAGTTCACAAAAACTGTTATCTCAAGAAATGGTTATTAATATTTAATAAAACGAAACGTTTTTCTTCTGAAAGCATTCCTGAACATAGGCTGTTGTCATTATGCTACTTTTATTTAAATCAAATTAACATTCCTGCTGTAATTCATAGTAAACCCTTACCATACCTACTAAAACTCTATCGTGGAACAATTATGTATTTTAGGTATGTTATGTATTTTATGTTACCAGAATTTATAAGATTGCAAAATAATGAAACAAATACTTTTTTTATTAACAAAGAAGTATTATTCCGAATACATAATAGAAACTCCTGGTGAACGTAATCTTAAATTGATTTTGTTATAGTTCTCCGAGTTTTACGTATTCTTAAGTTTAATAATAATGCAGCATTGTTTCTCAGTTATGTATACATATTCCTACTGAAACTACGTTGTGGGAAGTTTCCGTAATGTAAATACCAAGTAGTTAATCGTTAAAGAATACATTTCCCAAGTATCTCCGACGATGTCACAAAATAACACTGTTACTAACCGATTAAATACACTAGTATTGATTGATGCCATACCCATAGTCTATTATAGAAGTTAGTACTGTTGGATTATTTGAGTATTATACAAAGTTACAGATTCACTACAGCGATACCATTCGAAATATTTCACAACATATCTATAATAATGATAAATTATTTGTTAGAAAGACAAAAGTTAAACATTAGATTTCCAAATATTTAAAACTTTAACTGTAATCTTATAATAACGTACACCATAATTGTATAAACGTCTATACTTCTATAGTGAAATAAAAAATATGTTAAGTGAAAGTCATTAATATCTCAAAGAAATGAAATTTTAACAAGAAAATTCAATTTTATAGCAATTGGAATTTTTTGAAATAGGAATTAAAGTAATCCCATTAAACTGTATATTACACAGACATTTTCTTACATTTTCACTCATACTTAGGATCTATAAAGGAAAAAAACTACACAAAAACATATCTAAAGAAATTATTTTTCATTTTCGATGAAACGAAAAAATTTTCTTGATGAAAGACTTTCATCAAGGAAAACGAAACTTTTTCTTTGATGATAGTATTCCTGTACGCAATGCTGTTACCGTTCTGCAATGTTTAGTTAATTCAAATTAACATTGCAGCTGTAAATCGCAATAAATCGTAACCCTACCTATAGTAACTATATTGTGGAAGAATTATGCATTTTATATATTTCATTTTGCCAGAATTGTAAAATTACAAGATAATGAAACACTTAGTTTTTCAGATTACTAAATAAGTAATATTCATTCCCGAATATAAAATAAAAATTCTGGTGAAAGTAATCTTAAATTTATTTTGTTGTAGTTTTCAAAATTTTAATTATTCCTAAGTTTAATAATATTGCAGCATCGTTTCTCAGTTGTGTATACATCTTCCTACTGAAACTACATTGTGGGAAGTTTCCGTAATGCAAATGCCAAGTATTTAATCGTTAATTAATACATTTCCAAAGTACCTTCAGACATGTCACGAAATAACACAGTTACTACCGATTAGATACTCTAGTGTTTATTAATGTCATTCCGTAGTCTATTATAGTACAGTTGGATTATTTGAATATTATATAAAGTTCGAGAGCCTCTATAGCGATACTAGCCGTAATTTTTCACATGATATATATAATGATTATGTATTATATGTTAGAAAGAAAAAAGTTAAACACCAGATTTAAAAGTATTTAAAGTTTAACTGTAATTTTATATCAATATACAACATACCAGTATAAACATGTATTATTTTATAGTGAGATTATAATTTCTTTTAAGTGACAATCATTAATATCTCAAAGAAATAAAATTTTTATACGAAAAAGCCTTTTCAGAGGAACTGAGATTTATTGAAATAAGTTTTGAAAATGCTCCTATTAAACTATAGAATATACAAATAGTTTCTTTCTTTCACCCGCATACTTTGCCTATAAAGAAAAAAAACTAATAATATTCTTTTTCTGTAAATGCAATTTAATTACACAAAAAATATCTAAAGAAACAATTGTCCATTTTCAATAAAACGAAATATTTTCTTTGGTGAAAGTATTCCTGGATTTATACTGTCACCATTCTGATACTTTTAGTTAATTCAAATTAACATTGCAGTTATAACGAAAAAAAACCTGCTTCTACATGTATTAACTATATCGTGCAACAACTATGTATTTTATGTTACCAGGATTGTAAGGCTACAAAATAATGAAACATATATTTTCAGATACTACTAAATAAGTAATATTCCTTAGCGAATATATAACAAAAACTCTGGTCAACGTAATCTTAAATTGATTTTGTTATAGTTCTCGAAATTTTACTTATTCTGAAGTTTAATAACTTTGCAGCATTGTTTCTCTGTTACGTATACATCTTCCTACTGAAATTGCGTTGTGAGAAGTTTCCGTAATGCAAATACGAAGTACTTAATGGTTAATCAATATATTTCCCAAGTACCTCCGGTGATGTCACGAAATAACATTGTTACTACCAATTTGATACTCTAGCGTTTACTAATGCCGTTTCCTTACTCTATTCTAAATGTTAGTATGGTTGGATTATTTGAGTATTATACAAAGGTCGAGAGTCTCTATAGCGATACCAACCAAAATATTTCACGCGATATCTATAATGTCCATTATTATATGTAAGAAAGTAAAAAGTTAAACATCAGATTTCCAAGTATTTAAAGTTTAACTGTAATTTTATATCAATATACATTTTATGTTATGTTACCAGAATTGTAAGATTTCAAAATAATGAAACAAATATTTTTTTCTGAGATTACTAAAGAATAATATTTCTTTCCGAAAACATAATAAAAACTCTGGTGAACGTAACATTTAATTGATTTTGTTATAGTTTTGCAAATTTTACTTCTTCCGATGTTTAATAATATTGCCGCATTGTTTCTCTATTACGTATACATCTTCCTAATGAAATAATGTTGTAGTAAGTTTCCGTAATGAAAATACCAATTACTTAATGGTTAATGAATGCATTTTCCAAGTACCTCCAGAGATGTCACGAAATAACACTGTTACTACCGATTAGATACTTTAGTGTTTATTAATGCTATTCCGTAGTCTATTATAGACATTGGAATGGTGGGTTTATTTGAATATTATATAAAGTTCGAGAGCCTCTATAGGAATACTAATCGTAATATTTCACATGATATATATATAATGATTATGCATTATATGTTAGAAATAAAAAAGTTAAGCATCAGATTTCCAAGTATTTAAAGTTTAACTAATTTTATATCAATATACAACATGCCAGTATAATTATATATTATTTTATAGTGAGATTATAATTTATGTTAAGTGAAAATCATGAATATCTGAAAGAAATAAAATTTTGAAACGAAAAAGATTTTTCATAGAAATTGGGTTATTTTGAGATAGGCTTTTAATATATTCCCATTAAACTGCAGATTAATGAAATATTTTCTTTCTTTCGAACGGATACTTAGCAGTTATAAACAAAAACAAAAACTAATAACATGCTTTTCCTGTAAATAAAATTTAAGTTCACAAAAACAAATATTAAAAGAAATGATTATTACTTTCCAATAAAACGAAACGTTTTTCTTCGTGAAAGTATTCCTGGCTATTAACGTTCTTCTACTTTTAGTTAATTGAAATTAACATTGCGGCTGTAACTCGAAATAAAACCTAACACTACATTCAGTAAATCTATCGTGGAACAACTATATATTTTATCTATATTATGTATTTTATATCACCAGAATCGTAAGACTAAAAAATAATGAAAGAAATATGTTTAGAGAGTACTAAATAAATAATATTCCTTTTCGAATATATAATAAAAAGTCTGGTCAACGTAATCTTCAAACGATTTTGTTATAGTTCTCAAAATTTAACTTATTCCTAATAGTATTTCATCATTGTTTCTCTGTTACGTATACATCTTTCTACTGAAACTACGTTGTGAGAAGTTTCCGTAATGCAAATACCAAGTACTTAATGGTTAATCAATACATTTCCCGAGTACCTCCGGTGATGTCACGAAATAACATTGTTACTACCGATTTGATACTCTAGCGTTTACTAATGCCGATTCTTTTCTGTATTATAAACGTTAGTACGGTTGGATTATTTGAGTATTATACAAAGGTGGAGAGTCTCTATAGCGATACCAGTCGAAATATTTAACGCGATATCTATAATGGTGATGTATTTTATGTTAGAAAGAAAAAAGTTAAACATGAGATTTCCAAGTATTCAAAATGTAACTGTATCAACATACATTTTATGTTATGTTACCAGTATTTTATATTACCAGAATTGTAAGATTAAAAAATAATGAAACAAATATTTTTAGAGATTACTAATGATGTAATATTCCTTTCCGAATATGTAATAAACACTCTAGGGAACGTAATCTTAAATTGATTTTGCTATAGTTCTCCAAATTTTACTTATTTCAAAGTTTAATTACATTGCAACATTGTTTCTATGTTACGCATACACCTTCTTACTGAAACTGCGTTGTGGGAAGTTTCCGTAATGCAAATACCAAGCACTTAATGGTTAATCAATACATTTCCCAAGTACCTCCGGTGATGTCACGAAATAACATTGTTACTACCGATTTGATACTCTTGCGTTTACTAATGCCGATTTCTTACCCTATTACATACGTTAGTACTGTTGGATTATTTGAGTATTATACAAAAGTCGAGAGTCTCTATAGCGGTACCAGCCGAAATATAATGATGATGTATTATATGTTAGAAAGTGAAAAGATAAGCATAAGATTACCAAGAATTTAAAGTTTAACTGTAATTTTATATGTATATACATCTTATGTAATGTTACCAGCATTTTATGATACCAGAATTGTAAGATTACAAAAGAATGAAGCAAATACTTTTGTCTGAGATTACTAAAAAATAATAATTCTTTCCGAAAACATAATAAAAATTCTGGTGAACGTAATATTTAATTGATTTTGTTGTAGTTTTCTAAATGTTACTTATTCCTAAGTTCCATGATATTGCAGCATTGTTTCTCAGTTATGTATTCATCTTCCTACTGAAACTACGTTGTGGGAAGTTTCAGTAATGCAAATGCCAGGTATTTAATCGTTAATGAATACATTTCCCAAGTATCTCCGGAGATGTCACGAAATAACACTGTTATTACCAATTAGATTATCTAGTGTTTACTAATGCCATTTCTATAGTCTATTATAGAGGTTAGTACGTTGAATTATTTGAGTATTTTACAAGGAAAATATATTATTATGTTATTGTATAATATTCTGGTACTGCCATGTATTCTTTTACAGTCAGAAGAAAAAACGGTTACATGAAAAACATTAGTATTTCAAAGAATATTATTTTTATGGGAGAGAGTGTATTCATAGAAATTAAGTCTTTTTGAAATATGCATTCAAAATGTCAATTCAACACATGTTATACAGATTCTTATACATATATATTGTTTTATATTATATATTGTTTTACATATTGTTCTTTCTTTCGCACTTAAACACCATTTATATATAAAAAAACATAACTATATTTCGAAAAATAGGCAACATTTCATCAAATGATGTTCTATTTAGTTGGTCAATAACAGAAATTAACTTCTGTTTTGATTCAAATATCAATCGAACATTATACTTCCGACAATTTATCTTCTGTGTTTTTCTTTTTACTCATGATAAATCTGCGATATGCTTAGCAAGCTCAAAGGAAAATCGAATTTTCGATACAACTATGGAATTTCCAAGATAAATAAAGTCAGGAGAACATGGGAACTCCATTGGATCCGGAAATTAAATATCGGAAGAAAATGCAAATGTGAAGAAGAAGTTAACGCTCGAGAACGTTGAAAGTGATTGAGATTCGTCTAAGACCTGAGAAAATGAAATAAAAAATAATTTTTCAAGGGTACGTTAAATGAAATGAATATTGATAAGTTTTATTTGCGGAAATACATATTTACCTAAATGTTATTTACTGTATAAAATTAAGTTACATTTCCCACTCAATAAACTTTATTTTATTCGACATAAATTCTTATGTGATTAACGAATCCTTGGAGTAATTTTAAAACAGGTATTTAAGTATTTATAATAGTGATACCAGCAGATTTTATTTGCTTTATTTATTTTTTTTTGCTTTAACATTGAAGTTAGATTTCATTATGAGGTAAAGAATAAATATTTACATTTTGAATTACTGTATATTGTGGGAACTCTAAATATTTCGGAATGATATTCCATTTATGTTTACGATAAATAAAGTATTTTATCAGTAATAATTTTATACAATATTAAAATGTGTAATCTGCAAAATGCGCACAATATATTTTTTCATATAGAATATAGATAAATTGTATTTGCGGAAATACATATTTACCTAAATGTTATTTAGTGTTTAAAATTAAGTCACATTTTTCACTCAATAAACTTTATTTTATACAACATAAATTCTTATGTGATTAGCGAATCCTTAGAGTAATTTTAAAACAGGTATCTAAGTATTTATAGTAGTGATACCAGCAGATTTTATTTTATTTTATTTATTTATTTATTTTGCTTTAATATCGAAGTTAGATTTACTTATGAGGTAAAGAATAAACATTTACATTTTGAATTACTGTATATTGTAGGACATCTTTAAATATTTCAGCATAATATTCGATTTATGTTTATGATAAATACTTTATCAGTAATATTTTTATACAATATTAAAATGTGTAAAATGCTAACTATTATCTGTAAAATGTGTACAATATTTGTTTTTACTATAGAACACTGATAAGTTGTATTTGCGGAAATAAATATTTGCCTCTATTTTATTTAGTGTGGAAAATTCAGTTACATTTTTTGCTCAATAAACGTTTAATTCGACATAAATTCTTACATGATTAACGAATCCTTAGTGTAATTTTAAAGCAGGTATCTAAGTGTTTATAGTGGTGACACCAGATTTGATTTTCTTTCTTCAGTAGTGATACCAGCAGATTTTATTTTATTTTATTTATTTATTTATTTATTTTGCTTTAATATCGAAGTTAGATTTACTTATGAAGTAAAGAATAAACATTTACATTATGAATTACTGTATATTGTGGGACCTCTTTAAATATATTGATGTGATATTCGATTTATGTTTACGATAAATAAAGTACTTTTTCAGTAATATTTTTATGCAATATTAAAATGTATAAAGTGCTAATTGTTATCTGCAAAATATGTACAATATATTTTTAATATAGAACATTGATAAGTTGTATTTGCGGAAATACATATCTACCTAAATGTTATTTAGAGTGGAAATTAAGCTATATTTTTCCCTAAATAAACTTTATTTTATTCGACATAAATTCTTACGTTTTTAACGAATCCTTAGTGTAATTTTAAAGCAGGTATCTAAGTGTTTATAGTTGTGATACAAGCAGATTTATTTGCTTTATTTATTTATTTCTTTAATATTGAAGTTAGATTTACTTATGAAGTAAAGAATAAACATTTACATTTTGAATTACTGTATATTGTGGGACCTCTTTAAATATTTTGGCATGATATTTGATTTATGTTTACGATAAATAAAGTACTTTATCAGTAATATTTTTATCCAAATTTGTAAAGTGCTAATTATTATCTGCAAAATGTGTACAATATATTTTTATTATAGAATACTGATAAGTCTTATTTGCGGAAATACATATTTACCTAAATGTTATTTAGTGTGGAATATTAAGTTACATTTTTCACTCAATAAATTTTACTTTATTTGATATAAATTCTTACGTGGTTAACGAATCCTTAGTGCAATTTTAAATCACGTATTCCAGTCTTTATAGTAGTGATACCAACAGATTTATTTGCTTTTTTTATTTATTTTTCTTTAATATTGAAGTTAGATTTACTTAATAGGTAAAGAATAAACATTTACATTTTGAATTACTGTATATTGTGGGACGTCTTTAAATATTCTGGAATGAGATTCAATTTATGTTTACGATAAATAAAGTACTTTATCAGTAATATTTTTATACAATATTAAAATATGTAAAGTGATAATTATTATCTGCAAAATGTATACAAAATTGCAGAGTTACACAGGATTTAATACCTAAAAAGATGTAACATTTTACAATTTTAAAGATATAAAAACTGGAAATAAAGAAAATTTAGAGAATTGAAATTTCGTACCCCTTTTTCCCCATAAAACAATTATTAAAAATTGCATTATTAAAGATAATTTTTAAACTTTCTCTGTGCCTAAATATGCTTGTGGATAATGCTGTAAATGCAAAACTAGTTCAAATTAATGTTATAGTTTTCAAAGCATATACTTATTCTATATCAATAACTATCGTTTTAATCGAAACTAGACATATAACTAATATAAACTTAGAATTAAATACATTATACTGAGCGAGTCAATTTACTAGTAACATATTTCGTAAAAGTAACTGACTTTTGTTAAACATAGCGAAGAACTAGTCGAATATTATACGACCGACAATTTAACCCGTATTTGCAATTTATTCCACAGAAAAATGTGGCATGTTAGAATTGTTCTATCGAATTTTCCACGCTATCGAATTTAGCACCCCTTCTTCCCCATAAAACAATTATTAAAATTTGGATTATTAAAAATACTTTTTTAAACTTTCTCTGTACCTAAATATTCTTGTGGATAAAGCTGTAAATACAAAAACTGTTCTGTTTAGGGGGATATTGTTCCAAGCATATACTTATTCTATAGCAATAATTATCGTTTTAATCGAAACTAGACATATAACTAATATAAACTTAGAATTAAATACATTATACTGAGCGAGGCAATTTAATAGTAACATATTTCGTAAAAGTAACTGACTTTTGTTTAACATAGGCAAGAACTAGTCGAATATTATACGACCGACAATTTAACCCGTATTTGCAATTTAATCATCAGAAAATTGTGATATGTTGGAATTGTTCTATCTAATTTTTGACAATTCCTTGTATAAACAGAGTCAGGAGAACGTGAGAATTCTTTGGAAACCGGAAATTGGATATCGGAAGAAAATGCAAATACAGAGAGAAAAAAAATATCTTGGATTCAAAATTCATTAAACTAATGTAACGACTATAAAAGAATAAAAATAAGAAATGCAAAAACAATGAAATGAATTGAGTATTGATAAGTTATGTTCTGAAAAAGAGAATATAGTATTTATATTAATCTAAATTTAAATATTTTTGATATAAAATTAATTTGACATTATATTTTTTAAGTTTTTAAATATTAATTATGCAATTCCGAAATAGGTATCTAACCAATCTACTGTCGATAGTAGTAATTATTTACATATTTTATGGATAGTAGTAATTATTCCGAAATAGGTATCTAACCAATCTACTATTGATAGTAGCATTATTACATATTTTATTGATAGTAGTAAATATTCCGAAATAGGTATCTAACCAATCTACTCTCGATAGTAGTAATTATTTACATATTTTATGGATAGTAGTAATTATTCCGAAATAGGTATCTAACCAATCTACTATTGATAGTAGCAGTTATTTACATATTTTATTGATAGTAGTAAATATTCCGAAATATGTATCTAACCAATCTACTATCGATAGTAGTAATTATTTACATATTTTATGGATAGTAGTAATTGTTCCGAAATAGGTATCTAACCAATCTACTATTGATAGTAGCAATTATTTACATATTTTATTGATAGTAGTAATTATTAGGAAATATGTATCTAACCAATCTGCTATTGACAGTAGTAATTATTTACATATTTTATGAATAGTAGCAATTATTCTGAAATAGGTATCAAACCAATCTACTATTGATAGTAGCAATTATTTTCGCTCTACGGTTAGAGATTAATATTGGGGTAAGATTATGTTTTCACACGAATATTTATTTCAAACACATTTAATTTATTTAAACCTATAGAAATTATAAACTTTAAAGAAAAGTAAACCTACTTACCCATATTATATTATATTTACTAGTCGGTTATTCAATAAAATTTACTAGTATAATTTGAAGTGAAACGATATAATGTTTTACTACACGAGGGATATAGAGGCCGGGACCTACTGATTAAAGGTATTTCGAATGTTTACAAACATCCATGACAGCACTGGTTGTTTGAAATAATAATGAATACATTGAAAAAAAATAAAGAATAATTTTTGAAGTACTGTGCTAATCAGTTATTCAATAAGAGTAATTGATTTTTGTTTTAAGGTCAGCCGAGTCTAACTTTATATGCCTAACAGTTTACCTGCATATTCACTTTATTTATCAGAAAACTGTGATAAGTTAAGTCTGTTCAAAAGGAAATCAAATTTTCGAAGCAACTACGGTATTTGTTGAATAAACAAAGTCAGAAGAATTCCCAGGAATCCGGAAATTGGATATCGGAAGAAAATGCAAATATAGGAAGATAAAAAAAATCTAGCATTGAAAATGCATTAGTTTACTGTAACGACTGAGAATAAATCAAGAAATCCTTTGACAAAACTATCTGAAATAAAATCAGCATTGATAGCTTATATACACGGAGTCAGGAATAAGTTACACATTTGCGTAACTGGTATGTAAAACGTTTGAAATTTAACTCACATATTTCACACAGTCAGTTTTATTTTATTTATTAGATAATTATGAATATTACAATCATTCTTAGTTTAGTTTTGAAAGAGTAACCTATTTATTTTATGCATCGTTAAAAATATATTTATTTACCTTTTCTATGGCTGCTATAACAGACAGATTATATTTATTTTTGAGTTAATAAATAAATATTGCTTGAGGTTTCTAATTATTGTACATGTAAACCCAATTTAAACCATTTGTCGTAATAGCCTACTTTTTGTTAATGCATCACAAAAAATGTAATATATATTTAATAAATTTTTTATCTGAAGTCTATTTACCGTAATATTATTTTCAAAATAGTTTAATTTCACTTCTATAACATTGCAGTGACTTCATAAAAATAAATTTATCACTTCACATGTCACCATGTTTCTGAACATATAAGACTTAGAAATAAATGTATAATTAACTATTAATTATAAGTCCGAAATATAATTTGTATAATTTATATTTTAGTACATTTTATTATATATTCAGTGTTTATTTATTGGATAAATGTAAGTAATTATTATTTCTTAATAAATGCAAAAGTATGAAAAAATCAAAATACTTGTTAAATCATTGTGCTTCTTTATAATACTTTGTAAATGTTTTATTTATTTATGTTCCTGTTGCTGAAATTTTCTTAATGCTCGATTTAACTGGCTATAGTAATCTTAAAATGATATTCATAACACGTGTTATTTCATGTAGTGTGTTCTAAAGTGTCCAAATAGTATATTTATTTTAGAAATATAGATTACATTTTACTTTAGCTAAATAAATAAATAAGGAATACATTGAAAAAAATAAAAGGTAATTTTCGAATCACTGTGCCAGCCAGTTAATCAATAAAAGTAATTGATTTTTGTTTTAAGGTCAGCTGTATCTAACTTTATATGCCTGATAATAATAATAATAATAGTCACTTTATGATATACATAATAAGCGTTAATTCATGTAGTGTGTTCTAAAGTGTCCAAATAATATATTTATTTTAGAAATATAGATTACATTTTATTTTACGTAAATCAATAAATAATGAATACATTGAAAAAAACAAAGGGTAATTTTCGAAGCGCTGTGCAAGCCAGTTATTCAATAAGAGTAATTGATTTTTGTTTTAAGTTCAGCCGTGCCTTACTTTACATGCCATACAATTTACCTGTATATTCACTGTATCTATCAGAAAACTGTGATAAGTCAAGTCTGTTCAAAAGGAAATCAAATTTTCGAAGCAACTACGGTATTTGTTGAATAAACAAAGTCAGGAGAACAGGAGAATTCCCAGGAATCCGGAAATTGGATATCGGAAGAAAATGCAAATATAGGAAGAAAAAAATATCTAGCATTGAAAATGCATTAGTTTACTGTAACGACCGAGAATAAATCAAGAAATCCTTTGACAAAACTATCTGAAATGAAATCCGTATTGATAAGCTATATCCATGAAAAAAATAAAAAGTGACACATTTATATACATGTTATGTAAAATTTATAAAATTTGAGTCAAAGTTTCACGCAATGTGTTTTCTGTTATTTGTTAGTTACTTATAAATGTTTTAAGGGGTGTTAAAACCTTACACCTTTAAAATTATCGATATTAAAAAATTATATGCTATAGGTTGAGATGTTTTACGTATTTATAAAAAACGGCATAAAAATTGTAAAAGTAGTTTAAAAGTTATGATTAAAAAAATACACTCTAGTGGTTTCTGTTTTGAAGTCCTGCAGTAGGGGCTAGGCGAAGCCGTCAATGACATAGGCTGGACAACCGTTTACTCTGGATTAAATATTTTATTCAGGTCAATAAATTATGTACAGCTAAGTACAGGTTCAGTAGATTTTAAATCTTCTGGGATCTCGTGCTGAGATAACATGAACACAATTACATTGCGTGGGTACAGTGTAGCTAGTTCTTCTAAATCACTGGAACAGTTCTCTAATTAGTGCCAGTACGAAACGCTGACACTATAACTCCGGCTGACGATCAGTACAATCAGCTTCCACACTAAGGGTCAATCGCTCAGAGTGCATATCACGCTGGAGTTCTTAGAGAAAATTCAGGATGCAAGACGATCTAAATATGAGAGTAAGGGTCCCTCTCAACGATCTACTTCTATGCTCGAAGTAAAAAAAAATATTAAGATAACGGGAATGAGATCCCAAAGTCGCACGTCGACTTTTTAGCAAAGCAGAGACGCTGGCGATCTCTAAAACAAGCAAACTCCGGAAATCAGAGAGAAGAGTGGACTCCTCTCGAACTCCACAAAAACAGCACCCAGGGTAACTCTCAAGAAAAAAAACCCTCCTTGGTTCTGCCAATCTTCTTTCATAGGGGTTGTACCCTTCAAGTGATTCTTCCGGAACCTTCCAGAACAAGGATGACGCAATCTTGCGGTCACTTCCCGCCTGGATCCGCCTGATACGTTTCCAGATGTGGCGGAAGGTCATCTTTAAATCAACCGACCCAAACAACTTAAATTCCTATTCCGCTACCGCTAACGGGCCATATGTGTACTACAACGTCCCTCAATTAATAATCATTACCCGAGTCTTTTCACTCAAATAGCCCTTACAATGGTTCAGATGCACTGGCTCCAGCTTATGGGCAGTTTTCAATTACGTCTTTTTAAGCGTAAATCGTGGGTTTCTTGACGGGACTTAGTACAGAAACAGTTATTGTTAGGACCGCCCGTTTCTACCTGCCGCTAACCATAATTATCCGTTGTGAAAGGTCACCTTCCCTTTTTCTCTGTCATGTAACGGATTGTTACACTGAGCTTAGTACTGGACTTGGAATTGATTTTTCTCAGAATGCAAATTTTTACTCCTCCGACCAAGATTTTTCAAAACCTATTAAATAGTTTTACACAACAAGGTTCAGTATTTCAATATAATGATGTTTTCTTGTAATTGAGTTAAAATTATAACTATGAGAGTAATATTTTTTGTTTTATAATGGTAAGTACATGTCCCAATAACACCAAAATGGGTGACATTTTAAACATGTTTTAAAAATAAAAAACTTATGGGATTCTTTTTGGTTAGATTTAATTTTAGAAGTTAAAACGGTTGTTAAAACGAACAAGCACAGTTAGTAGCTAAACTTAAAATTTATTCATTACATGCTAAAAATGAGATCTTTACCAGTCAACGGCAGGCAAGAGAATTACAGGTAAAACACTTTGCACGAACATAGGTGTACCCAACAGCGAAGACAGATAGAAATTGCCCAAGGAACTAGAAACTTTAACAGCGAATTTAACTGTTAGGTGAGGAGAAAAGCTGTCCACTTCACCGGCGACAGATGGAAAGCACGTTGAATGGACGGAAAATTTACATTTATTGGACAGAAAGTTTGAAAAATGTATTGGAAAATTTTTAAGTTGGGAACACTCCTTTGAGGCTGGGAAAATATATTATAAAGAATTAGAATTGGAGAAAGGAGGTTTTTAAGAAAATAATAAAGTGAAGTAATTTTGATATATTACACATATACTACACGACCGACAGAGGTTGTCTTTCTTTAACTCTGTAAATTCATGAATTGTAAAATGTTTTTGACTAATGATTCTAACCGTTGTAAACTTCCAAAAAATGTTCAAATTTATTAGTATATATAAAGCTGCAGTTATTTCGTAAGAAATATATGTGGTGACATGTTTCAGACGATATAATATAATTAAATTTCACTATTTTATTTTAAAATAAAAGTCATGTTAACTCAATATTTTTGTTATCTCCTACTGCTAATTTATTGGAGAGATATTAGTATCCTTTATGATCTATCATACTTTATAATCAATGTAAATTTTAAAAAAATGTAATATTGTTGAAGAAACTTGCAAATTTTCATTCTATGTGCTCATTTTAGTAAAATACAGTATAATATACATTTTAGCATACAGTTTAGTAGACATTTTCGGACTCATTTTCTTGATCTTACAGACCATGAAACACTATTAGATTGAAATGTGCATTTTACTGTTAATAATATTCATGTTATTCATAATTCTATCTTGTATCTTTTAAACACTCCCAAAAATTTATTAATCTTCAGAAATCGAACTTATCTTTGACTGCAGCTAAGCAACATGAAAATAAATTATAGTGCATAATGAAAAACACAGATCTAGTCAATTATACAATAAGAATAATTGAATTTTGTTTTAATATTTTTAACTTTATGTACCTAACAATTTAACAATTGTATTAACTGTATTCTTCAGACTGCAATAAGTTAAATCCGTTTAAAGGGAAATGAAATTTTGAAAGCAACTACAGTATTTGTTGAATAAACAAAGTTATGACAACCATAGAACTCCCTGGTACCCGGAAATTGGATATCGGACAAAATGCAAATTTAGAGAGTAAAAAAAAAATCCAAGATTGAAATGCATTAGAATATTTTAATTACTAAGAATAAATAAATCAAAAAACACGTTGGCAAAACTATTCGAAATGAAATCAATATTGATAAGTTCTAGTCACACAAAAGAGAATAAGTAGCATATTGGAATAAGTAACAAATGTTTGACAATCGAGTTACATATTTTACGCTATGAGTTTTATTTTTATTTATTTATTAATAATTCAATTATTATTGGCGTATTTTACTTAATAGATCAGGGGTAAACCATATTTAATTCGCTTTATGACTGATATTATAATATTAAAGACAGATTTACTTTTCAGTAAATAAATAAATATTTGTTGATTTTCCATTTATTATGTATTTGGTGCTGTTTTTAAACATATTCATGGTATTCCACCTTATGTAATTGGCCCTCAAAAATAAATTGTATATTTATTGAAGGTTGATATATATAACACTGTGCTAAATATTTATCCAACAAGAGTATGTGACTTTTCTTTTTAGTTTGAACATTATATGTTCGACTATTTAATCCATGTTTTTACTTTATTCATCAGAATACTGGGATATATTACGGACGATCAAATAAAAAACATTTTTTAAGTGGGAATTGTTTAGTTTCTTGAATAAAAAATGTCATGATAAGGTGAAAACTCCGTTATATATGGAAATTGGATATCTGAACAAAATGCAAATTTAGAGATAGAAAATATACAAAATTGAAAATGCATTAGAGTATTTTAACGATTGATAATGAATAAATCAAGAAATTCTTTGGAAATACTGTTTGAAAGAAAATCAATATGGATAAGTTATACTTACACAAAAGAGAAAAAGTTACATATTGGCATAAATATTATATCAAAGGTTTGAAAGTCATGTTACATATTTAACTTTATAAGCTTTATTTTTTATTTATTAATAACTCTATTATTAGTGTAATTTACTTAATAGATCATGGGTTTGTTTTTTATTGCACTTATAAAAGCACATTTTATTCGCTTTATGACTGATGTTATATTATTCGAGACAGATTTACTTTTTAATTAATAAATAAACATTTGTTGATTTTCCATTTAACATGTCGGAATAAATACACGTCGCTACGTTGCAGGGAATATAAGATAACTATATTTCACTATTTTATTTTTAAATAAAAGTCATGCTGTAATTTCAACAGTTTTATTATCTCCTACTGCTAATTTATTGGGGAGTTATTAGTATCCTTAATGTTCTATCATACTCTATAAACAATGTAAATTCCAAAAAAATGGAATATTTTTAAAGAAAAGTAAGAAATTGCATTCTACTTACTCATTTTAGACATAACATGCACTTTTCGAACTCTATCTTGCTGTTGAAAACCATAAAACACTATTAGATTCAAATGTGTATTTTAAAGTTAATAATAGTTAATGTTAATAAAATAATTGTTATACATAATTTTATATTGTACCTTTTAAACACTCCCAAAAATTTATTAATCTTAAAAAATATAACTTACCTTTGACTACAGCTAAGCAAGATGGAGATAAAATATAGCGGATATTGAAAACATCCATCTAGTCAGTAAGAATAATTGAATTAATTGGTCTAAAAAGAATAACTGAATTTTGTTTTAAATTTTCTAACTTTATATATCTAACAATTTAACCCGTTTGTTAACGTTATTCTTCAGACTGTGATATGTTAAATCCGTTTAAAGGGAAATCGAATTTTCAAAGCAACTACAGTATTTGTTGAATAAACAAAGTTACCCAGAGAACTCTCTAGGACCCGAAAATTGGATATCGGAAGAAAATGCAAATTCAGAGGGAAAAAATAACCAAGATTGAGAATGCATTAGAATATTTTAACCACTAAGGATAAATAAATCAAGAAATACTTTGGCAAATCTATTTGAAATGAATTCAATATTGATAAGTTATAGTCACACAAAAGAGAATAAATAACATATTGCATAAATATTAAATCAAATGTTTGAAAGTCGAGTCACATGTTTTAAGTTATAAACTGTACTTTTATTTATTTATTAATAATTAAATTATCATTACTGTATTTTACTTAATAGATCAGGGGTTTGTTTTTTCTTGCACTTATAAAAGCACGTTTTATTCGCTATATGAATGATGTTTTATTATTCAAGACAGATTTACTTTTGAGTAAATAAATAAATATTTGCTGATTTTTCATTTATTATGTATTTGGTGCTGTTTTTAAACTTGTTCATGGTATTCCATATTATATAATGGGACCTCAAAAATGAAATTGAATATTTATTGATGGTTGTTAAATGTAACACTATGCTAAGTATTAATTCAACAAGAGTATTTGACTTTTGTTTTTAGTTCGAACACTATATATTTAACTATTTAACCCATGTTTTTACTTCATTCACCAGAATACTGTGACATGTTAAGCACAATGAAATAATAATCAATTTTTACGACAGAATTACAGAGTTCTTTTAATAAAAATTGTCATGAGAAGGTGAAAACGTTAGATCTCGAAATTGGATATCTGAACAAAATGTAAATTCAGAGAGAAAAAATATAAAAAATTGAAAATACATTAGAGTATTTTAACGACTGAGAATGAATAAATCAAGAAATTCTTTGGAAATAATGTTTGAAGTGAAATCAGCATTGATAAGTTATAGTCACACAAAAGAGAATAAGTAACATATTGGCATAAATATTATATCAAATGTTTCACAGTCGAGTTGCATACTTTACGCTATAAGCTTTATTTATTTATTTATTTATTAAAAATCCTTTATTATTTGCGTATTTTACTTAATAGATCAAGGGTTTCGTTTTACTTGCACTTATAAAAGCACATTTTATTCTCTTTATGACTAATGTTATATTATTCAAGACAGATTTACTTTTGAGTAAATGATTAAATATTTGTTGATTTTCTCTTTAATACGTCGGAACAAATACACGTCGCTATGTTTCAGAGAATATACGATAACTAGATTTCACTATTTTATTTCTAAATAAAAGTCATGTTGTAATTTCAATAGTTTTATTATCGCCTACTGATAATTTATTGGGGAAATATTAGTATCCTTAATGGTCTATCATACTTTATAAACAATGTAAATTCTAAAAAATTGGAATATTTTTAAAGAAAAGTAAGAAATTGCATTCTACTTACTCATTTTAGACATAACATGCACTTTTCGAACTCTATCTTGCTGTTGAAAACCATAAAACACTATTAGATTCAAATGTGTATTTTAAAGTTAATAATAGTTAATGTTAATAAAATAATTGTTATACATAATTTTATATTGTACCTTTTAAACACTCCCAAAAATTTATTAATCTTAAAAAATATAACTTACCTTTGACTACAGCTAAGCAAGATGGAGATAAAATATAGCGGATATTGAAAACATCCATCTAGTCAGTAAGAATAATTGAATTAATTGGTCTAAAAAGAATAACTGAATTTTGTTTTACATTTTTTAACTTTATATATCTAACTATTTAACCCTTGTATTAACTTTATTCTTCAGATTGTGATATGTTAAATCCGTTTAAAGGGAAACCGAATTTTCAAAGCAACTACAGTATTTGTTGAATAAACAAAGTTACCCAGAGAACTCTCTAGGACCCGAAAATTGGATATCGGAAGAAAATGCAAATTCAGAGGGAAAAAATAACCAAGATTGAGAATGCATTAGAATATTTTAACCACTAAGGATAAATAAATCAAGAAATACTTTGGCAAATCTATTTGAAATGAATTCAATATTGATAAGTTATAGTCACACAAAAGAGAATAAATAACATATTGCATAAATATTAAATAAAATGTTTGAAGTCGAGTCACATATTTTAAGTTATAAACTGTACTTTTATTTATTTATTAATAATTAAATTATCATTACTGTATTTTACTTAATAGATCAGGGGTTTTTTTTTTCTTGCACTTATAAAAGCACGTTTTATTCGCTCTATGAATGATGTTTTATTATTCAAGACAGATTTACTTTTGAGTAAATAAATTAAATACTTGCTGATTTTTCCATTTATTATGTATTTGGTGCTGTTTTTAAACATATTCATGGTATTCCACCTTATGTAATTGGCCCTCAAAAATAAATTGAATATTTATTGATGGTTGTTAAATGTAACACTATGCTAAGTATTAATTCAACAAGAGTATGTGACTTTTCTTTTTAGTTTGAACATTATATGTTCGACTATTTAACCCATGTTTTTATTTTATTCACCAGAATACTGTGATATGTTAAGCACGATGAAATAATAATCAATTTTTACGACAGAATTGCAGAGTTCTTTTAATAAAAATGTCATGAGAAGGTGAAAACGTTAGATCTCGAAATTGGATATCTGAACAAAATGCAAATTCAGAGAGAAAAAATATAAAAAATTGAATATGTATTAAAGTATTTTAACGACTGATAATGAATAAATCAAGAAATTCTTTGGAAATAATGTTTGAAATGAAATCAGCATTGATAAATTTTAGTCACACAAAAGAGAATAAGTAACATATTGGCATAAATATTATATCAAATATTTCACAGTCGAGTTACATATTTTACGCTATAAGATTAAATTTATTTATTTATTTATTAAAAATCCTTTATTATTTGTGTATTTTACTTAATAGATCAAGGGTTTCTTTTTTCTTGCACTTATAAAAGCATATTTTATTCTCTTTATGACTAATGTTATATTATTCAAGACAGATTTACTTTTGAGTAAATAAATAAACATTTGTTCATTTTCCATTTAACACGTCGGAACAAATACAAGTCGCTATGTTTCAGTGGATATAAGATAACTATATTTCACTATTTTATTTTTAAATAAAAGTCAGGTTGTAATTTCAATAGTTTTATTATATCCTACTGCTAATTTATTGGGGAGATATTAGTATCCTTAATGGTCTATCATACTTTATAAACAATGTAAATTCTAAAAAAATGGAATACTTTTAAAGAAAGATAAGAAATTGCATTCTATGTACTCATTTTAGACATCCCTACTAGAAGAAATCTCAAAATTTTCTCAAAAAACTTAAGAAAATCCTAAGTTATTTGGCCCACATCTTAAGCCTAAAATCTTAAGATTTTCTTGAGAATATAAAGTGAAGAAAATCTTAAGAAAATAATCTGCAGAAAATCTTAAGAATATAATCTGAAAATTTTCTCTAGATGTAGGCTTATGTGGGCCAAATAACTTAAGACATTCTCAAGATTTTGTTTGAGAAAATTTTGAGATAATTGTATATATTCTAATATTCTTAAGATTGTCTGAAGAATTATAGAAATTAGATAAAATCAAATATTCTTATGATATTCTGAATAATAAAAATTTGACTTGCAGAATTAAAGCATTTTAAAACTTCTTTCAGTGTGGAAATAAAGATTTTAAAACAATTTTTTCCTTGGCTTTTCCTAACTTGCTCACAATTATCTTTTCTTTCTTTCTTTTTTTTTAAATAAAAGTATAAGTATAAAAACCATGTGATAAAAATATAATTTTCTATAATATATGTTTACTGCTATGTAACTTAATGTATGTTACTTAATGTAATATTAACAATTACCCAATTTTATTAAATATTTTTTTCTTTATTATAACGAAAGACATGGCACCTTTTCGGACTACTTTGTCTTGCTCTTTCAGACCATAAAATACTATTAGATTCAAATGTGTGTTTTAATATTAATTATAATTATTGTTAATAATATAATTGTTATTCATAATTTTATATTGTACCTTTTAAACACTCTCAAAAATTTATTAATGTTAAATAATATAACTTACCTTTGACTACAGCTAAGCAAGATGGAAATAAATTATAGCGGATATTGAAAAACACCGGTCTAGTCAGTAAGAATAATTGATTGAATTGGTTGAATAAGAATAATTGAATTTTGTTTTAAATTTTTTAACTTTATATATCTAACAATTTAACATTTGTATTAACTTCATTCTTCAGACTGTGATATGTTAAATCCTTCTAAAAAAATCGAATTTTGAAATCAACTACAGTATTTGTTGAATAAACAAAGTTACGAGAATAATAGAACTCCGTAGAACCCGGAAATTGGATATTGGACAAAATGCAAATGCAGAGAGTAAAAAATATCCAAGATTGAAAATGCATTAGAATATTTTAACCACAAAGAATAAATAAATCAAGAAATACTTTATCAAAACTACTTGAAATGAAATCAATATTGATAAGTTATAGTCAAACAAAAGAGAATAAGTTACATATTCGCATAAATGTTATATCAAATGTTTGACAGTCGAGTTACATATTTAACATTATAAGCTTTATGTTTATTTATTTATTAATAATTCAATTGTTATTGGTGTATTTTACTTAATAGATCAGGGGGTTTTTTTCTTGCTCTTATAAAAGCACATTTTTGTTGCATTTTTACTGATGTTATATTATTCAAGACAGATTTACTTTTGAGTAAATAAATAAATATTTGTTGATTTTCTATTTATTATGTATTTGGTGCTGTTTTTAAACGTGTTCATGGTATTCCAAGTTATGTAATGGACCCTCAATTAAATTGTATATTTTTTAAGGTTCCTATATGTAACACTGTGGTAAATATTTATCCAACAAAAGTATTTGACTTTATGCACTTATAAAAGCTTTGCCTGTTTTTAGTTAGAACATTATATGTTCGACTATTTAACATATGTTTATACTTTATTCATGCGAAAACTGTGATATATTAAGAAAAATCAAATGAAAGTTGTTTAGTTTCTTGAATAAACAATGTCATGAGAGGGTAAGAACATAGTGAAATCCGGAAATGGGATATCTGAAAAATGTAAATTTAGAGAGAAAAAAATATTCAGGATAGAAAATGCATTAGAGTATTTTAACAACTGAAAAAAATAAATCAAAAACTTCTTTGACAAAACCTATTTGAAATGAAATCAGTATTGATAAGTTATAGTCACACAAAATAGAAAAAGTAATATATTGGCTTAAATCTCATGCAAAATAATTGAATATCGAATTACATATTTTAGGTTATGAGCTTTATTTTACTTTTTACTTATTTATTAATGAAACATTTATTATAAGTGTACATTGTATAATAAAACAGAGAAGTAGTTTTTCTTGCACTTATAAAATTCCTTTTTATTTACTTTATTACTGCTGTTATATAATTCAAGACAGATTTACTTTTAAGTAAATAAATAAATATTTGCTGTTTTTTAATTTATTATGTATTTGTAATGAGCACCCAAAAATTAAATTGCATATATATTGAAGTTTGTTTTATGTAACTAGATATCAAACAAAAATATTTGACTTTTGTTTATGTATAGAACTTTAGAAGTATAACTATTTTACCCATGCTTTCATTTTATTCATCAAAAATCTGTGAAATTTAAACATGATAAAAAAAATCCATTTTTTGACGGCATTTTGGAATTTCTGGAATAAAAAATGTCATAAGAAATTGAGAACGCCATTAGATCAAGAAATTGAGAACTCCATTAGATCAGGAAATTGGATATCTGAAAAAAATGTATTTTTAGAGAGAAAAATATTTAAGATTGAAAATTCATTAGAATATTTTAGCCAATAAATAAATCAAGAAATAATTTGGCAAATATATTTGAAATGAAATCCTTATTGATAAATTAAAGTTATACAAAAGGGAATAATTTATATATTGGCATAAATATTATATCAAATGTTTGACAGTCAAGTTACTTATTTTACTTTATAAGCTTTATTTTTATTTATTTATTAATAATTCAAGTACTACGAGTGTATTTTACTTAATAGATCAAGGTTTGCTTTTTCTTGCACTTATAAAAGCACATTTTATTCGTTTTATGACTGATGTTATATTATTCAAGTCAGATTTACTTTTGAGTAAATAAATAAATATTTATTGATTTTCTATTTATTGTATATTTGATGATGTTTTTAAACATGTTCGTGGTCCACCTTATGTAATAGGCCTCCAAAAATTAAATTGTATATTTATTCAAGGTTGTTGTATGTAGCATTATGATAATTAATTATCCAACAAGAGTATTTGACATTTGTTTTTAGTTTGAACATTATATGTTTGATTATCTAACCCATCTTTCACATTATTCATCAGTAAACTACGATATGTTAAGCACGATTAAATAAAAATTAATTTTTAAACGCAATTGTTTAATTTGTTGAATAAACAATGTCATGAGAAGGTGATAACTCCATTAGATCCGGAAATTGAATATCTGAAAAAAAATGCAAACTCAGAGAGAAGAAATATCCAGAATTGAAAATGCATTAGGATATTTTAATGACTGAAAATATTATTCAAGACAGATTTTTTTTGAGTAAATAATATTCAGTCATTGTGTATTTGATGCTGTTAATATGTTCATGGTTAACCCATGCTTTAACCATGCATGGGTTAAAAAACACTGTGCTGAATGGGTTTTAATATGCATTATATGCTTTAACCCATGCTTCTAATTTATTCATCAGAAATCTATGATACACTAATCCTCAGACTGCTCAATGTCTGAACCAAAATCGCTTCAAAAATTTAGTGATTTTTTTAGATTTTAAATATATATAAATTGGAGAATTGAAGTATGATTTTTTTCTTTTTGGAGAAGATTTTTTATATTGATTTTTATCATGTGAAACTAAGCCATCCGAAAAACAAATTTCAGATAATATCACATATAACATTTATTTTTTAGGATATTTCAATTGAATTACAGTTAATTTCTATTTATTCCATAATTTCTTTAACTCTATTATCTAATATAACTATAGTTCTAGTCATATAATTCTATTTATTACATAATTTAACGTTTAATATTGAAACATAATTTGTATTAATGATTAAACAGTGAAAAGGTGGTATACGCCCCTTGATAAATAAAGAAAAACACATGCCCTCGAAAACAGTCGGGATGAACAGTCAGACTATTAAGTACGATCAAACAAAAATCAATTTTTCGACGGTATTATGTAGTTTCTGGAATAAACAATGTCATGAGAAGGTGTGAACTCCGTTATACCCGGAAATTGGATATCTGAAGAAAATGCGAATTCAGAGCGAAGAAATATCCAGGATTAAAAATGCATTAGAAAATTTAACAACTGAAAAAGAATAAATCAAAACACTCCTTTGACAAATACTATTTGAAATGAAATCACTATTTACAAGCTACAGTCACGCAAAAGAGAATAAGTAATATATTGACATAAATACTATGTAAAATGTTTGAAAGTCGAGTTACACACTTTAGGCATTAAACATGAGCTTTATTTTACGTTTTATTTATTTATTAAAAAATCAATTATTATTAGTGTACTTTGTATAATAGAATAGGGAATTGTTTTTAATGCACTTAAATAAAGTACATTTTATTTGCTTTATTACTGCTGTTATATCATTCAAGACAGATTTCCTTTTGAGTAAATAAATAAATATTAGTTGTCGTCACACTTATTATTTTGTAGGTGTTATTTTTTAAACTTACTAGACGACATACGTTGTCCTGTTTTAACCCTCCGAGTGGAACACATCGAGGAAAAAGTATCCAAAAATACGCTAAAGATTTACTGTGTCAGTGGCCAAAGCGTTCTATGATTTTTTCCTTCACCCTTTGTCTACTAGAATGGAATACGGAAAACCCACCCTCGTTATTGTCCCTTTACTCCCGGTTATAAATAGATATATAAATAGATATTATAGATTGACAATTTTTAATACACATAAAGCTCTTTAAGTCTTGAAGATCGTCCCATAAGAAATAACTGATTCTAAAAGTACAAATAAAAATATTCTTTGAGAGACTTATTTATATTTTTTTACGAAAGACATCCAAGATATTTAAGTGGTGCAGTTAGAAATACATCTGTTACCGCAAATGAAATACTTCGAATTACAGATTTATAAAGTCATGAAAAGCTATCAGCGTCTTTATGCCTCAAGTGGTAGGGGATGCATTCCTCAATAAATGTCAATCAAAGAGGGGTGCAGTTCCTAAACAATAGACCTGACCCTCCTACCGTAAAACCACTGGCAGAAATGTACATCACATCTATTTTCAGAGAGTTTTTGGAGGTGGAAAATTGTATGTGACAACCGCTTTGAAGACATCATCGGTTTGGCGGAATTGTACGTGCAAACCGCTTAGAGGATTAAAGCTGTAAATATAAAAATGCTAAAATGTTTTTCAATAAACTACAAATTAGACTGTTTTAATTTAAAAGTAAGGAAAAAAAATGTTTTAAAGATACTACACGCCACCACGCGTACAGTCATAACAAACGTAATTAGAACAAAATAAAATTAGATTGTTATTTTATCATCTGTAGTTGTTATTTGAACATCTAAAATTTATTTATCTATTTTATAATTTACGAAAGTTAAGATAATTTTAAATTAAATATAGTTGTAGAATATTTGTTATAAAATTAATAATCATTTACAAAAATTATTACATTGCACGTTAGGTTGATTGTTGTTGAATGTTGAAATAATTCATGAAAAATCAAGTAAGATATTCATTTTAGCACTACACCTGAAATATTTGCACAATGTTTAATAGAAGGAAAACAGGAATAGCGAAACACAAAGCACTTTATTAAGACATAGTTAACAGACTACAGAACTGACTCATAATCTGAGTTGCCTGCCCTGTTAAATATTAACAGAATATTCTAGAAAACCGTTCTAGTAAATTAAAGTATGCTCTAGAACTTCTAAAACAAATAGAAACATAAATGTCAGTAAATTAGATTAAAACTCCTAGATCACCTGTACGGGGATTCGATCATGTGGTTTCTCGTACTGGAGCCTGTTGCGATGACCACTATGCCACATATAAGTTGGCAGCAAAGGGCTTCAAGCGACATTCTAATAATCTAAATAACCGTGCATATAAAAGTACATTTTATTTGCTTTATTACTGCTGTTATATCATTCAAGACAGATTTTCTTTTGAGTAAATAAATGAATATTAGTTGTCGTTCCATTTATTATTTTGTAGGTGTTATTTTTAAACTTTCCATCTTGATATTCGACCTTTGTACCAATTACATTTTCTATTCATTATAAAATATTAAATTATACATATAATGAAGATTGTTATAACAGAAACTCTGCTAAACAGTTGTGCAAAGCGAATATTTCACTTTTCTTTTCAGTACAGTGTGAATCGAAAAATATAACTTATCTCTTTAACATATGTTTTTACTTTATTCATCAGAAAACTGCAATATATTAAACACGATCAAATGAAAATCAATTTTTCGACGAAACTGTGGATTTGTTGAATAACCAATGTCACGAGAACATGGGAACTCGGAAATTGGATATCGGAAGAAAATGCAAATACAAAGAGAAAAAAATACCCTGGAACGATTGAAAATGCATTAGATCCGTGTAACGGCTGAAGACGAATTAATAGAGAAATCTTTTGACGAAACTACCTAAAATGATATTGATATGTTCGATATAAAGAATAAAAGTAACTAAATAGCATTTACATAAATGTCATTATAAATATGTAAGCTTCCAGTAACAAACGAATTTTATATTAATAAACTTTGTTTTTTTTTCAGTACATTTTTTAATAAATCAAAATATAACATTATTTTTGATTCTTTAACCTGTGTTTTTACTTTATTCATCAGAAAACTGCAATATAATAAACACGATCAAATGAAAATCAATTTTTCGATAAAACTGTGGATTTGTTGAATAACCAATGTCACGAGAACATTAGAACTCTGTGAGATTAAGAAATTGGTTATCGGAAGAAAATGCAAATAAAAAGAGAAAAAAATACCCTGGAACGATTGAAAATGCATTAGATTCATGTAACGGCAGAAGACGAATTAATAGAGAAATATTTTTACGAAGCTACGTAAGATTATATTGGTATGTTCGATATAAAGAATAAAAGTAACTAAATAGCATTTACATAAATGTCATTATAAATATGTAAGCTTCCAGTAACAAACGAATTTTATATTAATAAACTTTGTTTTGTTTTTTATGCATTTTTAATGAATCAAAGATTCTTAAATTATATATTTGATTCTTTAACCTGTTTTTTTATTTTATTCATCAGAAAAGTGTAATATGTTAAATACAATCTAATGAAAATCAATTTTTCGAAATTACTGTGGATTTGTTGAATAACCAATATCACGAGAACATGGGAACTCTATGAGATTCGGAAATTGGATATCGGAAGAAAATTCAAATACAAAGAGAAAAAATACCCCGGAAGAATTGAAAATGCATTAGATCAGTGTAACGGCTGAAGACAAATTAATAGAGAAATATTTTGACGAAACTCCGTAAAATGATATTGGTTTGTTCGATGCAAAGAATAAAAGTATCTAAGTAGCATTTACATAAAAGCCATTACAAATATGTAAGCTTCCAGTCTAAACGCATTTTAGCTTAATAAACTTTGCTTTCTTTGTTATACATTTTTTAATGTATCAAATAGTCTAACATTATATATTTGACTCTTTAACTTGTGTCTTTATTTTATTCATCAGAGAAGTGTAATATTTTAAACACGATCAAACGAAAATCAATTTTTCGAGGAAACTGTGATTTGTTGAATAACCAATGCAACGGGAACATGGGAATTCTGAGGGGTTTGAAAATTGGATATCGGAAGAAAATGTAAATACAAAGAGAAAAAAATACCCCAGAATGATTTAAAATGCATTAGACAGGTGTAACGGCTGAAGACGAAATTGTAGAGAAATAATTTTGACGAAAATACCTAAAATGATATTGATATGTTCGATGTAAAGAATAAAAGTAACTAAGTAGAATTTACATAATTGTCATTACAAATATGTAAGCTTCCAGTTACAAATGCATTTTAGGTTAATAAACTTTGTTTTATTTATTATACATTTTTTAATGAATCAAAGAGTCTAACATTATATATTTGATTCTTTAACCTGTGTTTTTACTTTATTCATCAGAAAAGTGTAATATGTTAAACAAAATCAAATGAAAATCAATTTTTTGAGGAAACTGTGGATTTGTTGAATTACCAATGTCACTACAACATGGGAGATTTGGAAATTGGATATCGGAAGAAAATTCAAATACAAAGAGAAAAAAAATACCCCGGAACGATTGAAAATGCATTAGATCAGTATAGAAAATGCATTAATCAGTATAATCAGTATCTGAATACAAATTAATAGAGAAATATTTTGGCGACACTACGTAAAATGATACTGGTTTGATGTAAAGAATAAAAGTAACTTTGTAGCTTTTACATAAATGTCATTATAAATATGTAGGCTTCCAGTTGCAAATGCATTTTAGGTTAATAAACTTTGTTTTCGTTGTTATACATTTTTAATGAATCAAAGAGTCCAACATTATATATTTGACTCTTTAACTTGTGTCTTTACTTTATTCATCAGAGAAGTGTAATATTTTAAACACTATCAAACAAAAATCAATTTTTCGAGGAAACTGTGGATTTGTTGAATAACCAATGCAACGGGAACATGGGAACTCTAAGGGGTTTGAAAATTGGATATCGGAAGAAAATGCAAATACAAAGAGAAAGAAAATACCCCAGAATGATTGAAAATGCATTAGACAGGTGTAACGGCTGAAGACGAAATTGTAGAGAAATAATTTTGACCAAAATACTTAAAATGATATTGATATGTTCGATGTAAAGAATAAAAGTAACTAAGTATCATTTACATAAATGTCATTATAAATATGTAAGCTTCCAGTTACAAATGCATTTTAGGTTAATAAACTTTGTTTTATTTATTATACATTTTTTAATGAATCAAAGAGTCTAGCATTATATATTTGACTCTTTAACCTATGGTTTTACTTTATTCATCAGAAAACTGCAGTTTGTTAAACACGATCAAATGAAAATCAATTTTTCGACGAAACTGTGGATTTATTGAATAACTAATGTCACGAGAACATGGGAACTCTGTGAAACTCGGAAATAGGATATCGGAAGAAAATGCAAATACAAAGAGAAAAAAATACACTGGAATGATTGAAAATGCATTAGATCCGTGTAACTGCTGAAGACAAATTAATAGAGGAATATTTTGATGAAACTATCTAAAATGATATTGATATGTTCGATGTAGAGAATAAAAGTAACTAAGTATTATTTACATAAATGACATTATAAATATTTAAGCTTCCAGTTACAAACGAATTTTAGGTTAATAAACTTTGTTTACTTTATTATACATTTTTTAATGAATCAAATTTTTGTTTAAATATAAAGTTTTTAAATTTGAATCTAATTATTTTTTGCATTCAAAGAATTATATTTTATTCAATTTGTTCCTATTTTCATACTATACAAATTGATTAAACTTTGTGATAAATAATAAAAAAAAATTAACCTATTGGATTTATTTTACATTCAGTAGACACTTTATAATTTTAGTCAAAATTGTGAACTATATTTGATTATATATTTATGTTAAGTCAAGCATTTGAATTATGCATATAGAGATTTTTTACAAAAGCATATATAGAGCTTATAAAATTTTCTACTTTGTAATATCTTTTAGAATTTGGCAAAGAGGTTTTTCGATATATTTGGTTCGAAACCCTTTTTTTATTATTCCTGTCATAATATGTATGCTACTGTACTTTTAAATGCATAGATGAAAATGAGTTCAACTTCCATATTACTGTATATTTAACTCCTATTTTATTATTTTTAACATGATATTTATAATTTGTATGATATAAAAAATATCTTATTTGTACCTTGATAATAAATTATTCTAAACATATTGAAATGTACTTTTTAATTATATATATTAATATAGTGTAGTTGCTATTTTTAGAAAATATGTCCAATATATTTATAATACAAGTGATTTGATTTTAAAATATTTTTATAATTAATTTATACTCATTGCTTTCGAAATGGAGGATAAAATAATGATATCTGAGCAGTTTAATTTTTGTAGAAATTATTGTTATTACAAGTAATTTTTAGTACATTAAATATCTTCAAAGAGTTTATATATATATACATATCTTATCTGCATATCAATTTGATATAAACGAATGTAAATATATATAGCTAAATATTGTAAGCTAAATATTTTTTTTTATATACGTAGATATATATTTTGTGTCAAAATCATTTGTCTTCTTTTTGTGGAATTTGTACAATTTGATTCATATATATCTAATTTAAATTCAAAATAGTATTAAGTTTTCTTATAATTTTAGAAGTTTTTATAGTAAACTGCACTTATATATATAGAATATAAAAGTTTCCTTGTTATAACAAATATATATATATATAATATACATATATAATTATATATATAATTATAAATATTATATAATTTAATATATATACATATATATATATATATAAATATATATATATATATATATATATATATATATATATATATATATATATATATATATATAAATATATATATATATATATATATATATATATATATAATACTTATATATATTATTTTAGTATATTAATATATACTTATATATTATATAATAAGTTATGAAATAAAAGCATTCTTCGTGAAATATTGTACCATTATTTTAATATTTCCTTTTAATAGGCTGTCAGATTCAATTGTCTTCCTTTTACAAATTTTAAAACACTATTTGATTCAAATATATAATTTTATATTTGTACATTGTAAAATATGCTTTTATTTTACTTCCACTGTTTACCAAAATATACAAATAAGGCCTATTTTAAAAATATGTCACATGCTTGTCAAAATATTGGATAGGTAGTTATTCTATAGAAGCAACTAACTATTCTTTTAAATCGAATCGCTTATGAATCAAATATTGTTAGCCCGACAATTTCACATTTGTTTTCAGTTTCTTTATCACAATAATGTGATATTTTTTGTCCAATAGGAAATCGAAATTTCAATACAGCTACGACTTTTCTCAAATAAAGCGTACATGAGGAATTGAGAACTTCAGATTTAGCAAATCGGAATAAAATGCAAATTGAGATCGAATAAAAATGCTCGGAAAGGATTAAAGTGGCACTTGGAAATATTGTTTGATAAAAAGAAAAGTAGTTAATGTATAAAAAATTGGTTATTGTATAGGATCAACTAACTATTATTTTTAAATCGAATCACGTATGAATTAAATACTGTTATCCGACAATTTAACATAATTTTTTTGTTTGTTTATCCCAAGCTGCTCCAACTTTTCTCAAATAAAGCGTACATGAGGAATTGAGAACTTCAGATTTAGCAAATCGGAATAAAATGCAAATTGAGATCGAATAAAAATGCTCGGAAAGGATTACAATTGCATTAAACCGGTATTTGTTTTGATAAAAAAGAAAAGTAGTTATTCTACAAAAAATTGTTTTTCTATAGGAGCAACCAACTGTTCTTTCAAACTCAGTCACATGCGAATCGAATATTATTCGTCCGATAATTTAACACATGTTTTCAGTTTATTTATCACAATAGTGTATATATTCACAATAGTATATATTCTTGTCCGAAAGGAAATCAAAATTTTAATTCAGATGCGACTATTCTGAATCAAACAGTACATAACAATTGAATATTTCAAAAATTGAATTTCAGAATAAAATGCAAATTTAGAAAGAACCAAAATGCTCTATAATTATTAAATTTGCATTACACCTATGTAATATTTGACAAGAAATAAAATTTGAATCATCTTGACAAACTTGATTTGGTTGAAATTCATTAAATAGATAAACAATACCTTTTTGAAAATAAATATATTAGAATCATCTTTACATAAATGTCATTTAAAATACTGGAGAGTTGAATTAGATTTTTGAAATTAAAATTCGTTATTTTTATTTGTTTTTTTTATGAAAAATGTATTAGAAATAATAAGATGATCAAAGTTCCGCTCTTTCGGATGCAATTTCTCTAGCTTTAGCTAACACAGATATCCGTTTCGTGTCGATGGACACCGAGACTGTTAGTTTATATCTGTTCACTTTCCGAGATAAAATACTTCTGTATCTGTCACTTACCAAATTCATTTTTATTCCCATTAACTGTTGAAGAGCACCAATTGAAAAGTTAATTTTCTTATCAGTTACACTTATGTAAAACTTATATGACTGTTTCACACATGTGCTGTAGTGTGATAGTTACCGTATATCACCACTTATTCGCTAATTCCCCTTGTCACCAAATTCATTTTCTTCTTTTTTCCCATCAACTGCTGAAGATCACCAATTGAAAAGTTAATTTTCTTATCAGTTACACTTATGTAAACCTTTTATGACTGTTTTACACATGTGCTGTAGTGTCATAGTTACCGTATATCACCAGTTATACACTAATCCCTCGGTACACCAAATTAATTTTCTTCTTCTTTCCCATTATCTGGGAAAGAGCACCGATTGAAAAGTTAATTTTCTTATCAGTTACACTTATGTAAACCTTATATGACTGTTTTACACATGTGCTGTAGTGTCATAGTTACCGTATATCACCACTTATTCGCTAATCCCTCTTGTCACCAAATTCATTTTCTTCTTTTTTCCCATCAACTGCTGAAGATCACCAATTGAAAAGTTAATTTTCTTATCAGTTACACTTATGCAAACCTTTTATGACTGTTTTACATGTTCTGGAGTGTCATAGATACCGTAATATTACCACTCATTCCCTAATCCTTCGGTCCACCGGAAGAAATATGACAGTTAAAGTCAAAAGCTTGGAGGTGACCTTATAAAAATATCATAGAATTTCATGTTTTTATTTATTTGCTACTAGAAAAGTAATATTACGCAGGAAAATATTATATATATATATATATTTATAATATATATATATATATATATATATATATATATATATATAATCATTTAAAGAAATCATTTTCAAAGGAACATTTTTCAATTGATAAAATGCAAACTTGTTTATTATTTCTGATTGTTTATCTCAAACATGTTATGGTCATATTTTATCTGAAACATGAGTTTTAATTTTATAATCGTTCTTAATTTGAAAATTATATTGCATTGAGCTATATTGCATGTTAAAAAACAAAAAAAAAAACATTCATATATTTTGTTGAGTAAGGGTAATCACCTTTTGTTTTATCCAGTGTCGTATAAATTGAGCATTATACGTCCAACAATTTAACTCGTGCTTTCAATTTATTCATCATCCAAATTGTGATATACAAACTTATTTAAAAGGAAATCGAAGCTCCGATGCAGCTACGGAATAAACAGAATCAGGATAACGTGGTAACTCCGGAAATTGGATATCGGAAGAAAATGCAAATTCAAAGAGAAAAGAAATACTCGAGAATGATTGAAAATGCATTAAACCGGTGTAACCTCTGAGAAAGAAGAACAAATATTTTGAGTAAACCACCTAAAATGAAATCAGTATTGATATGCGATACTAGAGACAAAACATAAATATTCTAAGAATGAATTTAACTAAATGCTTCTTTAAATACGTAGAGTTCTTCTTCACAGTTTTTGAAATTGGATTTTTGTTTTATCTGGCTTTTACGAAAGATTGATAGAATTATATTAAAGTAACATTTATATACAGCAAATGTTTTCTTATTTTAAATGTTTATATATATATATATATCTATATATATATATATATATATATATATATATATATATATATATATAGATAGATAGATAGATAGATATATATATAGATAGATAGATAGATATAATAGATATATATATATAGATATGTAATATATCACAATTATTTAACTTTAATATTTCCTGAAAAACCTCCTCTCTCCCATTTTAATTCCTTAAAATCTTTTTCCCAACCTCTAAATGTTTTAATCAAAGGGGTGTCTTTAATTTTCGATACAATTCTCAAAACTTTTTAACCTATAGATGTAAATTTTCTGTCTATTTCACACGTTTCCCAGCTTCCGTTGGCAAATGGCACCGCATTTTTTTCCTGATCTTAACACTTAATTCGCTGAGTAACTTTTATCTACCATGGGAAAATTCTTTCTGTTTCCACTCTTGGATGAACCTCTATTCGAGAAAATTGATTTTTGTGTCTTTCTCTTGTCTGTCGTTGCCTAGTAATGATGTTCGTTTTAGCAGCTCTGAAATATAGTTTTAATTCGACTTGTGCCGTTCTCTTCAATGTCGCCGATTGCATTTATAACTGCTAGTTGTTTACCTTTCTCCTTATCTAGCAGTTTTGTAATTATTGGATTTTATATATA
>CM063509.1:108087041-108099541 GCA_032207245.1 Pardosa pseudoannulata
CACGGATGGTTAAAAATCTGTGTGTTTGCTAGAGGTCTTGTTTGTTTCCCACACATAGGGTCTTTGTAGAGTTTTTCTTTATTACTTTTTGTTTTCGGGGGGCTTATTTCTAGATCTCTTATTCCTATATTATACTATTCCGATATTGCAATATTATTCCCTTTCTATATTATATATATATATATATATATATATATATATACACTCATGTCCATAAATTAAGGATAATTCAGAATCACACAAAAATTGAGCTCTAAAATAAAAATTTCACCTGTAGAATTATCACACACATCTTAAAGAAGAATATGCAAATTGCAGGAAACCACCAGATAGCGCAGATAATACGTCAGAATGACGAGAGTGTATGAAAGGGGTATATAAGGAATGGTAGCAAAGAAGTAAAATTGTTCACAAGCGCTTTAGAAGCCTTTCAGTGCAATAACCGCATAGTTATGGCACAAAGGAAGCATTTGGATGATTTTTTACGCAGTAGAATTATCGGACGACTGGAATGTGGACGTACCCAGCTGGAAGTATCTGAGGAATTTGGAATCGCCCAGAGTGTCATCTCCAGGCTTGGCAACGATTCAAACATGATGGTAATATGAGTAGATGTTACAGCACAGGCCGCCAGGTCAGATGTGTTCCCCTTACCGCAACTCACTGCCGCCTGCGATTATGCTGGGCTAGAAAGCATGCATTGTGGACACCGCAACAGTGGTCTTGTGTGATGTTTTCCGACGAGTCCAGGTTCAGTTTACATTCTGATTTTCGCAGGACTTTCATATGGAGAGCGCCAGGTACCCGTTACCACCAAGAGAACACCATTGAACGACACCGTTACGGTGGTGCAGGATGGCTCGTTTGGGGAGGAATTATTCTTGGTTCCAGAACTGACCTGCATGTTCAGAGTGTAACGATGACAGGCCACATCTATCGGGATGTCATTCTGGAACAACATGTGCGTTTGTTTCGGGGCGCCATGGGTCCTGAATTTCTGTATATGAATGACAACGCCCAAACTCACCGTGCAAACATTGTAGACGAATGCCTTCAATCGGAGGATATCACCCTTATGGATTGGCCAGCATACTCACCGGACTTGAATCCAAGAGCGCATGTGTGGGACATGCTTGGCCGACAAATTTCAGCCCGTCAACCCCCTCCCAACTGTCTATCGGAACTTTGGAGGGCATTGATTGATGAGTGGTGTAATTTTCCCCAAGAACAGATTGATAATCTGATACTCAGCATGCATATTCGTTGTAACGCTTGTATTGCATCGTCCGGGAGACATACTCCGTATTAACCATCATACTAACCATGTTATACTGTTTTCTGTAAATAGGTTCTTTTTTTTAAATTTGCTCCAGGGAGTAAAAATCGCAATTTTTATTAATTATGTCAAACATATAGCATCTTTTTTGCTCTTTACCTTTTGTTTAATAAATAGACTTTACAAATAAGTCAAATTTGTTTTGCTTTTGTCTCTTTCATTGCCTGAACTTCATTATCCTTAATTTATGGACATGAGTGTATATATATATATATATATATATATATATATATATATATATATATACCAAAACCTAGATATTCTTCGGCCATTTTATTATGGGACTACCACCATACGGGTGTCCAATATTAAAAATACAAGAAAGAGTGTTTACTGTTAGGTACAAGTTACATCAATGCTATAAAATATCTTTTAGTCTATGTTACAATTAAATAACATTTAATTGCAGCTTAGAATTTCAACCACTATACGTAAACCATAATATAGCGTAAACAATTGTATGTCAAGATCCGTGTATAACAATATCGCATGATGCTAAATAATCATGCAACTTATAAAATTGCTTAGACTAGAATACATATATAATACAACGAAGAAAATTCTAATGTTTAAACCTTATTTTTTAAATATATTTTCAGTAATATGTTGAAAATAAGACTTGGAATTTAAACTGAGAAAGAAAAATTCCTGAAATTGTGATATAAATAATAAAATCTGCATAAGAAGATCAATATGAATAAAAAGAAAGATAAGTTTATTTGAAAACTGGAATAGAGAGAAAAAACAAAATAAGAGCCAAATGCTTAAAATCTAAAACTGAAATATCTTATTCAAATACAAATATAGAGAAAAAAATAAGTCTGTTTTTCTAACATAAGTTATGAAACTTACGATAATATACATTTTCTGTTTCAAACGTAGAGGGGGAAAAATAAAATTTGAATATACTATGATATTGAAAATCTCAGAAATTGTTCTTTTATTTATTTGCAAGTTGTATTTCTATGCTATTTTCGAATAAGTGCGAAAGAATTTCTTGTATCTTTTGCTCATTATTGAATAACAATGATAATAGAATTTTAAAAGAACTACTGCAGTAGACATATCAATAAATTTGTTAACTAAACCTAATATGCTGCAGTTTGTTGACAACTTTGATGATTTATTAATAATAATAACTCCCTGTTATAAATACGTATGTTGTAATGTACAACGCACACACAAGTGTGTTTTCAAATGGGAAACACGTTAAAAATTTAATACCTTATATTTGAACAAAAAACATTTTTTTATGTACATTAATTATTTACAGATATTATTTCTGGATTAACATATATATCATTCATTACTCGACGTTTATCATTATTCCACAATTCATTACCATTATCTTTTTGTTTTTATATGTTATTTCTTAATCAATAGGTTTTGAGAACTAAGGTAATTAGTATGAATAATTATCAAGTTTACCTCCGGTAATTACAGGAGAGCAGGCTGGTTCAGTCATCATGTTGTATGTCGATGCTGGCGTTGAGTTGTACAGGAAGTCACTGCGGGCGTGCGGACTTTCAGGCACGGAATTTCGATGTCCGGCAAATCTTGAATTGTGCTGGTGTACGGGCACATGATTTCGATGTCCAGCAACTCTTGAAATCCGACTTCGACTACTGTTTCTTCACTCTCTTTCACAACTCATCAACTCGGTTTTAACTCCCCTTTTCTTTCTTTTCAAACATCTGCACCCCCTTCGGGCGTACAGGTGAGCTCATTAATTAGCCTCTTTTGTGAAAGATAGTATTATTTCTTAGCCACTGCCCCATAACTCATTGATATATCTCTGTCTGGGAGAGACTGCTACGCTTGTGCCATTACGTGATCTATAACTCCTCCGCAGGGGTCCCCAATAAAACTCAAAGTCAACAGCTGCACATAAATTCCTCTTGGAAATTTCTTCCACAGCTGTGCATGCACGTGCTGACCCTACTGGGAAAGTACATCAGTACAAAGTAACTGCACAATATTGCCCTTGAGCCATTGCGTTATGATGCCTAATTCCATATCTTTCTCTACTACATGAGTAAATTTTCAAGTTATATATATATATATATATATATATATATATATATATATATATATATATATATATATATATATATATATATATATATATATATATATATCTATATATATATATATATATATATGCATGTGCTGAATTTTTGTTAATATGTATTTCAAAGGGATATTTGTTCAAAGAAATTTACATACATTCTTATCAGGTTAATCAATCTAACTCTTCTTTATTTCAGTGTATAGAATAGTCATTTTACGATGCACTACGGCACACAGAATTGACCAAATTGGATTCTTTGCATTTTTACAAGACATTTTAAAGAATAAAAGCCATTATCTTTATCACATTTACTTCACAAAAATCAATTTTATGTTAGCCACTTTATGTTTAAGAACTGTCCGATTATTTCGAAAAATTGAATAAATGTAGTCTGTGCTGCTTCTTTGAAGACACTGTAACCGTGAATAACAAAACAGTCGTCATTGAGATCCTGTAGCTTTTATTTGGTTTGATTAAGAAGGCAACAGTCAACTACTTTTTTCACCATAGGAGGACCTATACTACTGTTGTTTCTATTAAAATGAACTTCAATTAGTTTAAATCGTAGTTTAAAAAAAGGGATACGTATAAAATTAACGGAATAAATATATTATTGATAGTGTGAATAAGAAAGCTGTAGCTATACATTCAATGTGGAGTATGATTGAAGAGTCAAAGGATGAGCCTTTTGTTTTAATGAGCACTATTAAGGTGAAAGAAAGACTTCGTTCAATTAAGTCCTCGTAATTTTGAAGCAGGGGCCAATTAGAAGACTCTTAGATTTGACCTGCCAGCCCCACAAGTATTAATTGAGAACTTGGAGGATATTGTGACCACGATCATATTTTAAGTGCCCCAGTTACCTTTAACGAACACGGTGGACCTTAGGCCATCTCGGTTTCCGAACCAGTTGTGAGATCGTTGCCTTTGCGACTGAACTCCAAGGAGGAACAGCCACCAATTGGCGAGTGCCTACTGTACTAATTTCCGTTTCCGAAACCAAGGACCCTGATGAAAGAATCATATAGGTGGTCAACCTCAAGCGGAATCTCAGTGATTAGTTCCCAAGCATGCTTGGTCTTCACTTCTTTTTCCCATTTCAGGGATGGGTGTGAACCTTGCGCCACTCGGGGATTGAACTTCGGACCCCTGTCGTCCGTGAGCGAAGAGCTACTCCATAGCCACTGGGCTTACTTTTTATTTGTTACTAGAAACATAATCTCAATTTATCGAAATGTCTGTTCAAAAATTCTTTTTATTTTTATATTATTTTTGTCTTGGATTTAAAATAAAATAATTATTTTTATTTTAGAATAAGGCATGAAAGCAAATGTTATTCAATATATATTGTTTAAAGTACATTTAATTATCTTTATGAATAAGAGTACGTTACTTGAAGTTCATTAAACATAATTTCAGTAATTTCTAAATATTATCTTATAAGAAGCTTATTTTTCGAGTATCTAAGTTATAATTAATGAGCCCATTAATGTAATAAGAATTTTTTTAAGTTTTTTTTTCAAAGTAAAGAAAAAAATTGAAATACTTATGAAATGCCTCAGATAATTTTCCGTATAAAAAATTATAACACAGAAAAAAAATATAACACAGTTAAAAAAATATAACACAGAATAACCATTCACCTAAATACGTTATAAAAATGTTTCATAAATATCTCTATTCATTATATATATATATATATATATATATATATATATATATATATATATATATATATATAATATATATATATATATATATATATATAGAAATATATATATAGATATATATACATATATATATATATATATACATATATAGATATATACATACATACATATACATACATACATATATATATATATATATATATATATATATATATATATATATATATATATATATATATATATATATATATATATATATATATATATATATATATATATATATATATATATATATATATATATATATATATATATATATATATATATTGACCTTTACTTTTTAGGAAAATATTACTAGAATAATGTTAACAAAGAAATTGCTTTAGTTTTCAGAATTTAAATTATTCATTTATATCTAAATTTTTAAAAATTTTTAACCATTTCCCTGCATTAGTGGTATAGCTTTTCTTGATTGTTTATCTAAATCTAGTGATTTTAGATATTTCGTTTTTATTTTTCATGGATTCAAGTGCACAATTTGCTTTATTTCGAAGGTTTTAATGATATAACCATTGGGGTTAATATATTTTTTTAGTCTTTCTAATTATCTGTAATGCTACCGGCTATTGATAGTTAATAGTATGAAAAGTACAGAAAATAAAAAAAAATCATTTATAATCATTAAGGAGTAAAAATAATTGTTAAAGAAGAGCATTTTAGCAAGTGGTCTCACTGCAAGAGCTCAGTTCTATGGGTAAATAATAAATTGAACTTGTTTACGCAATTTCATTGTACTGTCAAATTCAACTCAAAGTCCACAGTAATCAAATTAAAAGAAATTTTTGCCCAGTCTTCTCTCACAGATATCGTTTAAACAGTGATCCAGTGTTAGATATTTCGTTTGCATTTTTCAGGGATTCAAATACACAATATGCTTTATTTCGAAGGTTAAAAAAACCATTGTGGTTAATATATTTTTGTAGTGTTTCTAATCTTATTTTTTGCTACCACCTATTGATAGTTTATAGTATGAAAGGCATAGAAATTTTTTTTAAACTAATGATAATCATTAAAAAATAAAAATTATTATTAAAGAAGAGAATTTTAGTAGGTGGTCTCACTACAGAACCCCAATTCTATAGGTAAATATTAAATTGAATTTGCTCAAGCAATTTCATTGTATTGTCAAATTCAATTCAATGTCCACACTAATCAAATTAAAATTAATTTGTGCCCCGTCTTCTCTCAAGGCTATCGTTTAGATAGTGATCCAGTGTTAGATATTTCTTTTTTATTTTTCAGGGATTAAAATAATTTGTTTTATTTCGAAGTTTAAAAAAAAACATTGTGGTCAATATATATTTGTAGTGTTTCTAATTATATTTTGTGCTACCACCTATTGATAGTTATAAGTATGAAAAGCATAAAATTTTTTTTAAAAATCATTGATAATCATTAAAAAGTAAAAATAATTATTAAAGAAGAGAGTTTTAGTAGGTGGTCTCACTGAAAACCCCAGTTCTATGGCTAAACATTAAATTGAATTTGTTCAAGCAATTTCATTCTATCGTCAAATTCAATTCAAAGTCCACACTAATCAAATTAAAAGGAATTTGTGCCCCGTCTTCTCTCACGGCTATCTTTTAGATAGTGATCCAGTGTTAGATATTTCGTTTTTATTTTTCAGGGATTCAAATACACAATTTGTTTTATTTCGAAATTAAAAAAAAAAAAAACCATTGCGGTCAATATATATTTGTAGTGTTTCTAATCTGTTCTGCTACCACCTTTTGATAGTGAAAAGTATGAAAACCTTAGAAAATTTTTAAAAAATCATTGATAATCGTTAAAAAGTAAAAATAAGTATTAAAGAAGACAATTTTAGTAAGTGGTCTCACTGAAAAACCCCAGTTCTATGGATAAACATTAAATTGAATTTGCTCAAGCTATTTCATTCTATCATCAAATTCAATTCAAAGTCCACACTAATCAAATTAATAGAAATTTGTGCCCTGTCTTTACTCGCGGCTATCGTTTAAACAGTGATCCAATGTTATATATTTCGCTTTTATTTTTCAGGGATTTAAATACACTTTATTTCGAAGGGTTTTTTAAAATATAAGCATTGTGGCTAATATATTTTTGTAGTGTTTCTAATTATCTTTTGTGCTACCACTTATTGATAGTTAATAGTATGAAAGGCATACAAAATTTTAAAAAAAATCATTGATAATCATTAAAAGTAAAAATAATTATTAAAGAAGGGAATTTTAGTAGGTGGTCTCACTACAAAACCCCAATTCTATAGGTAAATATTAAATTGAATTTGCTCAAGCAATTTCATTGTATTGTCAAATTCAATTCAATGTCCACACTTATCAAATTAAAAGAAATTTGTGCTCCGTCTTCTCTTACAGATATCGTTTAAACAGTGCTCCAGTGTTAGATATTTCGTTTGTATTTTTCAGGGATTCAAATACACAATTTGCTTTATTTCGAAGGTTTTAAATTAACCATTGTGGTTAATATATTTTTGTAGTGTTTCTAATTATCTGTTGTTCTACCACCTATTGATAGTTAATAGTACAAAAGGAAAAAAAATTTAAAAAATCATTGATAATCATTAAAAAGTAAAAATAATTCTTAAAGAAGAGAATTTTAGCAGGTGGTCTCACTCACTGCAAAACCCTAGTTCTATGGTTAAAAATTAAATTTAATATATTCACGCAATTTCATTTTACTCTCAAATTCAATTCAAAGTCCACATTTATCAAATTAAAAGAAATGTGTTCCCCTTTTTCTCTTATCTATCGTTTAAACAGTGAATCAGTGTCAATCCAGAACAAGCCATTGCTATTTAAAACATGTTTTGTTCATATTTACTTATCACATAACAACTTAACCATTCAAATGCATTGCTGTAGAGTTTTCAATATAGTATTGGATCTTTTTTAAACTGTATCTTAAATTCTAAACAGGGTTTACAGAATTTCATGTAGAATTCTAAACAATTGGTGGAAAAATAAAGCAAATCCTTTCATAAACATTTTAAAAACTTCTAACTTTATATGTACAACATGTAGTTTGTTGGTTTTTCAGTAGAAAGTAAGAATAAGTTTTTCAAACTCAAACATTCGAAACTCAAACAAATAATAGAAGTGTGGGTACTTTTGTTTACATACGCGAATAAATATTTGATCACTTTTGTGGTGAAACATAAATTATTTTCAGGTTTAAACCCTGCTTTGTGCATTAAAAATACGTTTGTGCAACCCGGTGATCGGTAGATTTTAATACTTTGGTCTTCGGGTAAATATTCAAAACTTTTTGACTCTTTTATATGTGTGTGTATATATTAACTGATTTGCTTAAAATTACTATATACTATAGTTCCTTTTTTCTATGAAATCCATTCTGGGATGCATGAATAACAAGTTATCTCAACTACAAACTTAAATAGAAATATCTATTCTTTATATACGTCTCTTTGTTTATGGGACTTTTATTTTCTGTCACCTGTCCTGTTAATCTTTATCTCATTTACGGTATATACAGACTTTGATACGCTAGGAGTATAAAAAATACTATGAAAATATAACATATTTTAATTGTACTTTTTATTATATCTTTTAATTGAACATTCACTCTAATAAATTAATAACTTATTATTATAACTAAAACAACATAATAGTGAACATTTGAAGCAGGTAATAAGAAAAAAATAGTTTTTTCAGTAGAACACACTAATTTAATCTTGGGTTTGATTTATTTAATCGAGTATTATATTTCATCATCTATTTCTTAATCATTATTCAAATTATATCCCAGTGTGAGCCTTAGCCTTCTGTACAATATTTCTCTATAATTTTGTTCATGGTTGGGGATCTTTAATGGTTTTAGATCGATCAAAACATTTTTCATCCACTTTTTCTGTATGCTATGGCCCATGGATTTCCAATTTAAGATCATTGCTACTCTGTTGCCTGGTGATCTCTTAATATGCCCAAGCTATTAGAGTCTCTTTACCTGGATGAATTTTACTGTATTTATGTTTAATAAGACTTTCTAGTTCATCTATAGTTCTTATTCTCCAACAATTATTACTCTTTTATATGGATCTCCAATGTAAGATCATTGCTACTCTGTTGCCTGGTGATCTCTTAATATGCCCAAGGTATTAGAGTATCTTTACCTGGATGAATTTTACTGTATTTATGTTTAATAAGACTTTCTAGTTCATCTATAGTTCTTATTCTACAACAATTATTACTCTTTTATATTGGGTCATAATATATTTTAAGAAATATTTTTTCAAAATTAGTATTAATTTAACTCAAAAATTAATAAGCTATTTATGTCTCTTCTTGTCAGAGTCCACGTATCACACCCATAATTTACCATTATCACCCGCTTACTTTTAATGTTAGTGACTAATTTATTTCAGTCATACCACTTATAAAGTCGAATATGAGAGTAGTATAAAATTGCATTTCAGATGCTTTAAAAAAATATACTACATGACTTATAAACGTGCACGGACTCGTATCGATTAATAATGTATAATATGAGGACTAGTCAAATGAAAGTGAAACAATGTGAATATATGGCAAGCAGAGAATTTTATTTAAGAGTAGTCTCCGTGAGCATTGAGACATCTGTACTATTGACAAACGAGCAGCTTGAATTCCGTCTTATAAAACTCCTTAGTCTGTAACAGACTCCTTCACGGCGCCGTCCGACGAGAATCCTTGAGATGTTGTTTTAAATATCCAGAAAATGTGAAAGTCGCTTATCGATGCTTATCCTCCCATTTTGTCTAATCAGCTTATCAAACTGTGCAATTATGTCGAGGGGGATTGCAAGGTGACTTTGGCAATAATTGGGGCGTCTTTGCAACTTCTATTTCGTCTTTTTCTGAATCACTTCAACAATTTTGCATCAACGCTTCAGTCGTCAATGCGATGCAATTTTCACAGTACTTGGCACTCATCCGGCGACTAATTTCTTGTTGGGAAACACCTTCAGTTGTCAAAAACTTGGCCATACCATTCTGTTCCTCTTTTGGACCTTCCATTATATCATTCTACCGTCTTCAACCCAGTGTATGACCTGTTTAAAGATATTTAACCTCACACTTTCGCTTCACTTTCATAAATGACGAATATCGTCTTTGTGCTACAAGCGTGGGTTACACATGATGGACCTAACCATTCTTTCTCAAAGTTGGTTCAATTTCATTTGACTCGCCTTCGAACAATTGACACATTCACTGTTAAACCCACTGTCACAAGTGTATTTTTCAGTATATTGACCTCACTCTGGAGCTTAATCGGCATAGAATGTGTTAAGGAATATAGGGAATAAGGGAATTATTTCGTTAAACATTTTATATTGATTTCCAAAACTATAAGGGTTTACACAATAGTATTTAATATGTATATTTAAATTTTATTTTTAAAAATTAGTTGTTAAATATTAATTTTTGTTGTCAATTTAGTTAACCTTTATCTCAGTAATATTATAATGTGCATTATTAATTTTAAATTGTCATCCACTCTTGTAAATTAATAATATATTAATAAGAAAATTAAACAGGAACAATTATGGTGCATAAGACATTGTTATATAGTAAACTAATAACCTACAAATTATGTGCATCTATATGCTTTTAATTTATAACGAAGACTTCTCTTAATGTTTACATAATATATTAATTTATAGATAAAAAATATTGTATCCCAATATTGAATTTCAGTGACGCATGAATATGATACGTCACTGAAAAGCAAAGGACTTGTTCAAAGTGAATTATCCATTGATCCTTCCCTGAGCACCATTCTCAAGTACACGTTGTTGCACTCATAATAAATCACGTATAAGTAATAACCAGAGCGTATAATGAGATACTGGAACTCATTTATAATTTCTCGGTATTGCGAAAGCTTATATGTTTCATGAACAATGCAAACGATAGACCATAAAATAAATGTCATTACTCCATAGTATAGTACATTACGTGTTATATATCATAGAATTCTATGGTTTTCATGTAAAATATGTTTAGATAAGAGCATATGTAAAATACAAATTCAGACATCAAGGATTCTTCGATATTATAATTTTCTACAAAATGATTAACTACTAAAGAAACAAACTTCTAGAAAGTGCAAGGCACTCAGAACCACAAAACAATTCAGATTTGGAAAATTCAGTCCTAACGAGATAGGAGAGTTCTAACGAACTATATTTTTAACTTGTTGACAAATTTAAGGCTCCAAATCTGAAACAAGATCTCCAAATTTATCGTCAAATTAGAATGTCAAAAATTCTTCCAACAACTGCAAAGCATGTGTTATAACAACTCTTCTATCTCCTTATAATTTTATATCTGACTCTCCTTTTGGCATGTGATTCTGAGACATCTAATAGTTTGACAACTATGGTTTCACCTTATTTTTAATTTTATATTTACTATGTCTTTACATGTTTACAGAATTCTGTGGGATCATTTGAAAAGGGATACTTTGTCCTACCTTATTGTTCTACCATAATACATGTTTTTTTAGTTAATTTACGGTCAGATTCAGATTGTTAAAATGAATTCTCAAGATAAGAAGAGCATTTTCAACACTTCCCTCTTTTTACTTTTATTTAATGATCTAAGGCAAAAAAAGTGGGTTTGTAACATTTGTGCTGTGAATGATGAGGGTACCATAGTTGAAAGAATAAATCGTAGTATTGATAATATTGAAATATTTCTGTCAAAGAGAGAAAAAAATCGTTGCTTACGTCCATCTTCTAAGAGTTGACGAACAGACAAACCAGCGTAGATTGTGGATCGTGGATTGCTGCTGTTGTCATTTAAAGAATGAGGAACACATTATCTAATCTCTGATATTTTTTCATAAAGTGTCGAAGATTTCTTATAGAAATGTATGGAGCCTTCTATTTTCATTGGTAGGCCCTTTGTCATTAGACGTGGATTTTCGTCCTTCTTATATATATTCTTCTTATATTTATATTCTTTGTATAAATATCCTTCTTTATTGAATTTATTTGGGTGGTGACAGAAATCTATGTCTTCCAGGTCAAAATAATCACTTTTAAAATCTTAGCATAACACTCTCTGTCATTCTTCCTATATACAGTATAAATATCTCAAAAGGACTCAGAATTTTGGTTGAAACGTAAAAGAAACAGGTATTTAAAAACTTTTATTGTTCTTAAATTAGCATTCTATTTTAATGTCTGGAAATAAATACGAATTAAATAGAGTAAAAGAAACAAAACACATATTAATGTAGAATAAATTATTCTATTTCGAATTATCTTGAAAATGTATGCAATAAACATTAATGACATAAGGAATGTCAATAGTTTTTAAAAAGGCCATCCAACCTAAATATCTCTTCTCTTCTTTGAA
>CM063509.1:108104541-108107041 GCA_032207245.1 Pardosa pseudoannulata
TATAATCGTAATTTATGACCACTCTTTCTTTTTAAGTCTGCTGGAGTTTTTAGTAAAATGTAATAAAATTTCTTTATTGTGAATTTCATCTGAGGTCTATTCTAAGAAATTTCCCTGGTTATTAAATAACTTTTCCTTTTTATTCTTTGTTATACTTTTTCCCAATTCATGGAGTCTATTTTTAATGGCTTAGGAGTTTTATTAAATTATATCAGAGGGTATATTATAATTGTATAGAAATTATTAAATTTTACCATGCATTTTTTCAGAAATTTTAGGTAAATTGTATGCGTGACTTGACAATATTAATCACGACAGAATTTAAAAAATATTTAAAATTTAATATATTTGTTATCTTAATTTCATAATTTATAATTATTTATATATTAAGTTTACTTTGAAAATTCATAAAGCTTTGATTTTAGAGTACTTAAATATTGATATTTTAGTTGAATTTTCGTAAATATGTTTCTCAGATCATGAGAGCTTAGTGCTTAGTTATTATATAAATTTCGATATTCAATGGTCCTGCATTTAACTTTGGTGGATTTTTTATGTGAAGAACTTTTATAATTATACAAAACATCCCCTCTATTTTCGGTTTTGTAAGTTCAAATATAATTTATATACGACTCTACTTCCCAATACTGCTTCCTGGATAATTATTTTTTTTACATAGTAATCAATAATCTCTAACCATAAACGTTTCCTCAACTGCTGCAAGCAATCACTGGTTGTCTATAATTTATACTAACTTTATAATTTATCATAAATTCTAAAAAAAATATTTTTTTACTTTTAAGCTATTTGAAATACTTTATCGCTTATATATGTTACATAATCTAGAATATTTTAAAGTTACAATCGTAAACGATGCCCAACTAAGAAAACTATCTCTGCATTTTAAAATGTCACTAAAAATTGTAAATGAATATAATTAGTTTCTTTATTTAATGAACTCATTTGAATTTTACGTATATGTAATTTCACATTCCGCATAAATATATTTTATATTACAAATAGCGTGATCTAAATATCCAACCTACTAAAACGCATTCTGAATATAAAATCCAGGTACCTAAATATATAAATGTTTCATCTATACCTCGACCTTTATCTCTGACATCATTTCACAAACGTTAAAGCGTAAAACTGTAATTTACGCCATTTGGAAATATTCGTCAGATCCGGCTTTCTCCCGGACTGTCAGATCACCATGGAAACATATTCAATAAAACCTGGGGTTCGAGAGTAACAAAGAGGAGACACAACTGGATACAATGTACACCTCCTGTAACGATAACTACGTCTTAGGTATTTAGTTTAATAAGATGGAAGAGTACAATATATGTGCATTATTATAAAGATACATATTTCATGTAAAGGATACAGCTATGATATAGTCGTAATAGGAACGCTTCGGAATTTGTTGAATATTTGATATGAAAATCGAAGTTGTTAATTTATCGCAGATATAAATGATGGTTTATATATTTAAAGATTTGTTTCCAGCGGTGTTTTAAATACCGAAATAAAGTATTGAAAATTATACATTATATAATGAATAAAATTGCCTACTCTAAATAATTCTTCAATAAATGTAAATAAAACATTTTAGAATTTGTCGTATTAAGATATATTTTATTAAGGGATATTATAAACGTTCACATGTTATGAAATCATTCAGAAAACATAACAATTCTATTGTTTTACGATTATTTTTAAAACTAGAACGGCCAAGTCGGTCATTCTGACCGGAAATGCATTTTAATCTCTCATATCTCTCTTTTGTTTTCATCTATTGCTGCGATAATTTTGGACTTTTCTTAAATATTCATTGGTAATATAAAAAAAATCATTCAAATATGTTCGTTAGATTTTTTTAAAAAAACGTAGTATACCTAGAACGGCCAGAACGGTCAAAATGAACGCGGTCAGAAAAAGCATAATTTTTTTTCTAGTAAAGGTGTTTTTTAGACAAAGAATGCAAGTATTGGGGAATAGTCTGCTGGAAAACTGGTTCTTTGAAGAACATCTCGAAAAATTTTCTTTTGCTAAGTACATTGCATCAAAATTTAAAATATCAGACAATATCATTAAGATTGCCTATGAAGAGCAAAAGAATGTAAAATGTTTATTTTCTGAAAATTCCTTTTTAAAACTTAATATGCTTATTTTGTAATTTGTCATTAAACTTATTTCTTGAAAAGCTGTTTTTAATATTATTTTAGTTTAAAATATATTTTTTAATTTTTTGAAAGACCAGTCAAAATCATGGACGTTCTAGGTATATTGAAACCGCTGCCATCGGTGTGTTAAAACAATAGTGATAAAAATTTTTCGGATAAACCTATTCTCAAAACTTTAAATATTTATACACAAATTATCTTATAGTTACAATATAATAGTATAAAACAGTACGATTAATCGTTTTTATTAAATTATATCAAAGGACATATAGTAATTGTATATCAGTTTTTAAATTTTACCAAATATTTTT
>CM063509.1:108112041-108122041 GCA_032207245.1 Pardosa pseudoannulata
CATTAATATGCCCTGATAAGCATGACATGTAGCTTATTTTTTACGTATGAGTTTAAAAACTATTGTTAAAATAATGTTTTGGAAAGAAAAGAAATATTTGATGTGAATACTGCATGACGTCTTTGAGCAAATATTAAAAATTACTCACAATTTTTAATTTTGATAATATGATGATTATCAGGGTCCAACTTAGCCTGATTAAGTAAAATCTTCTTTAGGGCAAACCTCTGATTTAATACTTCAGTATTGAAATACCAAACTTCATGGAAGTTTATTATGGAGTTTATTTATTTATTATTTTTTCCGATAACTGTATTAACCCCTTCCGGTATGATTTAATAAGGAAAAACTGTGCATGAAATAACCATTTAATTTTTATTTAAAAAACTTGTTTCATTTTACAATTCTTACATATTCTTAATTAAAATCCACTTTTTACATAGTGTTAAATAATATCAGAAACAGTAAAATTAAGAAAATATCAAAGCAAAACATTAATAAGGTATACAGATAATAGTCTTCAAGCTAGTGGTACTTTTCAAAACAAAGTGCAAAGGAATTCTTAATTGTTTACACCGCCAAGTAGTCTCACTTTTAATTTGATTCTTGTAACACACACGGCATTTCTTAGTAGGTTTTCTTTTATTCTGACTCATTAATTTGGCAATGAATTGTACCAAGAAATTCTAAGTAAACAATATGCAATAGTGACTTGTAATTTTCACAAGTGATAAAAGTGTTGCCAAATTCAGTACACTAGAAATTTTAAACTAAATTAATTATCATATTTAACAGTAACTTTAATCGCATGACGAGTGTAGCTCGTCATTGTGCGGTATGAAATTAAAAACTAATGACGAGCTAGACTCGTCATTTTACCGGAAGTGGTTAAAGAGTCATAACGTGGTCAACAGTGAGATCCCCTATATAGCCTAAGTTATCTGTCCGTCTCTCGTCGGATTTATGAAGCGTTGTAACTTTATTCTAGTTTAAAATCTCTAAGAATAATGATACGTGTTGCTAAATTAGAAAAAGTGAAAGTTTTACAAATATTGCAAAATAACATCTACAATTGCTGAAACATCGTTACTGAAACAGCTAGAAATGTTCTATGTCTCTTAAAAGTTTGTGTAAAAACTTCTTAAACTTGCGTTGTATTGAATTGTCAAACCAATAACGTATTTTTATTATAAAACTATGGAATTTCACATGGAATTGAGAAATGTTGCTTCAAAAATATAAGTTTGGGATTATTTTTTGCAACATGATAGGTAATTACACCTATTCCCTCTCCTTAACCCTTTCCGGTAAAATGACGAGTCTAGCTCGTCATTAGTTTTTCATTCCATACCGCAAAATGACGAGCTACACTCGTCATGAGATTAAAGTTACTGTTAAATATGATAATTAATTTAGTTTAAAATTTATAGTGTACTGAATTTGGCAACACTATTATCGCTTGTGAAAATCACAAGTCACTATTGCATATTGTTTACTTGGTACAAGTCATTGCCAAATTAATGAGTCAGAATAAAAGAAAACCTACTAAGAAATGCCGTGTGTGTTACAAGAATCAAATTAAAAGTGAGACTACTTGGCGGTGTAAACAATTAAGAATTCCTTTGCACTTTGTTTTGAAAAGTACCACTAGCTTGAAGACTATTATCTGTATACTTATTAATGTTTTGCTTTGATATTTTCTTAATTTTACTGTTTCTGATATTATTTAACACTATGTAAAAAGTGGATTTTAATTAAGAATATGTAAGAATTGTAAAATGAAACAAGTTTTTAAATAAAAATTAAATGGTTATTTCATGCACAGTTTTTCATTATTAAATCATACCGGAAGGGGTTAAACCGATTCTGAACAACTACGACCGTAATTGAAAAGAGCGGGATTTCAACTCGTGATGTCCGGTAACATCAAGCCATTGTCCTGCATACAGTCTCATGCAAAACATAATAAAAATTGTAGATTTAAATGTGTGAAGATATTTAAGTAAATATTGGCACATTTATACAATATATGTCATTAATTTTGAGAGAAACCATAAAATTGAAAACTATCATGTATAAAATATTTTGAAAATTAAAAAGAAATTCATTGATTAAATTAAAATTAAAAATTCATCTTATATTTTCCTAGTTATTCATGCAAAATATGTGAAAACATTAATAGAAATACCTTTTGCATTTACTCTCTAAAATAATAAGCATAATAGAATAAATAGAATACCTTAGTGAAAACAAATTTTAGAGGTAATCAGCATCAGAAGAAAAGTAAATGGTTGTTATTGCATAATGGTAGTGTCTTTATTAGACATTACGAAATTAAAGGAATAAAACTGTGTCTTATTTTAATATAATAATGTGTGATCTTATATTCTGCTTTATTAAACTTTATATTTCTTTTTTTTCAGGTGAGTTCTGACATTGTTTGTTTAAATTTTTGTTGAACCTACGATCGCACCATTAAAAGGTATGAAGTTTCTGAAAAACATATAATTTTGGAATATTGTCTTTTATTAATACAGACACCACAAACATATATATATATATATATATACATGTATATATATATATATATATATATATATATATATATATATATATATATATCTATATATATATATATATATATATATATATATATATATATATATATATATATATATATATATATATATATATATATATATATATATATATATATATATATATATATATATATATATATGTATATATATATATATATATATATATATATATATATATATATATATATATATATATATATATATATGTATATATATATATATATATATATATATATATATATATATATATATATATATATATATATATATATATATATATATATATATATGTATATATATATATATATATATGTATATATATATATATATATATATATATATATATATATATATATATATATATATATATATATATATATATATATATATATATATATATATATATATATATATATATATATATATATATATATATATATATATATATATATATATATATATATATATATATATATATATATATATATATATATATATATATATATATATATATATATATATATATATATATATATATATATATATATATATATATATATATATATATATATATATATATATATATAGATAGATATAGATATAGATAGATAGATATGTTTATTATTTTAATATTCCTGCATTTCTATATAAGCATTGTTGAAGCATTTAATTTTGAAGAAAATTCAGTTTTAAGAATTACAATTTTAATAATAAAAATATATAAGAAGGTTTTCTATATGTTCAGCATTTGTCATAGTCGCTTAAATTTAAGCGTCTTACTTAAAGAATTGCTACCTCTTTCTTGAGACTTGTCAAATAATATATACTAATCTCATTATTCTGAGTTTGAAAGAGCCTTTATTAAGAGAATAGTTATGAGGCGTAATGTGTCTAAAACCCCGATATTAATCAAACCGTCTAGTAGAAATGAGATTGTACCATTATAGTTAGAAGACAATTATGCTTGATATATGTACTGGAGATTCGAGCCCACATGTTCATTATTACAACTAGCAGCTATTACAGACGAAAGCTTCAGTGCACTGCTACTGAGCAAAATGGCTGTGTATGGGCACGTATTAATGGGATGTACGATGGGATCGGTTGAATAACTCACTGTCCCATTGTTGGGATTTGACGTGCATATAAGGGTAGTGTGAATATGTATTCTAAATATATTACACTTCGAATATAGAGCAGTAAGAATATTTAATAAATATAGATGTTTTATTTTTTTTATAAATATTATATATCTAGTTTAAGGTAATATAATATTTGAACGTAAAATTCTTTACAGACTATTTTTGATCTAATATAAAATATACTATTTTGAACTGTTTAAGCTTTCAATATAAAATACACTTTTTTGAATTGTTTTAACTTTCAATATAAAATACTATATTTTCAATTGTTTAAGCTTTCAATATAAAATACATTATTTTGAATTGTTTCAACTTCCAATATAAAATACACTATTTTGAATTCTTTAAACTGTGAATATAAAATACACTATTTTGAATTGTTTAAACTTTCAATATAAAACACACTATTTTAAATTTTTAAAACTTTCAAGATAAAATACATTATTTTAAATTACTTAAACTTTCTACATAAAATACACTATTTTCAATTGTTAAAATAACTCACTATTCCATTGTTGGGATTTGACGTGTATATAAAGTTACTATAAATAAGTATTCTAAATATATTAAACTTCGAATACAGAACAGGAAGAATGTTTAATAAATATAAATGATTTGTCTTTACAAATACTATATATCTAATTTATGGAAATATAATATCCTTTGAACTAAAAATATTTTACAGATTATTTTGATTCAATATAAAATACACTATTTTAAATTGTTAAAATGACTATTTGTTCCATCGGTGGAATTTGACATGTATATAAAGTTACTATAAGTAAGTATTATAAATATATTAAACTTTAAATATAGAACAGGAAAATATATAATAAATATAGATATGTTTTGTATACAAATACTATGTATCTGATTAACGAAATACAGTATACTTTGAAAATTCTTTACAGACTATTTTTGGTTCAATATAAAATAAACTATTTTGAATTGTTTTAACTTTCAATATAAAATAGACTATTTTGGATTGTTTGAACTTTCAATATAAAATACACTATTTTGAATTGTTTAAATTTTCAATATAAAATACACTATTTTAAGTTGCTTAAACTTTCAATATAAAATACACTATTTTGAATTTTTTAAATTTTCAGTATAAAATACACTATTTTCAATAGTTAAAATAACTCACTGTCCCATTGTTGGCATTTGACGTGTATATAAAATTACTATAAATAAGTATTCTAAATATATTAAACTTCCAAAACAAAACAGGAAAAACATTAATTAAATATATTTTTTATTTCTTTATACTATATATATAATTTAAAGTAATATAGTATCCTTTCAACAGAAAAGTCCTTACAAACTACTTTTGATTCAATATAAAATACACTATTTTCAAATTATTAAAACGTTCAATATAAAATACACTATTTTGAATTGTTTAAACTTTCAATATGAAATACACTATTCTGAATTGTTAAAGTAACTCACTGTCCCATTATTGTTTTTTGACGTGTATATAAAGATAATATAAATAAATATTCTAAATATATTACACTTCTAATACAGAACAGGAAAAATATTTAATAAATAAAAATGTTTTTTTATACAAATACTATATATCTGTTTCAGGTAATATACTATCCTCTGAACTGAAAATTCTTTACAGACTATTTTTCATTCAATATAAAATACACTATTTTGAATTCTTTAAATTTGCAATATAAAATACACTATTTTGAATTCTTTAAATTTTCAATATAAAATACACCATTTAGAATTGTTAAAATCAATCACTGTCCCATTGTTGGGATTTCACGTGTATATAAGGTTTGTATGAATAAGTATTCTAACTATATTAAACTTCGAATATAGAACATTAAAAGTATATAATAAATATAGTTGTTATTTTCCTTTACAAATACTATATATCTCGTTTAAAATAATATAGTGTCCTTTGAACTGAAAATTTTTTACAGACTATTTTTGATTCAATATAAAATACACTATTTTGAATTGTTAAAATAACTCTCTGTCACTTCGTTGGGATTTGACGAGTATATACGGTTATTATGAATAAGTATTCTAATTATATAACAAATTCAAATACAGATCAGGAAGAATATTTTTAAAATGTAGATGTTGTTTCTTTACAAATACTATACATCTTTAAAAATACTATACACTCTTTTGGAGATTTTTATAATGCTGCTTAAAACCCATCTCTTCCAATATTTCTGTGACACAGTGTTCAGCGCAATGCGCTTCAGTATGAAATGTTCCAGGGTCAAATCCCTGTGCAGGCGATGTAGGAATTTTAATCTAATCTAATTAAGTTTGTAATGTTTGTACGTGTGGTGGAGTCAAATGTTTTTAAAATATATTTTTTTTACTTTCTCATCAAAACAATCCAATTTATCATTTATTTAAAAACATTTTGCAATTTTTGTGTTTTCAGAGTAAAAGCAGGATAACGTCTGTTGAGTTGTCTAGTTATATATAATGTTCCATATTATTGAATGTACATATGTGACATTTATAATTTTCTATGAAGTTTTGTTGGTTGTTTTATTATATATTAATATAAAGATACTGTTCTAGTATCTTTCATATGCACTTTTCTTTTACATGCATTTTCAATTTATATATCCTCAATTCCTGTTTAAAAAATATAGAAACGAAATTTTATCGCAACACACTTATTTTATATAATAATTTTTATCAATGGAATATGCGATTTCTATTTTGAACTGATGCATGTTATTAGCACGGTAATGTTTGAAGCTTTCATTCATCGAGTCATACTGGAAACTTCAAATGTACCAACTTTCTTATCACCCAACATAAGATGGTCGTTAATCAAAAGTTTGGATCAAAATACATATGAAAAATAAAAATATTTTCCGCTTTTCGCAGCATTTTTTTCTACATATGTATTAGTTCTATGCTATCATATTCTTTGGAAACTCTTTGAAATTCCCATGATGGCGATATGGGGGGAAAAGCAAAGATATCAGTTCCCTTATTTTGCAGGATTTACTGAGAAAGCTGTCATTATAACATTTCTCTTATCACTATTAGTATTATTTATTCGTTGCTTAAATATCTGTATTTATGTAAATATAACCTTAAATATGCATCATCTTATCAATTATGCATTCACAGAAACTAACATAAAACAGGATTTAGAAAAGTACATTTCTTATCATTATATTTTCTATAATTCCTCAATATTAAACTTATGTTTATAGAATAGAGCTGCTAATAAAACACAGATAAAATTTCTTGTTTATTTTTAAGTGTATTTCATCTAAGTATAAAATTTTAGATATTTCGATTTAATTTAACATATTAACATTAAAGCACATTTAAAATTTTGCAAATTGGTGGAATCGTTAAAATATTTCATAATTCATTACTAAAATATTAAATGCATAAACAATTTTATACTGTACAAAAATCTTAAATGAAATACATAAGGAAATTTCATTTCCTTGGGCAGAGAATATTTTCAAAATTTTATTTATATAAGTGAATCAATGAGTAATATTCAGTGCAATGGTGTAATAATAAAATTATTATTTTTAATTACTTAGTGATATTTATTTGGAGACGTAGACGAGAAATGTTAAATCTATGACTTTTTTCATACAAAGCAACATTTAAACAATCATATTTAAAAAGAAAATTGTGTGCAGTGCTGTCATCTATTGTCAATTATTAATTCAGTTGTAAGTGTTAAAGTCAAAGAAAATCTAAGAAATTATTCAAATTTAAGAACTGAAGAAATAATTTAACAAGATATATAAGCACCAACCACCTCTTTATAAAGGTTAAAGAAATTTGATATTTTTATTTTATTATTCATTATTTTAATTCCTACTGAAATAAATATATACACTGAAGTACGAGGGTTGCTATTTATATTTCTGGCCTAATAATGAAAAAACAAATATGTAGGATCGAAATTGGTTTTATTGTTTTTCCAAAATATTCTCCATGATGATCAATACACTTTTGCATGCGTTTCAACCAATTTTCAAACTTTTCCACTCCACTTTTTCCAGTCCGATTGAGGTAACTGCAAAACATGGGTTTTGAATGCATGAACCGCTTCTTCGGGTGTCGAAAATCGTTGTCCATGTAATTTATTTTTGATATGTGGGAATAAGAAGAAGTCATTGGGTTCCAAATCAGGGCTGTACGGTGGATGACCTATCAGTTCGATCTTTCACTCCGTCAGAAATGTTTGAGTCGATGTGTGAGAGCTCGCATTGTCATGATGAAGAATGATTCGCCTGTTCTGCTTTTTTCGAATTTTTCCGATGACTTCTGGCAAACAAATGTTCGTGTACCATTCAGAGTTGACCGTCCTGCGTTGCTCTTACGCCACTGTTGCCACATGACCGTTAATGCCGAAGAAACAGGCAATCATTTGTTTCGATGTGCTTCTTCCTCGAACAACTTTTGTTGATTTTACCTCGTCTTGGAAGACCCATACAGTTGATTGCTGTTTTGTTTCCAGCTCATATGTATAGATCCATGATTCGTCACCTGTGTAGATGTTATACACAGCCTTTGATATACCTTGAACGTATTTTTCCAACATTTCCTTGCACCAATCGACACGAGCCTTTTTTTGAGCGTTTGTCAGATTATGCGGGATCCAACGCGAACAATATTTTTTACGCTCAAATGTTCATGCAATATTTTATTGATGCTAGTCATACTAATGGCCAAATAAGCCTCTATCTCACATTATGTCACATGACGATCTTGAGTTATCATTTCACGCACAGCATCGATCTTTTCTGGCACAACAACGGATTTTAGTCGACCTACACGGGATTCGTCCTGGATCGAACATCGACCAGGATTAAATTCGTTATACCTATTTTTTTACAGTTCTGTAAGATGGCGCTTTATCGGTGTATAAAGAATTAAGTTCATCGAATCACACTTGTCTTGAGAATCCACGTCGAAAGTTATGAAAAATAATGGCACGAAAATGTTCACGATTCAATTCCATTTTTTGAAAGAGAAGAAATTTTCAATTTACTGCCAACAACACAAATAAAGCTATAATGGTAAATCGTCTGCTGAATTTATGTTTAAAAATATCAAACATTTGATTAAAATCGTCTGCGGTCGCCTAGCAACACTTACTGTTGCCAAGGCCAGAAATATAAATAGCAACCCTCGTTCCACTGAATTAGGGATACCTACTTAGCAAGTGGGGACTCCTCTGCTTGTGATATCGGCTGCTACAAGACGAGGCACAGAATCAACAAGTTTCTAGATGCATTCCATGGTTAATGATTTCCAAATATTGGCTAAATATGCCCATAATTCAGCAAGGTTCGTTGGTTCTTTATAAAGGCCATTCACGATTTGTTCCAAAACATCTCAAAGATGCTCAATAGGATTAAAGTTTGGACATACAGGTGGTTAATTTCTGACGGAAATGTCAGAGGAATGGTAATCCATCTAGGCAGTAGCCAACTAGGAATTGTGAGAGGTACAGTTCTCTTGCTGGAAAACTCCATTACCATATTGAAAACAAAACATAATAAACAGATGGAGGTGATCATCCAGCGACTCCATATGCCTAATTGCATTGAGGAAGGTTGATACACCCAAAATCCCAAACAGTGGCACGAAAAAACACTCTAAACCATTATTGAATGTTTGTAAGGTTCCAACCTGGCATTCAGGATCCATGGATTCTTGAGCTGAACGCCATATTCTCAGACTCCCGTAGGCTTTAACTAGTTAGAATCGAGAATCATCAACCTATCGTACTCGTTTGCAGTCCTTTACACTCCAGTCTCTGTGCTCTCTCGCCCAGGTCAGACGTACAGCTCGATTGCGACCATAGAACAATGGCGCTCTAAACTACCGTCTCCTAAACGATCGATCCGACTCTAAACAAAATTGGTATAAATATGCTTAATATCCCAGCAAAAATTACTGTAGTCTTTAAAACGTTCGAAATCCCCTTTCCCCTTTTTAATGCCATTATTTCAAGCCTTATTGTCCCCGGTTAAGAGCAGGTGATTATATTTATCAATTTATCACATAATAAATAAATAAAAATAACATATTTTGTAGCATTTTGATGTCATTCCATCTTATTTAATAATTTCTTATTTAAAATTATTTAAATATCTTCTGCATTAGTTCCATCCTTTTTATCACTGAACTTTGATAATACGCAAATAAGTTTCTTTCATATTTGACTTAAATAATAGATTAGGTACATATGTCTTAATTTAAAATTTAATCATCGATTAT
>CM063509.1:108127041-108134541 GCA_032207245.1 Pardosa pseudoannulata
CTCGTGTGCGGCTGATGTTGGGGTATATAAATTGGCTATGTTATGTCTTTCCAAACATTGTGGGATTAGCGATATAATGTAAAAACTATTGCATATTGTTTACTTAGAATTTCTTGGTACAAGTCATTGCCAAATTTATGAGTCAGAATAAAAGAAAACCTACTAAGAAATGCCGTGTGTGTTACAGGAATCAAGTTAAAATTGAGACTACTTGACGGTGTAAACAATTTAGACATCCTTTACACTTTGTTTTGAAAAGTACCACTAACTTGAAGACTATTATCTGTATACCTTATTAATGTTTTGCTTTGATATTTCCTTAATTTTACTCTTTCTGATATTATTTAACACTATGTAAAAAGTGGATTTTAGTTAAAAATATGTAAGAATTGTAAAATAAAACAAGTTTTTTAAATAAAAATTAAATGGTTATTTCACGCACAATTTTTCATTATTAAATCATACCGGAAGGGGTTAATAGTAATATTATTTAAACATGATTTATAACAATTGTTTCAGTTCAGTTGCATTTTTTATTGAGAACAATAATTTAGTTCAATTATTTTTTGTTTACTCTACAAGTAACAGAAAAACCTTTAACATTTTTAATTACTCACTGAACTTTGACTATATCTTTGAGGAAAGCTAAAGAAAAGAATCTTTTAAATTTGTTTCTTACTAATGTACTTTCAAACCATTGACTGGATGAAAATGTCGAAGCATTTTTCTATCGATTGTTCAAATAACTATTAAATGAACAAAGAAGGCTTTGTGGGAAAAAAAAGTTTATTCCAGTACCTTTTTACCCCATTATTATCAACACTAATGACCCAATAAAAGTTTCTTTATCTTTACTTTTCGCAGTTTGTTATTGTTACTTTTTTTATATTTTTCGTGAAAAGTTTTCCACTCCAACAAGATGTGTTTTCTTCTTTGAGTTCTTTAGTGTCACTTACTTTGAAAACGTCTAAAATAAGCATTGTTTAGGGCGCTGACTAAAATGTTTTAATTCCAAGCATAGAGCAAGTTATAAAGATTGCAAATAGGGATAATTCTAATAAAACATAATATGGAGCATCATATATGTACGCATATATGATTCCTTTCTACTCATATTTTACAAAATTTCATTTAAATTCGTTGTTATTTTATTGCTATATACACTACTTAAGGTCTGTCACAAATGTGAGGAAAATTACCTTTTATCCCATCTTCGAGAATGCTGGCCGGGCTTCCAAGGACCGGTGTAATTGTTGTTAACAAAATACTAATAAAATTGCTTTTGATAGTGAAAAGAAAATTTGTATTGCCACGTATACTTTATTAGAAGTTTTAAATATATTTCGGATTATTTTAAATATTAATTTTTAAAAGTATTTTGGACTGTAGATCTTTTTTATTAGCATTCCAAAATCACAAGCATGAGATACATACAAGTTAAAAATGTAAATCACGTCTTTAAATTTCATATTCATATTTCCTCATTTGAATCATATAACGATATATTTTTGACAGTATCTCTCCTCCAACCACAAACAGTAAATAAAAAGGAAAAAGTGTTTGTGAGTGTACTGGGTTCTCTGAAGCCCGAATAAATTAAAAGTGTCTCTTTCTGAGAAAAATTTCAGAGATAATTTCGGAAATGCATGTTATTGGGGTCTAGAAGACTTATAAGTTAGCTACCGAAAATTTGAGAAATTTATTTCTATTAGATAAATTTGTGTGGAATGTTTTTAAAACATTCAGGCCTCAGAGGCCCTCAAAAGTGTATAAAATATTGATTCAACAGTGAATCACCAGACATAGGAATTTCGTACCATAAAATTTTTTCTTTGGTAACTTCTGACATTCCTTTAAGGTGGGAAGTCGTCTGTGGAATATGTTGATCTCAATATGGTACCAACCATTGTTACATTTGTAAATGTGTCTACTTTGGCTTGCTGATGACGTTATTAGCAGCTATAATTTTGGCGCCAAATTTATCGACTGGATATTTGACGGGACTACATTCTTCTGGAGCATTCGGGGTCGAAAATGTATCACAAATGTATTAAAAAATTAAATTTTAATAAACAAAAAAAAAGTCTTCAAAAATATTAATTCAACAGTGAATGATTTTTTACTTCACCCTTTGTCGTCTAGATTGGAATACGGGAAACCCACCGTCGTTATTGTCCCTTTACTTCCGGTTATAGATATATAAATAGACATTATAGATTGTTAAACACACATAAAGCTCGTCAAGTTTTGAAGATCATCCAATATGAAATAATGGATTATAAAAGTACGAATAAAAATATTTTTTAAGAAAATTATTTCTATTTTTTTAAGAAAGTCATCCAAGATATTTAAGTGGTGCAATTAGAAATACATCTGTTACCACAAACGAAATTCTTCGAAATGGAGATTTACAAAGCCATGAGAAGCTATCAGCATCTTTGTGCCGCAGAGAGTAGGGGTGCATCCCTCAATAAATTTCAGTCAAAGATGCAGTTCCTAAACAATCAATATCCTATCAAAAATATGGGAAAGCACTGGAAAAATGTACAATGCATAATTTAACGTTTTTAAAAAAATTGTACGTCACAACCGGAGGAATTGTACGTGCGAACAGCTTAGAGGGTTAATAAGATCAAAATTATGTAACATATATTATTTCAACAGTGAATGAATAGTACATTGGGTGCTACCTTATTGCCGTTAATATATGTCATATGCGACTTTCAAGTCAAAATAACGTCTGAAATCGCCAGATATTGGATTATGGTACCATAAATTGCATCCTTTGGCGAATTCTAACATCTCTTTGAGCGTAAATCGCCTGTAATACATGTCGAATTCGATATGGTAGCATTCATTGTTAAATTTGTAAGTGTGTCCACTTTTTTGAATTTCTGATATTCTTTATTGTCATTTAGCTTAAAATCTTCAAAACTGAGCTTTGATTAGAGAGCTGAGTAAAATATGCTACTCTCAAGGGTAGAGTAAATAGTATAAAAAATAAAATGTGATAACTATCAGTAAATACTGAAAATATATATATATATATTAAACTTATAATATTAAATTTACGTTTTAAGAATTACACATATCGTGTATTTAACAAGATATTTCAAACGAAATACTACACTAACCTAAACAACAAAGTTATTCTCTTGTACAAGAAAGAAAAATCTTCATTATTTTATTTTTTTCATAAAACATAGCGAACTAAATATGTACAACATTACAATATCTAATGACTTACTTTTACAAATTTCCTATTGTTTTCAAAGTTTTAAATTATTTTTTCAGTAAAAATGTATATAAAATATTACAAAATCAAATAACCTAAAAAAAGTAAAAATTAAATGCTATTTCTTGCAAATTACAAGATGTCATACTATTTAGAAAATAACATATCATGTTTATTTATTGAACTGATTTTATAGGAAAATTAATACAAAATTTGCAACTCGTCTATAAGAAGTATCTTATTACCAGCATACCTAACTACTATAAATATTAGTAACTATACCTTTGTATATATATACATATATATATATATATATATATATATATATATATATATATATATATATATATATATATATATATATATACTTAAATATGCATATATATGTATATGTATGCTTATGCAATATATTCAAATTGTAAGCTATATATCAATACATTTAGTTAGTACTAAACTAAATATAATACTAAAATATTAAATTAAATGTTATATGCGTACATAATAAAAATTTCATTATAATTTCTAAGTCTAAAGATAATATTTAATTTCAAAATAATATGAAGACATAGTTTTTAATTTTCTAATTTCTAAATTACGTTTCAAGGAAGTAAACCTATTTTCATTCCTTTAATTAAAAAAAATGTGTGTCCTTAATCCACTATAATTACCTTAATCTATTTTTGTCCTTAATCCAATACATTTCTTTAAATAACTTTTCACATTTTGAATCTTATAAAAAACTCTCAAATGTTTGTTTAAGATATAGAACTGTTTATATTATTTTTAAATGAAAATTTACAGCATTAATTAAATAGATTTATCACTCCAGAAAATAATATAGTTATTTAAAATTAAATGTGATTTAAACATAATAAGCATGCAATAAAGTATTACATTGGATTTCTTAAACGATCTCTAAAATTTAACAACATTATTCTCAAAGCAGAGCTTAATGCCTTTAACTTCCTTGATACAATCTATAAACATGAACCATTAAAACCATTAAACGTTCGTAAATGCATTGATTGGCGAAAGAACATTTCCTCCGGAATGTCAAGAACATTTTGGATCAGACTTTCAGCTTTTCCTTTATCTTTTTTCTTAGGTATTTTTATCGGAGGGTTTAATGTCCCATGAAGGTGGGGTACAAACAAGGTTTATGCATTTGGTAAATTGCTTTACCTTCACGATGCTCGCCAATGCTCTGGTACGGAAGGTAAAAATAAAAGTAAAAAAGGAGTAATCTTCCGCAGTTCTTTTATTGGTATCTTCACAAAACCCAGAAGGATGAGAGGAGATGTTTCTTTGAGAGAAAGCGACTGTGAGAATTACAGTTTATAGATCTTCACTTGGGAGTAATTTCAAGAGCTAAGTTGGAAAGCTATAGCTCTGGCGATTGGACCTGCACCGCTAAAAATTGCAACTTAAATGTAAACATTAAATTTTTTCCCTTTTTTGTTGTTTTAAGCAATTGTAGACAAGACGTGTATATAATGATTTTAATAATGCATAATACAGAATGTAAGAATTCGTTAAAGGAAAATTACTTTAAGTGTTCCATTTTATTGGATTTGAACAGGGAATAATTGTCTTTCAGCAAAATTGATCGAGTTGATCAGAAGCAGTAAAATAGTTAGAAATACAAAATGACTCAGGCACAAATAGGATAAAACCATTGTTTTATTACTTAATAAATATTTCTTTTATCATAAGTAACTTTGTATTTATTGTACTGCAAAATTTTCTCTCACCATATTGCACTGACACAGATATGTTTTAAGGTAAACTATTTTATTTTATATGAGACATATACATTCACTTCAGAAATAAATAGTGATACAAATATAAAACTATTAACCCCTTAATGCAAATTTTTTTAAAAAGGCTTACCAAAAAAAATCAATTTTTTTAATGTAAAAACTCAAATTAGAACGTAAATATATATTGAATTAGTATCTGAATCTTAATACGCTGTCAGAAAGTGGCTCAAAATGAAGAGATAAGTCGTAAGTGATAAGCAGAAAAAAATATATTTTATACTTGAATAAGTAAGTGTAATAGCTTACAATTCCATGTAAAGGATAAATATAAATAAAACGATTGTTTTTTTCTTTCACATTGTTATATTCAATTCTCGATTGCATTCGAGTATGAAACATTATAGCGACATATAGTACAATGCCGTTCAAATTATCTCCAGTGTGCACATTTTGGCCAGTTTAGCGCGCTCGGGTTAACTCGAGCGTGCTTGATAAGGGGTTAAAATGTGATAGGTATATTTATTTATAGTTACAGCTTAAAAATGTCATTTAAACTTTTTGGCTGTTACCATATTACAGTCGACATATGTCACTAATGGCTTCTACGTCATAATGACTTCAGAAATCGCCAGAGATGGGAATTTGGTACCATAAATTTCCCCCTCTGACATCATTATGATGCAGAAGTCACCAGAGACATATGTCGGCTGTAATATGGTAGCCCCCTAAATGTTTTTGTTTTCGAAAAACATGATTAAAATTTAAAAAAGAAAAAATCTTTGCAAAAATTCAACATTTGATGCAAGTTTTTTCTTTTATTTTTAAAATGCTTTTATAGTTTAAAAAATTAAGAAAATTATTCACAGATGATGAAAGAAATGGATAAAAAAACTAATAAAATATTAAATCCTTAATAACTAAACTCAATACCCACATTCCGAATGTAATCTTATTAGATTACCAGAGATTTGTGTTGAAAATAAAGTAAAGTAAATTACAAGAATATTCATAATTTTACGAAGAGGTATGAAAGCGATACATTAAAATATATGATGAATTCACCACAAAAGTTCCTTTCTAAAAATACAGATTTTTTTATAATAACTTGATGTAGATGCTTATATTTTATTCAAATTTTCACACAATGGATTTGAAATTGGTTAGCATTTGAAGCCGAAGTACATATTTTAGAACAATACTCCATGCTATCCACATTTAACAGTGTGAATTTTTCTTTGGATCTATGTAAAAGACATTGTATTCCTATCCTAACTGCAACCGAGTTCGGCATACCCCAATTGCAAAGGGGTTCGGCATAATGACATGGAACGAGCAGACGTTCTATTAATATCGTTAGGTCAGCATCTGAAAATAAAGTTCCTATTTTATAACGGTATTCCACGATCACCACATTTAACACAGTGTGAATTTTTTCTTGTGGAGCTATGTAAAAGACATTGTTTTCGTATCCCAACTGCAACGGAGATCGGCATAATGACATAAAATTAGCAGACGTTTTCTTAATATCGTTTATAATGCCATATTGAATAATCTGGCAGGAACTGAACTATGGCAGTGATGCATACGATTTAAACATTATATTTATAGAGGGCCGTAGTAGCCTGGTTGGTAGAGCGTCGGTCTCGTTACCGAAAGGTGGCGAGTTCTGTCCTTGTCTCGACCAAAACTGCCGTGTTGCTAATGGCCGTTGAAGAACGTTAAATATTTCGTGACTGCAAAGTCCTCCAATTATACCTCTGGGGGACTGAATAGGGATGAGTCGGTTTCTGGTTTGGATCTAAATTATAAATTGCGGATGGATGAATGAGTGTATGAATGAGTTCGACCGGAGTGTATAAAAGGTTTGGAGCAGTGTTTCTGTGCAAGCATCCAAAAGGACCAAAAACGTATTGCGCAGCTGCAGCTCAATAGATGGGAAAATCGGAGACGTTCATGAAGAAGTGGGTAGCAAGTTATAAAGCGGTACAAAGTGTTGACGATCTACGGGAACGGAGTAAACGCCGCACAATGTCAAAATCGACTGATAAAGTGATTCTTGTATAATCGATAATAAGGGAAACTGGACGACTTATTAGGTGAATGCATTTCAGTTTAATATGTATACTATAATGTACAAATATATTTTAACATTTTAGTTTGTATTTTTAGAGAAATAGACGACACGCTCTTATGGAATATACTGTATATTCCAAATGTAATAATTTTCATTAAACCTGAAATTTTCGAACATAAATTATGAATAAGTGCTTACCGTTACACTGGGTATTTTTTATTTAAAACATGAAGTATTCTGTTGAATTAAAAATTTTTAAGACACTGAAAAATGTAAAATCTTACTAACATTGTAAACATAGAAATTATTGTTTTCCTTAAATTTTGTTTGGCAAATAAAATTTAATATTATACATTTGTTTTTATATAATTGCTAAACGTATAGTTAAATGTATGAGATAAATTGAATTACATGGATTTTATTCGTAATAC
>CM063509.1:108147041-108149541 GCA_032207245.1 Pardosa pseudoannulata
AATGGAAAATCTACAATAAAAAAAAAACTTTTATGGATTACAATATATTTTTACTTCATAGATGAGTAAATAAAGTAAAAATGTTTTTTTTTGTGTGTTCGTAAGAAAATAAAGACTAGTTAAAATTAATTTAAGAAAAGTAAAAATCATTATTTCCTCTGAAATATAAACGCTATAATAGAAAACTTTTTACTAATTATAATATAATTTTACTTTATATATGAGTAAATGAAGTAGAAATGTTTTCTTTTACATACACAGGAAAGTAAAGACTAGTTAATATTGATTTACGAAAAGTAAAATTCAGTATTTCCTTTGAATTATAAAATCTACAATAAAAACCTTTTACTGAATACAATATATTTTTACTTCATAGATGAGTAAATAAAATAAAAATATTTTCTTTTGAATACGTAAGAAAGTAAAGACTAGTTAAAATTTATTTACGAAAAGTAAAAATCAGTATTGAATTTGAAATATAATACGCTACAATACAAAACTTACTGCTGATAACAATATATTTTTACTTCTTAGATGATTAAAGGAAATAAAAATATTACGTAGATGTGACATAAAAATGTTTTCTTAATATTTCACCAAAAAAGACACTACTAATACATTGGAAATATTAAGCGGCTTTAACTTCATAAAATAACGCTCAAGTCACAGCATTGCAAGACTGAAAATTATGTTTAGAAATTACGCTTCGTGATAAAAAGAAAGTTTTTCTTAAATCTCAACTATTTTGAGATATTTAAGTTATTTCTTTCCTATTCATTCCCCAGATTTATTTGTTCAACTTTTATAAGTTGCGGACATTGTAAGCTTTCAAGTAAACATTATTAGAAATAATGTTCTAGAAATTAGATTTCAGTATTTGCGCCGAGAAAGTTTGTTTTTTCGGATTTTTATATTTTTTCCGATACATAATATACTGTTCTGGTGAAGAAAAAGAACAAAATGGTTGAACTTATACAAACAATTAAATACATTTGTTGAAACAAAATATTGATTTAAAGGAAATATACTAATATATATTTTGATTAAAATTGCTATAAAATTGAGATAGCGAAATTCGCTTGTTTAGGAACAAAACCCTTTGAAATTTCAGTATTCGTATAATTGTAATTGGACATAAAATATGTGCCTTGCGTAACATAAACAAATATGTCTATTACATTTCTGTTTTATTACTAATAATGTTTACTTAATTATAGTATTATATAAAAAATTCTATTAACTTATGGAAGCATAAAATAATATTGATTTAATGTCTCTATAATCAAAACTTTAATAATTATGCATAGTTAAATATATGCAGAAAGTTTTTGTTTTGTATATTAATTTTGTGTATGCTAGTTTTGAATTACGTGTTAGTATAGTGAATCCAGTAAGAGACTTATGTATCCATATTTCCCTTAGAGAAATATGTTTTGAAATTTTACTTAATTTTTCATTTTATATTCCTATTGCATATTTTCTATACTGGATAAAACTATATAGATATATAGATTATATAATATTAGTGTAATTCACTTAGTAGTAGTCAAACGTACGTAGTGTCATTTAGTGTTAAATATAATTCTATTACTTAAATACTTACGGAAACAGAGTATATTAGCTTTATGCTATTATGTTAATTCAACTGTGTAAATATGATACAATCTTATTAGTGTAATTCACTTAGAAAAATCATTGCTGTTATAGTGACATTTATTAGTATTTTTTTTAGTTTTTACTAATATTTTCTTGTTCAACTGTGTTAATTTAACTGTGTAAATATGATACAATATTATTAGTCTAATTCACTTAGAAGTAGCAAATTATATGCAGTGTCATTTGGGGTTATCTATAGTTCTAATACTTAAATACTTACGGAAACTGAGTATATTAGTTTTATGCTATTATGTTAATTCAACTGTGTAAATATGATACAATCTTATTAGTGTAATTCCTTTAAAATTCTCATTGCTGTTATAGTGACATTTATTAGTTTTTTTAGTTTTTACTAATATTTTCTTGTTCAACTGTGTTAATTTAACTGTGTAAATATGATACAATATTATTAGTCTATTTCACTTAGAAGTAGCAAATTATATGCAGTGTCATTTGGGGTTCACTATAGTTCTAATACTTGAATAGTTACGGAAACTGAGTATATTAGTTTTATGCTATTATGTTAATTCAACTGTGTAAATATGATACAATCTTATTAGTGTAATTCACTTAGAAAAATCATTGCTGTTATAGTGACATTTATCAGTTTTTTGAGCTTTTACTAATATTTTCTTGTTTAATTGTGTTAATTCAACTATGTAAATATGATACAATATTATTAGTGTAATTCACTTAGTAGTAGCAAATCATATGCAGTGTCATTTAGTGTTAACTATATTTCAATAACTTAATTACTTACGGAAACTGAATATAATACATAATTTAAAATTAATATATATTTTTATGCAAGAATATTAGTTTTATTACTAATATTTCTTGTTCA
>CM063509.1:108157041-108164541 GCA_032207245.1 Pardosa pseudoannulata
TCTTGTCTGTTGTTGAGTAGTAAAAATGTCCGTTTTAACAGATTTAAAATAAAGACTTGTGCCGTTCTCTTAAATGTGGCCCGACTGCATTATTCTTACCAAATTACTGATTATCTGATATGGTTTCTGCTTGCCTAGGAGTCCGGGCAAGTAAAAATAATAGTGGATCTAATAGCCAGGCAGCCGAACGATGGCCGATTGGCTAGGGTGCTGGTCTTCGGTACTGGATTTCGTGGGTTCAAATCCCACTAAGGCATGGATGTTCGTAGCCGTTCGGAATCGGCTTTAATCTGTAGGTTCCAGTCTCATTTGCCCTCGTGTGCCAAACAGTAGGCCGTAGCACTCCAAACTAAACCAAACCAAACCAGTCTCATTTGCCCTTATGTTGCAAAAGGTAGACCGTAACACTCCAAACCAAACCAAGCCTAATAGCCAGTATTTTTATAACTAATGTATTACGTGCATATAAATATATATATATATATATATATATATATATATATATATATATATATATATATATATATATATATATATATATATATATATATATATATATATATATATATATATATATATATATATTCATAAATGTGTCTATATGTCTATCTATCTATCTATGTATGTATATATATTTTTTTCACACTAAAAACTAGGTATATATAAATATACATACATATAAAGAAACTCCTTTGTACTTTATAAAAATGATTTTGTAATTTATTCAATTCCATACTAAGATAAAAATTTCATAGTAATTTCAGAATAATCATCTGCTACTGTTTTCTCTCGAATGGATCGCAAAATAAATCATTTATATTTAAAGTTAGTTCTGAATTTTATACATGATCTGAAATTAACGTAAGTATTTGTATGAACAACTTCTACACCGATCTAAAAATCAGAGTACTACATTATTAAAAATTATTTATGATATATTAAATTTGAAAAGGTTTGCCTGAAAGTGATATTAAAACATAAGCAGAAAACCTCATCCAATATCAGTTAGGACCCAGGTATATATATAAAATAGACTCTTATCCTAAATCAAAATTGCCGACTCAAAGATCCGTTGAAAGTCCAAATGTTTTTTGGGGCTGTAAGTAAAATAATTATTAAGGATATGGTGTTTTAATTCATGTATAAAGTTCATCTGCTTTTAACAAAGTATAATACTGAAATAAAATAATATGTAGAAAATTATGGGAAAGGCTTCTATCTGCTAGAAAATGGAATTTTGTGATAACAGTCGGTGAAACATGGGTCTATCTAAGTAACTGTAATCCAAAAATATCAATTTTTCTACTTCTCAACTGATGGGACTGTACGAAATGTAAGTGTATTGAACAGTACTTAAATGGATTCATAATAGATGTAAGATTTATTTTTTACAATGGAAAATTCACATTCAATAAAGTCTCAGGTAAAGCCAAAATCAGTCCACTCACTTCCAAATACTTTTGCAGAATGTTTTAGAATAATTTTTTTATGAAACAATCCTAGACCTATATGGAAGAAACATTGATAAAGTAGAGCATCATACAGTCAAATTCTTTGTTCCCACTCCCAAATCAACTGCAACTTAGCAATAATAATAATAATTAATAATAATAATAATAATTAGGAACAGGAATAAGGTATATCCCTTTTAATGATATTGTTGCGATGTGCGACAAAATGATAAACGGACAGCATGCCAGCTGCCGTGCGGATGCGAACGTGTTGTGAACTGCTACTGGAGAAAGTTCATGAAGTATATAATGAAGATGCCAGAAATATAAACAAGTCATACTTTAAAGTTTTAATTGATGTTATGAGCACTTAATAACATATTTGTTGCGTTGTGCGACAAAATGATAAACAGACAACATGCCAGCTGCCGTGCGGATGCGAACGATGTGAACTGCTACTGGAGAAAGTTCTGAAAAAACGCCGAAAACGAAAACACAGAAAAGTTGAGATGTTTTGTTCCGGATGCACCGGAACAATATACTTGTAAAATTACCTGACTCTTCAATAATGGACTTTAGACGAACTACGATTGAATAGTTCAGAGATGCTCTTTGATACCGGAGTTCACAGGTTTGAATCCTGCTGCCAGCATGAATTTTCGTAGCTTTTCGGAATCGGCTTTAAGCAGTAGGTCCCAATCTCTTGAGTAATTTATTAAAACGATTCTTTGTGAAAAGACATCCGAAAACATTCAGTATGCTCTAGAAAAAGGTCCAAGAGGGTTGGAATATAAATAACCATTACTAGGAAAAGTCTAAATTTTCCCATAAAGTGCGAAAGACCTTCTGTATGTATACACCCCCACCCTCTATCCCACACACAAACGCATACACACACACACACACATATATAATATAATATATATATATATATATATATATATATCATATATGTATATATATATATATATATATATATATATATATATATATATATATATATATATATATATATATATATATATATATATATATATAATATATATATATATATATATATATATATATTATATATATATATATATATATATATATATATATATATATATATATATATATAATATATATATATATATATATATATATATACTTCATCTACTAGATTATATATATATATATATATAAACTAGTAGCTGAAGTATTTACATACAATCCTAGATAACTCTTTTTTTATTCCATTAGAATATCTTAAGTGCTTTCGAGACTTTTTAATCCTCGTATTTAATAACATTATAACCTCACGCAAAATAACAATTTCGTGTCTTCTTACTTTGTAGCATTAAAAAAAATACAACATGCACTACGTTCTCAGAAAGATTTGAAAATATTCGGAAACATTTTTGTCCATTCCACTTCAAATTTTCCTCTAAAAATAGATTTGTAACAAATTTTTCTACCGTTTGCCTGGAAAGACTACATTACATTTTCTTTCGTTTAATAAGTCACGCAAGGGATACATTACTGCTAATGTAAAATAGTTGAACACTCTGTTTGCTTTATCGGGAATCCCCGTAACTGCCATACTTTTCTCTCAAATATTACATAGGAGATTGAAAGTTTTATACCATTATATGTAATTTAGTTTGGTATATCAGTGTGATATATATGTACCAGTAGCTTCATGCTCAGTTTTGCTTTTAGGTATACATATGTAATGTCTTCAAGTGGGATTTTAGACTATTAGTGCCTGAAACATTTCTGCCAATTATTTAATAAAAAATAGCTTATGCCACTTTTGAACTTTAGTGATCATTGTTTAATTTAGACCTGATAGAATACAGTTTATTCCCGTATGGTGACCGGGGTGCCTCAACGGTGACCGTGTTTTAACCAAGAGGTAAGAATAGTTCCAATGTACTCCAATGCATTTCGTAAGAGGCGACTAAAATAGGGTTGGGCGTGGGGTTAACGGCCCCACATCGTAATAAAACATCTCGTTACGGAACCTCAACAACCCAGCTAAACCCGGCTCTTACCTTCCCAGACGATTTGGCGTGAACAAGGATTTGCTATTTGGGACATGAAACATTCGTACCCTGTACAAAGGCGGTGCTTTGACAAGATGGATAGACGATGTTGAAATTGACTTCAAATCCTTGAAGATTAAGAACTGGAAAAGAGTTGCTCTAGACCGTTTGAGTTGGAGGAAGCGTGCTGTCGAGGCAGCTAGGACCTATAATAGATTGTAATTCTCATGAAGAAGAAGAAGAATACAATTTATCGTAAAAAAGATGAACAACATAAATGGCTGATATTATGACAACATCTAGAGCCATTTTTCCCAATTTCAGTAAAAGTGCCTAACAATATTGTAAGTTTATGTGCGTACCAGTGGCTTATTGCTCAGTTTTGCCGTTTTGTATACATATGTAGTGTCTTCATGTGGGTTTTTAAACTATTACTGCCTGAATCATTTCTGCAATTTATATAATGAAAAATATCTTATGCCACTTTGCAACTTTATTGATCATTGATCATTTTATACCTGATGGAATGCAATTTATCGTGAAAAAGATGAACAACTCTAAAGGCTGATATTATGACAACAGTCATTTTTCCTAATTTAAGTAAAAGGGCCTACCAATAAAGTAAATTTATGTGATTACCAGCGGCTTATTTCTCAGTTTTGCCTTTTTGTATACATATGTAGTGTCTTTGTTGGATTTTAGACTAATACTGCCTGAATCATTTCTGCAAATTGTTTAATGAAAAATATCTTATGCCACTTTGCAACTTTATTGATCATTGATCATTTTAGACCTGATAGAATGCAATTTATCGTGAAAAAGATGAACAACTGCAATGGCTGATATTATGACAACAGCCATTTTTCCTAATTTCAGTAAAAGAGCCTACCAATAAAGTAAATTTATGTGGTTACCAGTGACTTATTGCTCAGTTCTGCTTTTTCGTATAAATATGTAGTGTCTTCAAGTGGGGTTTTAGCCTATTCCTGCCTGAACCATTTCTGCCAATTATTTAATAAAAAATAGCTTATGACACTTTTGAAGTTTAGTGATCATTGATCATTTTAGACCTGTTAGAATACAATTTATCGTATAAAAGATGAATAACTTAAATGGTTGATATTATGACAACATCTAGAGCCATTTTTTTTCCAATTTTAGTAAAAGTGCCTACCAATAAAGTAAATTTATGTATTTATGCTTTAAGCCAGTGGCTTATTGCTCCCTTTTGCTTTTTGGTATACATATGTAACGTCTACACGTGGGGTTTTCAACTATTGCTGCCTGAATTATTTCTGCCAATTATTTAATGAAAATTATCTTATGTCACTTTTGAACTTTAGTAATCAATGATCATTTTAAAAAGTATAGAATATTATTTATCGTAAAAAGGATGAACAACTTAAATGGCTGATATTATGACAACATCTAAACCCATTTTTCACAATTTTCATAAAAATGCCTAACTATAAAGTAAATTTATATGCGGTGTTTTAAAACGTATATGCTGATTCGTGATAGAATAGTTATGGGGCTGTTCTTTGTCAACACATTTTAGTGGGTTTATATCGTTTTGATAGAATAGATGTTCGTAGATGTTCAGAAAGGGCTTTAAGCAGTAGATCCCGGTCTCATTATCCTTGTTTCGAGAAACACTAGGCCAGTCAGATTTGGCTCGTTTCTCCGAATCATCACTGGTAACAAGCAGTAGTCCTAAAAGATCCCTGTTATTGATTCCGATAGATATGTTCAGACAACACTTTCCCGATTCCTCAGTGGACACCTGAAAGGATTTACTTTCTAGAGAGGTGTCAAAATGCACCCGAATTTTACTAAATGTCAAAATGAATCGGCATCGCCGGAACATATCTCTGAGCGCCTCGAGTTGTCTCTTGAAGACGTATACAAGACTGTTATGCTTGTTTTCAATTTTCTGAAAGTAACTGGACTCGTGGACCTGGTCTAGTATATTCCTAGACATGGAGATTAGAAAGAGAGAATGAGAGAGAGAGAGAGAGAGAGAGAGAAACACTAAATTAGAGTAATTTTAATCATCGAACTAAAATTATAAAATGCCGAATCAAATGGTATAAATATAAATGGTATAAAGTATTAAAAAAGGGTAGATTGATGGTAGAAATTTCCTCAGCTTTTTCCCTAAAATGGGAATAAGTTACAAGATATTTCTAAAGTGAGGGCACTTTCCTGTTAAGCATTCATTCATGCAATGCATCGAATGTTATTGAGTCATTATCATTGGTATATAGGACATTAAGGGAGAACTAAATAGTCGGACAACATTACTGTCTAAGACAACTGAAATAAACATAGTGCGACCTGGCAATTTAGAAGCAGGGAGTAAGTAAAAGACACCCTAGGCTAGGCTTACCACTTTTCAAGGTAGTGTTTGAAGTCATTTCGTTCACGAACGTATTTTGCGTGCCTCAACTACTTTTACACTTTGCCTAAAAATGGAAGCTAGATATTAATGAATGGAAATTTTCTTTTTGATCATTTTACTTTGAAATGTATTATAAGGTATATAATTACTGTAAATGAAATTATTATGAGTCTTATTATTTTACTATGCTTGCAGAAAAAATACTCATTTTGTATATTATAATCTTAGTCTAATTTCTTGCTTATTTTTATATCTCATAACTAGATTTATAAACCAGGATAACGATAGTTAGCAAGAATGTAAAAAAGTTTTATTGACTAAATGTACAGAAATTTTTTGGTTATTACGATAATTTTCCATTAAATTTCCAATTAAGCAGATGCTATGGTACAATTTTCATTATCTTATACTCTTAAATATGATTTCACTTTATTTACCTTAAGAAAATAAACATTTCAAGACAAGTGTATATTTGTTTGTGTGCAGATAGATAGATAGATATCCATACACACACGGACACAAACAAACAGACATATGTGTATATGTATATTGTAACGAATTCTCGTTACATTAAATTCCTGATACAGATTTAACTAAAACTGTAAGAAAGGATGGCATAACGTAGAAGAATAGCAACCGTGCCTTTTGTGAGCAATTGAACTGAGCTCTTCTTTACCTAGTGAAAGGACGTTGTTTCGCGCAGAATGGGAAGCTGAATGGAGGATTGTTGACACCGAGGACCATCTCAATCATTCGGTCGGAGAAATTCATTAGGATGCTGGTGAAGTAATCGCAGTGTTAGTTTCAATGCCATCCCGAAGAAAGAGTTTCACACGACAGCAATCCTCTATATTGTAAGGGGAGCAACAATACTTTCCTATCTTGTTCTCCAAGGGATTGTCCAGGGACATCGATAATGATCGGCGAGATTGCTCGCAATTACTGCAACTTCCCTGTCACCTGCGAGAGAGTCTACGCGCCATTTCCCCACCACGTCATCAACCAGTTATCCTATCAGCTGAGATGGACATTCTTGAGGTCAGACGACTATATAAGAAGAGCACAGTTCGAGGCCCAGGGAGGATTTTTGACCGATCGAGTCTCCTGGGAACTCATCGGCTCAGAACGACGAGGGAGCGACTGAGTGTCCTTCCCCTTTTTTTTCTCTTGGGAAGCTGATTCTTGCATCGATCATTTATTTCATTGTAGATATTCATCGTTTCATCTGTATTTATCATAACTTCAATCTTGTGTTTCTCAATAAATATCATAGTCTGTACGTAGGCCTCCGATATCCTTTTTCGGGATCACTTAGAGCCCCAGTACGCTACAATATATTCAGTCATTACTCATCCAATTGCACCTACCTCTTTTATTAAGATATGAAACTCGGTATCATTAAGTTTATTGTTGTCAATAAAAAGTATTCATTTTTTTTACTTTAATTGTACAAATCTTAAAATGTTTATTCTTTTGTAATTTTACTAAGTAGGATAAGAAGTTAAAATAACCATAAATACATGTATACATTTATGAGCCACTTCACCAATATTATTCACTAAATATCTCGCCATTATTGACACAAAAAAGAGCAAGTTGTGATAAAAGACGTCATTATGGA
>CM063509.1:108174541-108177041 GCA_032207245.1 Pardosa pseudoannulata
TATAAATTTAAGAAAACATGATTTAATTATACATGATTTTTTAAATATATATTTTATATTAAGTGATCAAATATTTTCTACTCTTATACTGGCTCGAATTAATTTTCAATTAATAATCATTCAAATCAGAGAATATTTTTATCAAATTAAAAATTCTTAGCTTTTATTTTTAATTTTGAACTTCAGTTATGACGAGTAAAATATTTTATTTTACAGAACACAAAAAAATTAAATTTATAAATATGCAATATATTAACATTTACTTTCACCATAGATGCGTCATTATCATATGAGAAGAAAAATTAAATTTCTTCAGAAATGCTTGAAACGGAGTTTCGACTTTTCAGGGAATATAGTATCCTAGAGCTGAAAATATTTTATTATCATTTAATCATCATGCAAATTAAAGAATATTTTATATAAAAAAACTACTTCTCTTTTGTTTTCATTTTATGAACCTTTGAGTAAGGAATCAAATTTTATTTTACAGCGTAATAAAAGTTAGATTTTAAAATATGTAATATCTTAAAATTTACATTTTTTTAACTCGAAAATGTTGGATAAATTTAATGTTTCAGTTTGCATAGTTCAATCGATATTTCATCTGCCTTTGATACAAAATTTAATTATATAATAAACATATGCTTGGACTGCTTGTTTTTGGATAGCGAATTTTTCTATTTTATTAAAAGAATATATACAGTACTTAAAATAACAAAACTAAAAGACGTATTTAAAGCCAGGGCATTTTTAAAAATCTTGTTAAAAAATTCAGTTTAAAGTTAGCAGAAAGTTTTGATGATAAATAAAATATATTTAGCTATAATAAACATTTAAGTTTCGAAAAGTACTAAGACATAAAAAGTATAAGTTACATCCTATGTACCAGAAGCCATGATATTTATAAGTTAATATAAAGTGCAAGTGATCAAGAGAGTTAAACTAAAGTTATGTACGAGGCTTTTGTATTAAAACAAAATCAGTTCCAGATTTCTCTGGACGAGTGTGTTACTCCTTGGCAAAGAAAAATTGACTGTTTATAAAAAAGAAGTAAAATAAAAAAGAATAAATTTATTACTTTCTTTATAAGCTGAAATTATGACAAATTACATTTTCCATTTAGGCGAAAATAATTAATGAAATATATCTTTATTCGTTCTTAAATTATTAAAGTTTCACTGAAAAAAATTAATCGCTCCCCATTAAAATCCCACTTTTCGACCAATTAGGGAGTAATCTACCCTTGCTTAAATCACACTAATTATTTTCAGCAGATATATTTAATCATTAAACCATGCTTGATGTTTTTCTTTTCTAACTATCCGAAAACAATTAAAAACAACACTTGTTAATATTCTAATTACCGTATTCACACCTTCAGGCAGATCATTAAATTTGCAATCTGTAATTGGAAACAAAAATGGGTAATGGTCGCTCAGGTAGAAATTCACAAATTTCAGAAATTAATAAACCAGTTTCTTTTCATTAGTAAACTCATTTGAGATCCATAAAAGTAAAATGAGATTTATACCTGTACTTTCAACAGTTAGGAATTCAATTTAATTACTAATTACGATATTAAGCTCTTTTTCTCTCAATTAGTTAAAAATTTGGATCGTTGTGAAAAAAGGTACAAAGAAGAATTCTAAATCACTGAACTACAAATCATGAATTTGCTTAAAAACATTTTTAGTTTGGGTATATTTTTAAAAGAAATTTTAATGTGATATTCTATATTCATTAAAACATTTCTAAAATAGTTTTAATGAAAAAAACATTAATTGAGATCTTGCTTTGAGAAATGTTTAATATTTTCTTAATGAAATTAAAATCTAAAACTCACAACTTTGAGACATCAGTTCTCTTAGTCGTATGTTTTAGCGTGATATGCTACCAAAAAATATCTGAAAACTAAAATTATCTTATTGCATACAAGCACTGACATAAACACACATAAAAATTTAGATAGTTATCAAAATAAAGAAAATACTCTATAAAGAATCGTTTACTAATATGGAGTAGGACTATCTTTGGGATGTGAGGAAACATGAAATCGCCTTACAATCGAATCATACAAGTGCTTAAAAGTGATTAGAGGAATAAAGTATCATTTTTCATAGACATATAGTGAAAGTTCCGTTGGAGATATCGATTGAGTATATTGATTTCAGATTGATCGCTCTAAGCAAACCATAATGACACCCTTATAATACTTTTCGTACAAAGATAGATGTTTAACTTCATCTGTGCGTTCAACAAACCGTAATAGGATATGTCCAACTGCTTAAACAGGAGAATTATTACCTTGGGAAATACTATCTCCTACAGTACTGAGGATGGTGGTAAACCCAACCATCTGGCAGCGTCACGAGCACTGCTCGTTCCTGCAGCTGATTCGGACACTAATGCTTCAATTTCGGCTGTAACTCGCGGCGAACGTGCCTCATTATTTAAACATGGTCTTCCGGTTCTTATACGATCCTTAAACTTTACCAGTTTC
>CM063509.1:108182041-108189541 GCA_032207245.1 Pardosa pseudoannulata
GTAGGTCCCGGTTTCATTAGCCCTCGTGGGCAAAATAGTAGACCATAGCGTTCCAAACCTAACCTAACCTAACCTAATATCCCGAATATTCAATATTCATATACAAAATGAATTTAGGCTCAACTTATTTCTAGACCTCAGTGATTAACCATACCGGTAATAAATCTTTCTTTTTATACGTTGGAAAAAGTTACAATGGTCAAAACATCAAAATATATAATTTGCACCATTTCGAATGTTAAAACACTTATTCCAAGATCTCTCCAGCTTGCAATATCATATTACAACAAGTAGAAACGAAGAAAAATAATGAGATTCTCAAAGCAATTAGAAATATAGATTTCCAACATTGATGATTCTTAATTTATTACACCTCTGAGGAAATACACGTATTCAGTAGTACAGTTGTTTATCTTATCAGTAATGTTATATTGTTCATGTTCATCCGACTCTAAAATTATATTTAATTTGTTTTCTTCCTGTTTATTGTTACACAGAGTGGGAAAAAATGGAATGTAGTAGTTCATTTGGGGTAAATAAACTCTGAATCCCCTTTTTTATCTTCCAGAATGTAAAAAACACTTGACGTCAACAAAATAAGATTTTATATTAGTAGTTTCATTTATTAACCAAATACAATACATAGGTTGCCCAAAGAATGTGGAAAAAATTAATACTCCATGATTCTGCAAAACTCCTTAAGATGACCTTTTCAAAAATACAAATTGGCCATGAAGAATGTACATCTCCTAGTCATCTAGCTTCCTATTATGTCCTGGTAAAAATTCCTTCCTCTGTGAGCAGAGAAATATTGTAAAGTATAATATTCATCGAGTTACCAAATTATTTATTGGTTGAATTAGAGTTACAAAAACAAACAATTCGAAAATGGCAGTAATCTCCCAAAGTGTGGATTATTGCTTCAGTCACCAGTGTGACGTTCTTATAGAACTAGGTGGTCTCTACTTAATCAAATTTCGTTAAGTTCTTGATATCAAAGAGTTTTGTTCTTTATTATTAGTTTTTATTCTGCTCTTCGTTTTCACCTGTCAGTAGTCTCTTGCATGTCCGTTAGGTTTGGGAAATCTATTTTGAAGAGTTCTGATATCCAATACAGCAAAGAATATTATATTGAATATTATAGAATATACACATCAATATACACCCAAATCTATGATTTTCTTCCAACGTTTTGGTAGTTTTTTTAAACCCTCGACTTAGAAACTTGATAGCCATGAGTCCAAAAGCAGATCAATCTCATTTTGGGCGTCTTGAGCAGTATGGAAAATAGCACTAGCAAGTTGTAGCTGCAGGTGTGAAAAAATGTAGAATTCCAAATGAACGATACCGGGGCTATATAGTGAGTGTTGCAAAAGATCCGATTTGAGCCGGTGAATGCATACATATGTCATCTTGCGTTACCTTGATGGACATTACCATTTTGCTGGAACTCAGGTCGACGTTTCTCCTTCATATAAGAGTCAACTCGAACTAGAATCTCGCTGTACACCTTATTGTAGAGGTTTTTACATTTACCTAGACTCTCTTTGTGGATAAGACCACGGTAATCCTACCAAATACAAAACATGATCTTTTTGTTGGTCGAATTGGGCTTTGCGACGCTGCCGACTGGCTCACCGGGTGCAGACTAATCTCCTTATGGTCTTGTCATCACAAGTGACGATCCGGTTCAGAATTTTATCCTTGCTTTGATATTCGAGTAGATTACGGCAGGTCCGAACATGTCTGTTCTTATATGCTTGATTTATCTCATGGGGCAAACATCGATTTAACTTGTACGTCAAGTTTATACAATGCATAGCACGACTAATGGACATGACATTAACGTCTAATTAGTTAGCTAGCTCCTTAGCTCTTGAACGGTTGCATACTGATCTTCCACAAGTCCTATCAGGTGGGCCTCATCAACACCAGTCGGGCAGCCAGAATGTTCTGTTTCTTGATTGGCATAGTCCTTATTTTTAAATTTCCGGAACCAAAACTTCACAGTGTCATATGATACAACATTAGAGCCTAAAGCTGTACATATGATTTGGTGACATTCTGTTACTTACTTTTTGCAACAGAACTAGAAGTAAATGATGGTTCTAATCTGCTTGCGTGATAGTTCCATTTCAGACACGTTGCATTTAATAATAACTTCATTTGTTTGCAAATTTCACAACACATTGTTCTATACCAAGTCTCTTTCTTTCAAATGCATAAAATTGTATACTGAAATATGATTAAATACGAAACGTGAAGTGTTTGTGCAGACCATATTTTAGGTGGCAGGAAACTTTCGTTACAAACAGATGTAAGTATGTGTGTTTGTATATTTTATATAAATGTAATCTCTGAAACATAACAGAATCCACTGCTTTAGAAAACAGTTTATGCATTCCGAAACAAATAGATAGAGCACTTTGGTAAGCTTCTTACATAAAATAATGTATCAGTCAAGAAATTCAAATTTATTTCAAACATTAAATGTAATGTTAAATATTTGACTTTCCCTTATATGAAATTCTCCAGGGAATTCTTATTGCAATATTTAGACAGTTTGTCAGATATAACATTTTAAGAACTTTGTAAATTCACATATTTTAAGGAAATTATTCTTCTCTGAAGTTACAAATTAGTTACATGTTATACTTTGTTGCATGTAGTCCATTAAATATAGTCTTTCTATGAAATTTTTGATATACACTTGTGTAACGTATGGTTTTTGAATATAAGGCAGTTGATTAAACGAGTGATTTAGGATACTGAAAGCAACTATGTTATTCTAAAATATTGAAACTCCCTTTTATATGCAAAAACTGCAGTACTATAAACTATTTAAAAGTTATAAAGGTGAGATAAACTGTGTTCGTACGATATGATGATATGGTAAATTAAAGTGAAAGTGGTAATTTTTAAAATATAAAGTAAGAACGTTATATAAATTGAAACATATTGTAAAAAATAGCGTTTTATACTTAGATTATTTTACCTATTCTATGATGTTGTTTTGAACACGATTTTTTTTAATGAGCACACAAATTTAGTATTTCTGGGCATTCCGAAAATCACAAAAATAGGACTCAATATTTATATGGATTTTCTTTAGTCTGAAAAATGTATAGACAAAAGTTTATCGTTGAAATAATACTTTTTGCATACTAACGAATTAATTTACTTGTTAATATTGTTATTTACTCAGTAAAAGTAATATTGTTTACCAGTTTGACTTTTTAATATCGCATTAGAAAAATCTAAATACTCATTTTCCTTATATTTTTTATGTCTCCGGATATTGTATGTTTATGAAATCCTCAATAAACTTTGCTCCATATATGTATTTATAAATTTAAAAACTCATATTGTTCAGATTAGTGTTTTCAGCATTGCATTACAGACATTAAACATTCTTCAGACGTTAACACATTGTGTGCAGGCACATTTCATAGCGGAAATGTACTAAGGGGAGGGCGTTTGGAGCACAAATTTAGTTATTCAGTTAAATCTCACTAGATTGAAAATTATTTCATTTTTAACCAAATTTTAGTATTTTATATTGAAATATATAAACACATATATAAATAAAAATATATAAATAACAATCATACAATTTTTGTAAGCAGAAAATATATAATTTTAGTGGAAAAATTTATAATAGTATCGTAAATATGAAAAATCAAATAGAAATAGTAGTATAAAGCTTAAAATTTTTCGAATTATATTATATATAAACATTTTTACATTATAAAAAAATAAAAGACAAGAACATTCGGCTTCGTTTTCCTGTATATACCGTTATTTTTGTACCCACAAACAAATCATGTTGTTACACTAACCCGTACTAGTACGTTACCCGCGCTCAAATATCAATCGTCAGAAAACGTGTAACAGATACAATGTGTTAAAACCCTTCACTGCGCGAATTACTTGCTCCCTAGGTATTCCTAAATTCTTTGAAATTTTTTTATGAATTTAATTTTCATAAATTTTTTTTGTCATGCGTTTTTATAATGAAACATACAAATCATATCCAGTTCATATTTTCAGCATAGATGTACTTGACATAAAAAAATCCAAGTGTATTACTCTTTTGTTCGTCTCTATTAAAACGTGGACAATCTCTATTCATGTGAATCTTAATAATTTTAAGTTGGATTTTAAGTACCCAAAACATTTTGTCGTCATAAAAAAAAACTTCATACTGAGATACCATAAAAAAATTCCTAAAAATGTTTATCATTTGAAATAATTATTTTACATTAATTACATTTAAAATACACTCAAGAGCCAAAACATTATGACCACCTGTCAATAACGAGTTGGCCCACATTTGGCGAGCCACACAGCTTTAACCCGCCTTGGCATGGATGACACAAGACCTTGGTAGATGGTCGGAGACAGATTGTACCAGATATTTAAGCAACGGTTACGCAAATCCGAGGTTTTGCGAGCTGGTGGTCTGTAAACTCTGAGGTGCCGTCCCATGACGTCCCAAATATGTTCTATCGGATTGAGATGCTGTGAGCTAGACGCCATTAGCTGGAATTCAGCATCATGTTCCTGGAACCACTCCAACACAATTTTAGACTTGTGACACGGGGCTTTGTCCTGTTGGAACATTCAATTTCCAGATGGAAAAAAGAGGTCATGTAAGATTGCAACTGGTCCACAATGATGTTCAAATAACATGTAACGTTTATGATCTGCTTTACCACAACCACGGGTCCCAGAGACATCCAAGAAAATGCCCCCCAATGCATAATACCACCACTCCGGCTTGTATATGACCTAATGTACACGGAGGGAGTAATTCTTCGGTTGGAAGACGACGTATCCTGACGTGGCCATCGGCGTGATGAATGACAAACCATGATTCATTTGACCACGCAACTCTCTCCCACTGATCCATTTACCAATCGCGATTTTCCCGGGCCCAGTGTAGGTGTAGTAGGCGATGACGCTTAGTCATCAAAGGCACACGAGTGGGACATTTGCTGCTTAGCCTCATATCCAACAGTGTCCGCTGAACAGTGTGTTCCAATAATATTCTACTTGGCCTTCAATTGCATTGGGTTGTCAGCTGAGCCACTGTCTGGCTCCGGCTTTGCTTCACCATGAGAAACAGTTTTCGAAGACGGTTTTCTTTGATAGCGTGTGGACGTTGAACACCATGTCGTCTCCTCTGATTTCACCTTCATTCATCTACTTTTCATAAGTACTAAGAACTGTAGATCGCGAACAACCCAAGAGTCGGTCAGTTTCGGAAGTACTTGTTCCGAGCCCTCGAGCCATTACAATCCTCTCTTTATGAAAATCGCTTAGATCCGCAACCTTTCCCATTACACACAGAAGTAAGTGAAAGAATGATTCTTCAGACTCTCTAGCAGCAGTTAAATACCACTTTCACCTGATCACGTGCCTTCCATGCTATCCAGGCGAGTTCATTGCAAAATGTAGGGGTGGTCTTAATGTTTTTGCTCTGGAGTGTAATTGACAGTCGATAAGCAGTTTTGCTTCTACATTAATGCTAAAAAGTAAGAAAAATCTAAAAAGAAGCACTTAATATGTGGTACACTAGGAGCAGTCTTCATGAATTGTGGTGATCAACTTAAGTGTTCATACTTGTTTTACATATCAAGATAATATATGTACATAATAAAAACGCAGATCAGAGTTTAAGCAATTCTTCCAGAATATACTTCTACAATACATTTGGGAACATTAGTTACCTACTTAGAGATTATATATTGATACTTCTGTTGCAAGTAACAATCTTTTCAACAATTGTGATTTATTATTAATTACATTCAAAATAACTGGCTGTCAGTATACAGTTTTGCTTATACATTAATTCTAAAAAGTAAGAATAATTGAAAAGAATTACCTAAAATGTTGTGCAGTAGAAACGGTTTTCATGAATTATGGTAATCAACTTATGTGTTCATACTTCTTTTACATATCAGGATAATATATGTGCATAATAAAAACGCAGATCTGAGTTTAAGCAATTCTTTCAGAATATACTTTTACAATACAACTGGGAACATTAGTTACCCCTTTAGAGATTATATATTGCTACTTCTCTTGTAAGTAACAATATTTTCAACAATTGTGATTTATTGGGAAACATCAAACTATTATGATATAATGCATCACTTCCAAGAGATGAGGAGCATGGTAACATATCATTTGCTCCAAACTTAGGATGAAATGAGTGGTTGCGAACAAAATAAAAAAAATGGCTGGATTTTTTCAAAGATGTGCAAACGGTTGATGAAATAGATATGCCTGATCATATGTATATCATTTTAAAATAAATAAAATAGAAAAAACTAGATTAAAGATATGATTTATTGAAACTAAACTAAAAATGTATGAGTCTTGAATTTTAAAAAATGCAAATTAATTTGTTAGATAAACACTACAGATTTTTTTCAAAGGATATTTCATTCTAAAATCAATTTTTGAAATATATCAAAATCATTACCCATAAAATCCATATCTAAAATTATACCTTTTCCCCTTCTCATTTTTTAAATCGTGTTAGATAAAAAGTGTTCTCGGACTTTTTAAAATTATTTATTTTATTTTATTATTTATTTAAATAATTTTAATTCTTTTTTCTCGCTCCTTAAAAATAATCATGGAAAAAGTTATGCTAATTTTCTGTCCACTAGATTCATTTTTCAGCTGTCCCAGGAAAATAGTTTTGAATCTGCAGTAGCTAAATCGCAGAAATATGTAGTTTTGAGCTACATAAAAATCCTCAATGTTCGCTCTTGCCTCCTAAAATTGCTGAGCAATCTTTAGTTTCATGAGAACAAAATGATGAGATTATTTCGCTTTTGCTTTGATTTATGCGAAGTATGTGTATATTACTGGACATTCTAAGAACATTTGTTGCTTCGTAATGGAAATCGGTTGACCGGTGCGTCTAAAATACAATAAATATAAAGATTGACAGTACCGGACTTCTGTTATGATGGATTTGCGTGTTCAAATTGAATAGGATTTCTTCTGTCTATGTGATAGGTGATAATAATCCCGTGTAATTTAAAGAATACACTACTATAATGGCTATACACAGATATATATATATATATATATATATATATATATATATATATATATATATATATATATATATATATATATATATATATATATATATATATATATATATATATATATATATATATATATATATATATATATATATACATGTCAGTTTTAAAAACGGTTTTAAGAATTAAAGTAGTTATAGTTAAAAATATTTGGAACTCATTAACGATAACTTAATAGGACAGAACATCGAACGGAACTATACAGAGTAAAGAAGCTGAAACGGAAGTAGGCAAGAAGATTTTCTTAGGTAGCAACGCCATAAAAGATACTTCTAGGAGGGAAATCGGGCTGGTCCCATCCTCCACGCTGGTGTAAAATGAGAACAAAGAATATCTAAATGGCATAGCCATGGACAGAACGATAACAATAAAG
>CM063509.1:108192041-108194541 GCA_032207245.1 Pardosa pseudoannulata
ATTCATTACGTATTGAAATTAAATAGATTTCAGCAATGGGTATGATAACGCTTTGCGAATTAAAACAGTTCCTCAAAAATGCTTTCGTTACTTATTAGGCAATTCGCAAACACATAGAGTATATTCATGGAAATAAGAATGAATATATTATAAGTTATTTTTAAATTTTTTATATTATATAGTATATTATTTTTAAAAGTAGAAGTCAGAACAACCGTCCATTTTTCTAAGATAATCTATAATAAGAATAATTCTAAGTAACACTGTAATCAAAGCTAGGTACGGACAGAATTCATAGTTTGACAGTTTAATGATTTTCTGTGCAGAATAGTTTTAATAAATACTCCACATGTTCAAGATTAACGCTGATTACTCACTCAATATGTGTCATTTATATCATCACAGCCTTTGCCTCAATGAAGGATTATTGACTGCAGAATCTCAGGAATTTGACTTTATTTGAGTACCGATTTCCCCTAAGTGTGTAAATGTTATATACCAGATTCCTGAATTCTGGCTGTCCTTCCGAGGGTGAAACATGTGACAGGTCGTAGAGACTTTAGATTAATGTGCTTCAGCAGAATTTATATAGAAACAGATTTTCTCCAAATTTACGCAGCAAAACATTCTTTAGCTTAAATAGCATTTCTGTAAATGCACTTAATAGTATACATATAAAAACATACACGCACACATACACACATACATATATATATATATATATATATATATATATATATATATATATATATATATATATATATTATATATATATATATATATATATATATATATATATATATATATATATATATTTATGTGTTATATATTTATATATATATATATATATATATATATATATATATATATATATATATATATATATATATATATGTGTGTGTATGTATATGTATATACATATATATATATATACATATATATATATATATATATATATATATATATATGTCTATATATATATATATATATATATATATACATATATATATATATGTATATATGTATGTATATATAAATATATGTATATGTATATTTATATATATATATGTATATGTATATATATATGTATGTATGTACGTATACAAAATTTTCTGTCCTTGTGTTTGTAATAGAACTCCTCCTAAACGGCTGGTCTGATTTTCATGAAATTCTGTATCTGTAATTAAGTTAATTCGAGAAGGGTTTAGATTCATAATTTGAACCAATAGTAAATGTATTTTTATTGAAAATGCAGGACTGCGCGCTTATTGAGATTATTATAATGCCTCCTGAAACCTTCTCCGCCAACCTATTTGGGGCGCAGTGTTCAGCGCGTTTGGCTATAGTACAGTTTGTCTCTAGATCGAATCCCTGTACAGGAGGTGTGGGTGTTTTACTGAAATCTAAGTAAGCTTGTAATGACTGACGCTTGGCGGCGTCAAGTATTTTTTATATATTTTTTTCAGTAATTTTCCTTCAAAATGGTCCAATTTATAATTTGTTTAAAAATATCTTACAATTTCTAGATTTACAGCCTTAAATCAGGACAACGTTTGTCGGGTCGTCCGCTGTATATATATATATATATATATATATATATATATATATATATATATATATATATATATATATATATATACATACAGTGAGACCTCTCTGAGCGGTGACCCCGCTGTACCGAGAATATTTGGCTGCTTAGACGGGTTGGCTGCTCTGAAGGGTTTTATGTACTATTATAAAATAATTACTATAATACACAATATAAACAAGTCTGACATATATTCCTTATGTAAATGAAATTTAAAACTTATCTCATGAGAAAATAGTAATTCATTTCATGCTTCTTTACATTTTTTTAAAGGCTACAATTTGTTTCTGTTTGTTCTGTAGTCTTCGTACTCCTTCAAAATCAAATTGTTTTCTTTAATGACTTTGTTGATTTCAATTCTTCCGCAGTTAAATAATTCAGCTAAATTTCTTGCTGATTTGCCATCCGCCTATTCACGAAGAACTGCAATTCTCTGCTCGAGATTTAGAAATACGCATTTCGACATCGTTGCAACTCAGATCACTGCCCAACTAAACAAATGAAACTGGTGTGAATGACATTTTTGCTGACAGAGGTGTATTCTTCCTTAACTTTACCGATTGGAATTGCAAACAAAGGCTCTAGGACACCTTCAATGCTTGATTGTCCAGTTCCTCCCTCAGTTTCTATGGATGGTGCAATAAGGATTCCCTATCTGAAGGGTGTGGGGAGAATACAAAAGGGATAACAGATTTAATCTTTCTTAGAAAGGAGAGGGGGGGCGCGAGAATGGATTCCTTTATCTTAAATCCGACCATAAACCTGACCTTGAGTTTTTCGCTCAAATTTAAAGCGTGGGGTGAATAGAATTTAACTAAAAATGAAAGGTATAATCCCACTTGGTGACCGTTTAGAGGGGGTCGGGTGGCCGCTAATAGATGTTATTTTACCATTAGATGTATGAGTCAAAAT
>CM063509.1:108199541-108212041 GCA_032207245.1 Pardosa pseudoannulata
TGAAATCTTATAACATATCTTGTAGATGTTATCATAAAACATAGTTGTTACTATAATTAATTATTCAAATTTCCTTAACTCAAAATAGAGAAACAGGAAAATATAATTCGAAAACTTGCCTACTATGGCAAATATGCTTTAATGCTCAAAGTTTTGATGTTTTAAATCAGCAGTTATGCTGGGATGGACAAAATATTTTGGCATATTTGTAAACCAAAAAATTTGTATGTCTGATATAAATCTTAAATTAACTGGGAATATACAAACATAGATATGTTTATTAGAAATGTTATGTTCTGTAGCATGTCACAGAACATTTTCAAGATGGAAAGAAACACGTTTTTCAGTTAGTGCTAGAAAAAAAATTGGTTATATTTATTGCCCAAGAATTATGAAGTGTTTTTTATACAACTACACTGCAGAAATATTTTTGATAACACGTTTTTGATCAAATATTTTTCTTGCAAAACTTCATCTCCTCGAAGTTCAGACTTCACTCCAAACATTTTTTTTTTCTTAAGGAATATCATTTCGGTCGTTAGTATTTCATAAGCGCCAAAGATATGCTAGCTTTCCAAAATCTAGCACGAGCTTAAAAATTCTCATTCATTTCAGAGGAGTGAACTGAGAAACTAGTGAGGGGGGAGGGGCTTCCAATGTGTATCAGGGAAGGGAGGGCGTAATTCCTTCATCGGATGAATTTGGGGCACTCGATGCATTTGGATGGATGCCAGGGCTTTGCAGTGGTTCCTGAATACGTGACGTCATAGTCGCAATGTCCCAAATGGAGCCCGCATTGGCACAGTTTGGCAAAGTTTTTTTTTCATTTTTTTTCTTTTTTTTACCCAAGAGGAAAATTTTAATATGTACTTTCTGTTTTAAAAATGGACATTAGGTATTAAGTTAATGCTTCGTGAGATCTTTTAATTGTTTTATATCGATTGCTTTTGGTAAAGTTTCTTATGCCTTAATATCATCTCAGATTTTTTTTTTTACTTCAAACGAGCAAAGCTTTGAAAATTCTTTCAGGAGTTTTAAACTTTCTAAAGACCAATATCTTTTCATTACCAATAAAAGTAAACCATTTATCAACGATGATTTTATCTTTATTTTGCAGACTGTTAGAAAATAAAGAATTCTTTATCTACCTGTTTAACTTTAAGAGAGAATATTTAAAGAAGCACCTTTCTAAAAAAGACATCGTATATTAGGTTCTTTTCATACAATTCACTTAAATCATTTTACTTTGGCAAAATGTTACATACGTTACTCTTAGATAATTTGTATCTTGCTTTAAAGAAGGATAGTTTCAAATTTGTTTCATTGATTTATCAACTATAGTTCTGAGTTACGCTGATAATAAATCTTTCTATGTACGAGTATTTTAGAATAGTTTTAGTTATATTTTAAATATACTGAGGATACATAGATAAACATTTTTTATAAAAATCCTCAAAAATAACTTCTGACTGATATAGTATTTCTTCATGATTACATGGGATTAAGATATGTCGATAAATTATTGGAAATGCAAGTTATGTTATAAGTAAAAATAAATTTTACATAACAACGTAAATGAACTTGAATTAAAACTTGTCCAAATGCTTTACAAAGATACCAAAACTCCTTTACTTTTAAATAATATTTTTTTATCAAAATTTGCTTCGGTATCAGACTTAAATGTACCAGTTCCCAACAAATTTCAACTATCTTTCTTCAGTCTTTTTTTACTTTCTACCTTTCATTTTTTCTGAAAGCATTATAAATTCTTGAAGTGTTTTATTTTTTAGAGAAAGAGTTGAATGATTTTGCCTCAACCGAGTACGAGTATATATAAGCAGGAATTTTGTACTCCATAGAGTTAAAAGTTGATCCTAGAGACACTTGGGCTTAGTTCACATGGACGAAACAGAATTAGAAATTCTTGAAGAGTTATATTTTTTAGAATTAAAGTTAAATGGTATTGTCTCAAACAAGCACGAGTGTATTTAAGCAAGAATATTTTACTCCGTAGAGTTAAAAGTTGATCCCTGGACTCACTTGGGATTAGTTAACATGGACGAAACAGCATTATAAATTCTTGAAGTGTTTTATTTTTTAGAATGAAAGTTATTACCTCAACCGAGTACGAGTGTATATAAGCAGAAATTTTGTATTCCATAGAGATAAAGGTTGATCTTGGGAGAGACTTCAGCTTAGTTAACATGGACGAAACAGCATTAAAAATTATTGAAGCGTTTTATTTTTTAGAAAGAAAGTTAAAAGTTATTGCCTCAACCGAGTACGAGTGTATATAAGCAGGAATTTTGTACTCCATAGAGTTAATAGTTGATTCTGGAGACACTTGGGCTTAATTAACATGGACGAAACAGAATTTAAAATTCTTGAAGAGCTTTATTTTTTAGAAAGAAAGTTAAATGATATTGTCTCAATCGGACACGAGTGTATATAAGCAGGAATTTTGTACTCCATAGAGTTAATAGTTGATCCTAGATACACTCGGGCTTAGTTAACATGTACGAAACAGAATTAGAAATTCTTGAAGAGTTTTATTTTTTAGAATTAATGTTAAATGGTATTGTCTCAACCGAGCACGAGTGTTTATAAGCAGGATTTTTGTACTCCATAGAGTTAATAGTTGATCTTGGAGACAATCGGGCTTAGTTAACATGGATGAAACACCATTATAAATTGTTGAAGTGTTTTATTTTTTAGAAAGAAAGTTAAATAATAATGTCTCAATCGAGTACGAGTGTATATAAGCAGGAAATTTGTACTTCATAGAGTTAAAAGTTTATTCCAGGGAGACTTGGGCTTAGTTAACATGGATGAAACAGCAAGTAACATTCTCATCTAAGACCTCCAAATGTTAAAAATGCTTTAGGTAAAATAGTTATGTAGACATTCCGATTTCTGGGATAGCTGTTCAACAGTCTTAATTTCAAACATAGATAAAATGCTTACCAACAGAAATGACATGGATATATTTCACAAACTATTAAAAAAGACTAGAAATTTTAATATATGTAGCTTCTTTTTAATCTCTCTAATGTGCTAGAAATTGTTCCTTTGTGAACAACAAACAATATTTACTTAGTCTGGTGACTTATGACGCCCAATACTAAAGAGTTAATATTGCCGCATAAAGAATTTAGCCAACGAGCTCAGTGGCCGAATGGTCAAAGCACGAGATCGAACCCACAAACTTCGGGTCTGGATCTCGTGCTTTGACCTTTCGGCCACTGAGCTCCTTGGCGAAATTCTTTAAGCGGCATTCTCACCTTTCAACAGCACATGCAGGGGCTCGGCGAGATAGCAAAAGCCTTTTATGAACCTTCTGAAGTAGCCGCAAAGCCCAAGAAAGCTTCGGACGTCATATAACTTCTGCGGAGTAGGAAAAATGGTCACAGCTCTCACTTTGTCAGGATCTGAACGGACACCGCTACTGGATTTGAAAAACGGCACCACGATCTGTAATAATGTCTCGAGGAGCTCCATGTTTTAGAAGAATCTCTTCGAGCAGGAAATTGGCTATTTCTTCGGCTTCAGCAGTTGGTAAAGCGATAGTTATTGCATAGCGTGTACAGTAATCGGTGCAGACTGCGATCCATTTATTTCCACTGGCAGATTTAGGCAATCTAGAGAGCAGATCTATCCCAATTCGATGGAAAGGTACGACAGCAGGAGGGATGGAAATCAGGCGTCCCGGTGGTAGATGTGGAACTGATTTTTTTTTTTTTTTGGCATTCTCTGCAGTGCATGACTTATCGAACAACATTTAGGTACAATATGGTTATATCTCTCAGAAAACTGTGTAGTACATGATTTTATAATGATATGGTTGACTTGGTTGGTGCCTTATAGATATGGAGAGGTAATAATTTTAAATATATTAATACAATTAAAATAATTAAAAATTAAAAGTTTCAAGGTTTAAAATATGTTCTGCTAGAACATACGTTTTTCATGTATAAATAAATAAACATTTAAATATATATAATAGATTTAAAATATCTCATATGCCTTATATGTTTTGAAATCTTTCTAACGTTCTAAAATTTTTAATCTTACATGCAATGGATCTTTCTAAATTTAATCTGATTACTATTACAAAACGAAATTTAAGAGTAAAATCTGTATTTTTCTCAGACCATCTAATGATACCTGTTTGAACTACAATATGATTAACACAGTTTGTGTGATACCTATGTAAGAGTACTATTTTCAAATAACTGTAATTCTCATCCGTCTAGAATAATGTATTTGGGAAATCTAAAGGAATCTGAGGGACATGGTATTTATGACAGTTGATAAAAATAATAATATTTTTATATTAGTTTATGATGTTTATGCAGAGAATTATGTCATTTGATTTATTCTGCTGTAATTTGTGAAAAAAATTCTATAATCTATTAATCATAAAATTATACTCTATAATTCATTAACATTTTCTATATATAGTAAAATACTGAAAGCAGTAGTCATTTTGATGATGTTAACGAATAAAACTAAAATGATTTTTTTTCATTTTTGGCACGTTTTTCATAAATATATACCACATTCAAAGGGTTAAAAGGTAATAATTATGCAGCGGCATTTTTAAGGATTGTTTACGAAATAACCAGCAATTCTTAGACTAAGAGGGCTTCTTTATAAATTTATTTATATATAACAGACTTTTATGCATTATTCTTTATGCACGAGAAAACATTCTTAATCATTTTAATTCTACTTAATATGGGGATGTAAAAATATACAAAAAAATAATACAAAAGTAAAAATGTGTTTTTAACAATGTTACAAGTGTAAAATCATGATTGATTTCAAATATATTGTATGTATTTTTTCCATGTATTATGCGAAAATAAATTTTGACAACAGCATAGAAAACCTTTTCAAGCGAAATCCCTTGTCATCCGCAAGCACAGAAAATAAAGCATTTGCTTTTCTAACTTGTCAATATATTTATGAAATCTTCTTTGAAAAAGGATTTGCCGTATATGTAAAAAAAATCATTTGGTTGCACCAAATACCGAGATATTTGATCAAAAATCGGATTGCAGATCGCAGAGAACGAAAGCTTTAAGGACAAATTCATTTTTTCTTTTAGGAATGTGTCTCACAGCACAAGAGTCAGATATGGAAAGTTTGCTTTTTTTCTCAAAATATACACGAATGTTGAATCTTCTCGAATTTGTTATTATATTATATTTTATTTCTTGCACTTCTTCTACTAAATCCCCTTTTACATGACTTTTGTGATCACTGATTAATGTGGTTACTTTAATCAATCATGCAGATCGTAGAGAACGAAAGCTTTAAGAACAAATTCAATTTTTCTTTCAGTAATGTGTCTCACATCACAAGAGTCAGATATGGAAAGTTTTTTTTTTTCAAAATATACAAGAATGTTGAATTTTTCCGAATTTGTTATTATATTCTATTTTATTTCGTGCACTTCTTCTACTAAATCTTTTTTGACATGACTTTTGTGATCATTGATTAATGTGGGTACTTTAATCAATCATGCAGATCGCAGAGAAAAATTTAAGAACAAATTCATTTTTTCTTTTAGGAATGTTTCTCACAGAACAAGAGTCAGATATGGAAATTATTTTTCAAAATATACACGAATGTTGAATCTTCTCGAATTTGTTTCTATTTTATTTCTTGTACTTCTCCTACTAAATCCCCTTTTACATGACTTTTGTGATCATTGTTAATGTGGTTACTTTAATCAATCATGCAGATCGTAGAGAAAGAAAGCTTTAAGAACAAATTCAATTTTTCTTTCAGTAATGTGTCTCACAGCACAAGAGTCAGATATGGAAAGTTTTTTTTTTTTTTCAAAATATACACGAATGTTGAATCTTCTCGAATTTGTTATTATATTCTATTTTATTTCTCTCACTTCTTCTGCTAAATCCTTTTCTACATGACTTTTGAGATCATTGATTAATTTGGGTACTTTAATCAATCATGCAGATCACAGAGAACGAAAGCTTTAAGAACAAATTCATTTTTTCTTTTAAGAATGTGTCTCACAGCACTAGAGTCAAATATTCAAAGTTTTTTTTTTCAAAATATACAAAAATGTTGAATCTTCTCGAATTTGTTATTTTATTCTATTTTATTTCTTGTACTTCTTCTACTAAATCATTTTTTAGATGATTTTGCGATCATTTATTAAAGTGGGTACTTTAATCAATCATGCAGATCGCAGAAAACGAAATATTTAAGAACAAATTCATTTTTTCTTTTAGGAATGTTTCTCACAGAGCAAGATTCAGATATGGATTTATTTTTAAAATATACACGAATGTTGAATCTTCTTGAATTTGTTATTATAGTATATTTTATTTCTTGAGCTTCTTCTACTAAATCATTTTTACATGTGTTTTGCGATCTTTGATTAAAGCAAAATTGGGCACCTAAATAAATAAAAAAAAGGTTTTTAAAGGTTTTTGATTTATTATATCAATCATTATGTAAGTTTTAACTCCTTAACTAGTCATTTTTTACTACAAATATTCCTAAGAAAAACATATATTTTGTCATATATAATTAAAGTACTAACTTCATATAGAAGGAAAACAGATAATTAAATATGTAGGTTATTTGTAATGAATGAAATAAATGTAGTTTCATTTTACTTTAATTTTTCCTCATATTTGTATGAATTTGTAAACATTACATAGCAAAATGCAATGTATTATTAATTGTGTTAACTACAACTTAATTGTTTTTAATCAATGTTTGTATTTTGATTCAGCGCGAAGTATGTAATATAATATAAGCTTTCTCCAAAATTTTTTTGTATTGTCGGTTAAATAGTTTTACTTTTAATCGATTAAGTCACATCAGTTTCTTATTTTTTAAAAGTAGACACATTTCTTAAATTTCTCAAATTTTTTGCTCATTTTTCTTAATCGTTTAAAGGGTTGATCTACTAAATCAGAGGCACATTTAACATGAACAAAGACTCGTTTAAAATATATTATATTCCTAATTGTTTCTGGGAACTTTCTAAACTTCTTCTATCCATTGCTATCGCGAATAACTATCTAGTACAATGCCAATTAGGGAAAGGCAGGAATGAAATTTGAACAATGGAAACCCTACATCAGAGTCATCTGCGTAAGGAAGAGCGGAAGGGTATTGAGACTACTTCATTGAGTATCTTCCTAACTATTTAGACTCTTCAGGTGGTATACTCTTACAATAAACTTTAAAGAGAATTTTCGAGTTTTGACTATCCTTTATTCGTTTTACACTGGAATATCCTATGATAATTTCTATTTTTTATACTTAGGTGTAATCTATAACATATATTTACAATTTTTAATTGTACATACGTTATCGTATATAAACGTGTTTTACTGTATTTCTAATGATGACTGCATCAACTAACTGCTTTACTAATTGAAATATTTGACTTTGGGACTGCGAGATTATATAATGTATCGATAAAATCCTTATTTTAACATTTTTAGTTATTATTATCATACATGGAATTAATATACACGTAGACATGTATAAACATTTAAATGTAACAGGCAATTCAAAATTTTTCCCTATCCGGAAGAAAGTTTCAATTACGAAATGTCTTTAACAATTTAGATTTATTATTATTTTAATATTTGTTATATGATGAAATTAAATATTATGAAATTCCAGTTTTAATACGCGATACATCATCAGGAAGATAAATATTTCATATTTAATATGCAAAATCTTAAAAGTATTAGAATTTTAAAAAGAATATTTTCAGTCTAGTGTAAGAAATGTTATCAGTTTTAATACACAAACTCGGAAATATACGGTGAAATTTTTGATATTATTAGATATTTAATTAAAATTAATTCCTTGAAATAATTTTCAAATGTTAAAAGAATAGTGCTTTTTTAAAATTAAATTATTTATTATTTAATCAATTTGAGACTTTAATGGTCCATTAGCTATATTTATCTGAAAAAAAAATTTAAATAGCAAGTTAAATAACAATTTAACTTGTTGTTTAAATACTATTAATGTTTCTTATATCAATAATTATTATTTTATCGACTAATAATTGCTTTAAAAATATTTTGTTGATAATGCTCCATATGTCTTGAATTCATAATACGTCATTTTCAATTTATATGATACCTTTAGCTATAGCTACTATGGGACTTGGCATAAAATTATAAAACCACAAATTAATTTTTTTTAATTTCTTGTTTATTTGTACATAATGTCTTTAATAGTTAAATATAAAATGAATAAAATAAGCGTTTTAGATCATTTATGTTTTAATTTATATTTAAATTATACGTTATCGTGTAAATTAAGTAAAAAAATATATAATGCATGGTAGAGATTTAAATGGATCTCAAATCTCTTAAATATCTTTAAAAAGTAAATTTTTTTCTGCCTTAAATAATTATATTTCTTTAACATGAGATATAAATATCAAATTTACAGTCAAATTTAGTCCACATCTTATTCTACGGTGATCTTATGTATTTAATCTTTAGATAAGGAAATATTTTGAATACTGTTAAACTTGGATATCACGTATCTTGAATTCCACAAAGATTATTCTAGTTTAAGCTTTTAGACACCGAATTCAATACTTATCCTTCTTGTTACATGGTTTATTCTAATAAAGGGTGGTTGATATGATGTTTTGACACTGATAATAGATATATCTTTCAAAGTGAAACCAGATTTTATAATTTATTCCAAAGCTTTATGTGGATATATTTACAAATGGTAAATTGTTAGATGAAGGTATATTATATAATGTGTCGATAAAATCCTTATTTTAACATTTTTTAGCATTATTATCATTGATGGAATTCATTTACATGTAGATTTGTACAAATATTAAGAAGTAACAGGCAATTCAAAATTTTTCTCTATACCGAAGAAAGTTTCAATTACGAAATGTCATTAAAATATTAGATTTTTTATTATTTTAATATTTTGTGATATGATGTAATTAAAAAATTTGAAATTCCAATTTTAATAAGCGATACATTATCAAGAAGATAAATATTCTACATGTAATATGCAAAATCTTAAAAGTATTAGAATTTAAAAAAATAATATTTTCAATCCAGTATAATAAATGTTATTAGTTTTAATACACATACATGGAAAAATAAGGTGAAAACTTTGATATTAAATATTTAATTAAAATAATTTATAAATGTTAAAAGAATAGTGTTTTTTTTTTAAACTAAATTATTTAGCATTTAATCAATTTGATAATTTAATGGTAGCTATATTATAATTGTAAGCTTTATTTATCTAAAAAAATAAGCAAGTTAAATAATAATTTAACTTACTATTTAAACTGAGTTTATAATCTGTTTTCTTATATTTAATATGATTAATTATTATTATATCAACTATTAAGTGCTTCAAAAACATTTTGTTGATAATGCTCCATATTCCTTGAATGCATAATACGTGAATTTAAATTTATACTATGTCTTTAGCTACAGCTATTATGGGACTTAAAATATAAGACTAAAAATTAATTTTTTTTTTAAATTTTCTTGTTTACCTGTGTATAATGTCTATAATAGCTAAATATGGATTGGATAATATGATCATTTGGAGATTATATTGTCATTCATTTATGATTATTATTTCATTTATCATTATTTATCATTATTATTATTGTTAATTTTTGAGATATTTTGGATTTTTAATTAACTTATAAATTATACATTATGATGCAAATTAAGTAAAAAAAAATGTAATATATAGTACAGATTTAAATGGACCGAAAATGTCTAAAATACCTTTAAAACTATGAAAATCAAAAAATAAATCTTATTGGAATGCATCATTACATTTTTTTTTAACATGAGATAGAAATATCCAATTTAATGTCAAATTTCATCCACATCTTATTCTACGGCGATCTTATGTATTTAATCCTTTAGATAAGGAAATATTTTGAATATTGTTAAACGCGGATATCATGTATCTTGAACTCCACAATCTAGTTTAGCCAAGAAATTCAATACTTATCCTTCCTGTGACATTTGTTTTAATAAAGGGTGGTTGATATGATGTTTTGACACTGATAATAGATATATGCTTCAAAGTAAAACCAGATTTTACATTTTTTTCCAAATCTTCGTGTGCATGTAGTTACAAATGGTAAATTGTAATTCTTAGCTGAAAATATATTTCTTATCGAAGTTGTTTGTTTGATTTTAGGGAAAATTCATAGAAATTAATTATTGTTTATTTAATATATACTATGCATAATATGGTATTCAAAGACCCTCAAAATATTTCTTCTAGTAGAGGGTATTTAACTGACATTCACCATACAAAACCACTGAAATGTCTCGACATCTTTATTGTGGTTGCACTTATTACATCCATATAAGTTGTGTTACTTCGGAACATATTGCAGGGTTGATACCTGCAGAAAATAATGTGAATACTTTAGCCTAACACACGTAAATTAGCACATAACTAAAATTCTTGGAACACGTAAAATACCAAAAAAGTAAACCAAGAATGTCTTTAGAATTTCTAATGCAAGTTAATCTATGTTAATCATGGCACAGTTACTGAGATTCAGTGGTATTCAGTAGTACAGGAATATGTTTATAGACATAAAAGAATAAACCTCTTGCTTTTATAAATTACAGACTGAACATGGACAAACCATTTCCCCAGAGCGTATAAATCTGAAAATTCACACTCAAATTAATCTAAAAATTCAAATTATTCCCTTATTATATTTGTTATAAATTCCAAATAAAAAACATAAAAACGTAAAATAATTTATGTGTCCTTTAATTTTTTTCACATAGTAGGTCATTAAACCCAAATTATCTTTATTGTAACACACACACACACACACACACACATATATATATATATATATATATATATATATTATATTCACATATATATATATATATATATGTATATATATATATATATATTATATATATATATATATATATATATATATATATATATATATATATATATATATATATATATATATATATATATATATATATATATATGTGGGGGGGGGTGAACCTATTATTTTTACATTGCGAACACCTACTTATTCCTTTATTATTACATTTGTTTTAAATGTGGAAGAAAAAAACCTTTAAAAATATAAGATAAATCATGGCTCATTTAATGATTTCAGATATTAGGTCATTAAAGCACATCCTCATTACTGTAATGAACTAAAATCTCCTTTGGCAAGTTTAAAAAAATAAAAGATTTTAAATGAATTTCATTTCATTTTCATATATTTTGCATCTTAATTTACGTATAATACATTTAAACACACAGAAACACACTCATATGTATGTGTATGTGTGTGTGTGTATAAATATATTCTTTCTACATTGCGAACATCTACTTATTCCTTTATTATATTTGTTTTAAATTTGGAAGGAAAAAAAAACATTAATAATATTTATTTAATGATTTCAGATATTTGGTCATTAAAGCACATTCTCAATAGTGTAATGAACTAAAATCGCCTTTGACAAGTTTAAAACATTATTAAAAGTCTTAAGATTAAGAAATGAATTTCATTTCTATTCCATATATTATAAGTTTCAATTTAAGTATAATACGTTTATGCACACGCACCCACTCATATGTATGTGTATGTGTGTGTATAAATTTATTCTTTCTAAATTTCAAACACCAACTTATTCCTTTATTATTTATATTTGTTTTAAATATGGAAGAAAAAACCATTAAAAATATAAGATAAATCATGACTCATTTAATGATTTCAGATATTAGGTCATTAGAGCACATCCTCATTAATGTAATGAACTAAAATCTCCTTTAGGCAAGTTTAAAACATTAAATGACTTTCAATGAATTTTATTTCTCTTTGGAGTTATCTAGCATTATATTTTATTCTCCTTCCTCCGTACATTACGTATCATCTCTACAACATAATCCTTACCTTGATTACTTACTGATAATGACAGCAAACTAAACTTCCATTACTGGGCACATCATCAGTTTTTGGCTTAGCAGACTGACCAGATAGCGGAATGGAAAGAATAAAAAAAAGATGGCCATGGATATATATGGCCCTGGAAATTGAGCAGGAAATTGACTTCACTTCGTCTTCCTGTCTTTTTGCAGCTCAGGCCAACCCCTGCTGCCTCTCTGATGAAGTATGCCGTAATGTTTGTGGAAAAGTGAAAAAGGTTAGAAAGTTGGAATAAATTGCCTTAGAGACTTATGTGGAGGCGAGCTGTATTTAATGATGTATTTTTTGTGGGTATTTATAATTTTTCATGCGGAGATAACTCATACACTAAGAATGGTTATATAGGTAGTTCGTAAAGTTTAAAAGTATAAATATATTTCGATATATTATTTGAAGAGTGATATATGGTCTACTGTGTGAGAGATAATTTTATAATCGTCGTTTAGAAGTTTTCTGTGAGGCATTTGATATGCATGATTGTGAAGCCTAAATAAAAAGTAAT
>CM063509.1:108217041-108227041 GCA_032207245.1 Pardosa pseudoannulata
ATATTTTGAGAGTAATTAACTTGATTTATCAAAATAATAACTTTTAATTTTTAATAACAGTTCGAGTAATGTAATGCATAGAAAAAAAGTATTTAAAAATTAATGAAAATTGTTCACATAAACAACATAATTTTAGTTTAAAGAAAATTCAATTTAAAGGTAATAACATCTGTAGAGGAATTTTTTTAAATGTTTCATAACAACTTATTACACTCATGTCTATATATATATATATATATATATATATATATATATATATATATATATATATATATATATATATATATATAATATATAATATATTTATATATATTAATATATATATATATATATATATATATATATATATATATATATATATATATATATATATATATAAATAAATAGAAATAGATAATGGGACATATAAGATAACATTAGAAACTAAGAAATTTAAATAAAGTTAAAACATTATTTCTTTGAAAGTAATAATAAAAATAGATTACTAAGACATTGAAAAGTTAGAAAAATGTACTTTTTTGAAAAATATCCTATTCAAATCTTGTGACAACATAGCTTTTTTTTTTACTTTGCGTATCTGCGTCTTACCAAAACACGATAATAATATATCTTAAATCATGCTATATATGCAAAATCATGTTATATATGCAAAATATGGCATTAATTTTACAAATGTTGCAATTTAAACATTATGCATGCATATAAATAATATTTTAAATCTAATCCAGAACTCCTTAAAAACAAATCAAAAAGTAAAAATTCCACACATTTTTAAGAAAAAATATAAATGTTTTGTGACAATTTAGGGAAAATTCAATTTAAAGGTAATAACATCTTTAGACGAATGTTTATAAATGTTTTATAACAACTTACATAATTCTGAAATATTAAACTCATGTATTTATATATAAGCATAAATAGAAATAGATAATGGGATATATAAGACAACATTAGAAACTGAGAAATTTAAATAAAGTTAAAAGGTCATTTCTTTTAAAGTTATAATAAAAATAGTTTACTAACACATTGAAAAGTTAGTAAAAAATTTAATTTTTTGAAAAATATCCTTATCAAATGTTGTAACAACATATGTTTTTTTACTTTGCGTAACTGCGTCTACCAAAATACGATAATAATATATGTTAAATCATGCGATATTTTTCCTATAATGGTTTGAATATATTTAATAAGAAAGCATAAATATAAAAATAGAATCAAGTTACTCATTTTTTATTTCTAATGAAGAAATGGAGATTTGTTTCTATCAAGGCAAAATTTTAAACGTCATGAATACATATTAAACTTATTAAATATTACCTTGTTTAAAAATTGCAAAATATGAATAAATAACGGATAACAAATTAAAGATATAGCATTTATTTTATAAATATTGACATTTAAGCATTATGCATGCATATAATCAATATTTTAAGACCAATCTATAACACCGTAAAATAAAATCAAAAAGTAAAAATTCCACAAATTTTTAAGAAAAAATATAGATGTTTTTGACAATTTTTCTCTAAAGAAAACAACCTTAAAACTTAAGTTTATCCCACCAAATTTACTTTATAGTTGGTATATTTAAAGCTGGCAATATGATTATTAATAATATACTCTCATTATAATGTCTCAATATTTATACAATAATAGGAAATAGGAGTTATATTTTAACTAAATAAAATGTTGAAAAGTAACTGATAAAAATTTATTCATATGCTTATGAAAAAGAAAATACAAAAATTATATTTGAGACATAACTGATATCAAGAATGGATTTCTCACTTTTAAAATGGCTGATTTTATCACTTTCGGCTCCCATTATGATATTTGCTAATTCTGTTCTAGCAACCATAGCGAATGTTCTCGAATGATCTTCTGTGGATTCCTTTCGGTCGCTTAGCTAAAGGTAGATTTATGAAGCTTAAATTACGTCACCCACGTGGTTTGTAGTAATTACTAATTGGCTGGTACATACAACTTTAAAAGAGAATGTACAATGTTTGCGGGGAGTTTCGATTAAAGTGGCTGATTTTTATCATTTTCGGTTCTGATTATGTATTCCGTTAATTCCTTTCTAGTAACCCTAGCGAATGTTCTCGATTGTTTCTCTGCAGATTAATCCGGATCGCATAGCTAAAATTAGATTTCCGGCACTTAAGTTATCTCCTCCACGTGACTGGTATTGATGGCAATTTGGTTGATACAAACAACTATAAAAGAGAATGTACAATGTTTACGGAAAGTTTCGATTAAAGTGGCTGATTTTTATCATTTTTGGTTCATATGATTTTTGTTAATTCCTTTCTAGCACGGTAGAGAATGTTCTCGAATGTTTCCCTCTGGTATCATTCCAGTCGAATAGCTAACAATAGATTTCCGACGCTTAAGTTACATCATCTACGTGACTGGTCGTGATTGCTAATTGACTGGTATAAACAATTTTAAAAGAGAGTGTACAATATGAGGAGTTTCGATTACAGTTGCTTATTTTTTATCACTTTTGGTTCCGTTAATGATTTTTGCTAATTCCTTTCTAGCAACACCAGAGAAAGTTCTAGAATGTTTCCCTGTGGATATCCTTCCAGTCGCATAGATAAAAATAGATTTCTGACGCTTAAGTTACGTCATCCATGTGACTGGTAGTGACTGCAATTTGGCTGGTACAAACAATTATAAAAGAGAATTTACAATGTTTGCAGAGAGTTTCGATGAGTTTTCGACACAAGAGTTTTTGCTGTTTCGTTCGTAACAGAAAATATGAATAAACTACTATAATTTAATATTCCATTTGTTTTTATTTTGTCTTTATTTCTGTAATATCAGCTTTAATATTTCCTTCGACATGAGTCAAAAAGCTTCATATTGTAACAGTAAGTTACATTCGCTTCAAATTCTTTTTACCTCTTCTCGTAAGCCTGCATCAAAGACATACAGAACAGGACCGGTTTGAACTAGGAAGAAACTTCAGACTTCTCCTAACCAATAGAAGGGCCCGTTGGTTTGGTGGGATTCTGACCCCTCCGTTTTTGAGTAGACCTTTTTTTTCACTGCGGGGTAATCTGATTTTTTAGAGGACAATGTTGTTACCAGAGGAAAGAAGAGGGTGAACGCTGCTGGCATCCGCTGCTTGTGGTATAGATATTTTCGGAGCGACATGAGAAAAAAAGTGATTCCTTCTTTTTTTTATTTATTTAATTTTTGGCGAGACCGATGACGAGTCTAGAAGATTCTTCCAGATCTACAAATGATAAGTTGTATTCCTGTTGTATTCTTTAGGCATTTAATTGTATAAAACCTTTTAATCAAGACATATTTGTCCATGTGTGTTTTAGTGCGTTTAAATTTCTTATTCTTAAACATTAAATCAATGTAACATTATTTTCACACATAAACATGCATTTATATGTCGGTATATCAAGAGAAAGAATGTACTTTTGCAAGACTAACATATGCTTGCTCTGTTTAACCAGCAGGTTATATTTTAGCTAAAATACTTGCACTTTATAATATTATTTTTAATCTTTTCTGCAGTTGCATCGAGGAGTTTCTATTCAAGCGGAAGATCAGAAATTTTTAGAAGCGTAGTTGAGTTAAAGCCTTAAATAGCATTTGTATATGCGCACATCCCGGCCTCGATCAATGAATATTCCCAATTTCTATAGCAACGCGAGAGGTGCCTTAAGTAAACGTGCAGTTAAGCATGCATTTATCGCATCAACTGGCCGTGACAATGTATTTAATGAAGGGGAAAACCGTTTATTAAAATTCAGTAACTTCTGCCGGTGTACGGGTAAGAGAAGCCGCTCCATTGCGTTAAAAGCTTCTCCTACACGTGAACAGTTGCGTCCCCGGTGAAATATTTCCTTACATTTGCTGCTACGTGGACATGCATAAATAACATTCTTGTCGACTGGCACGCAGATAAGGTGCAAAGATTATTTAGGTTACAAATGCTTTCATTCGTGCTTCATTTCTCTGGTTCGAAATAGACCTAAATGGGTTAAAATGTTAGCTGTCTGTCAAGAAAATTTATATTATGGTTAGATAACATTCTTATCAACCCCTTGTCTATGGAATATATTTGAGAAAGGCTGGCAAAAAATGGAAATTTTTTTCTCTTTAATTTTTTTCCTTATTATCATCAAAATATTAGAAATAGTTTATTTTTGAAAAACAAATAAATGAAATAAATACTATTTTTAATATTTTCACATATATTGGAAATGTTAATGGATTAAAGTAATTTTGCTCAAATAACATAATTTTCTGGATAAATATAATAAACTAATACAGCAATATTATTTACTTCTTAAGTTATAAAACTGATGTTATTGGTTTAATATTTATTTGTAACTTTTTAAATACATTTTAGAGTTTAATACTTATCTGTATATCTCTGCCTAAATTTGTTTTCAAAACAATTTATTTCACCTATCTTTTATACTCTAACAGTCATTACCATATTCTTATAAAATATAATACGAATGCAGATGAAATATTTCATAGCCTACTTCCGTATGTATACTTGTCATAATGTATGCACAATCAAAATCTTTCTTTTACTTTAAAGAAAAAATGTACGATAGAAGTCAGTGAAAAGCGACAACATAACTTAGCAGATGTATTGCATTATATATTTACTTTTAATCTGATCAGATATATTAGCAGTCATATGTTTACTTTTTAACATTTAAAACTGATGTTATTAGTTTAACATTATTTTTGTAACATTTTAAATCTATTTAAGAGTTTAATATTTATCTTTATATCTCTTTCTAAACTTGTTTCCAAAACAATTTATTTTACCTACATTTTATACTGTAACAGTCATGAGCATATTCTTATAAAAAATACTACAAATGTAGATGAAATATTTCATATTCTACTTCTGTATGTATGCTTGTCATAATGTATGCACGTGAAAATCTTTCTTTTACTTTAAAAAAAAGTACCCAAATAATATAATTGAGATACGTGTTTATGAAAAGTTATGTTAATTTTCAATAAATAAAAAACATTAAATATGGTAATCATCATGAAATTTATTGTTTTAACTTATTCAAAGGTATTGCATTATTTATTTACTTTTAAACTGATCAGGTATATTAGCAGTCATATATTTACTTTTAACTTATAAAACTGATGTTATTGGTTTGATATTTTTTTGTAACTTTTAAAATCTATTTTAAAGTTTAATATTTATCTTTATTTCTGTTTAAACTTGTTTTCAAAACAATTTATTTTACCTATCTTTTATACTGTAACAGTCATTAGCATTTTCTTATAAAAAATAATACAAATGTAGGTGAAACATTTCACAGCCAACTTTCGTAAATTTACGTGTCGTAATATATGCACAGCCAAAATCTTTCTTTTACTTTAAAAAAAAGGTACGATAGAAGACTATGAAAAGCGACAACATAACTTAGAAAATGTATTGCTTTATATATTTACTTTTAAGCTGATCATATATATAAGCAGTCATATATTTACCTTTTAAATTATAAAACTGGTGTTAATGGTTTATTACTTTTTTATAACTATTAAAATCTGTTTTAGAATTTAACATTTATCTTTAGATCTCTTTCTAAACTTGTTTTCAAAACAATTTATTTTACCTATCTTTTATACTTTAACAGTCATGAGCATATTCTTATAAAATATAATACAAATGTAGATGAAATATTTCATAGCCTATTTCCGTATGTATACTTGTCATAATATATGCACAACCAAATTCTTTCTTTTACTTTAAAGAAAAAAATGTACGATAAAAGTCTATGATAGTAACACCATAACTTAGAGAATGTATTGCATTATATATTTACTTTTAAGATGATCAGATATATTAGAAGTCATATATTTACTTTTTAACATATAAAACTGATGTTATAGGTTTAATAATTTGTTTTAGAGTTTAATATTTATCTTTATATCTATGTCTAAACTTGGTTTCCAAACAATTTATTTTACCTATCTTTTATAATCTAACAGTCATGAACATAATCTTATAAAAAATAATATGAATGCAAATGAAATATTTTATAGTCTACTTCCGTATGTATACCTGTCATAATGTATGCACTACCAAAATTTTTCTTTTACTTTAAAGTAAAAAAGTAGAATAAAAGTCTAGCAAAAGCGACAACATAAGTTAGCAAATGTATTGCATAATATATTTCTTTTAAGCTGATCAGACATATTAGCAATCATATATTTACTTTTTAACATATAAAACTATGTTATAGGTTTAATATTTTTTATAACTTTTTAAATGTATTTTAGAGTTTAATATTTATCTTTATATCTCTTTCTAAACTTGTTTTCAAAAAACAATTATTATACCTATATATTATACACTAATAGTCATGAGTATATTCTTATAAAAAATAATACAAATGTAGATGAAATATTTCACAGTCTACTTCCGTATATATACTTGTTATAATGTATGCACAACCAAAATCTTTCTTTTACTTTAAAGAAAAAAAGTACGATAGAAGTCTATAAAAAGCGAAAACATAACTTAGCAAATTTATTTCATTATATATTTACTATATATTTACATTTTAAATTATAAAACTGAGGATATTGGTTTAATATTTATTTGTAACTTTTTAAATCTATTTTAGAGTTTAATATTTATCGTTATAACTCTTTCTAAACAATTTATTTTACCTATATTTTATACTCTAACAGTCATGAGTATATTCTTATAAAAAATAATATGGATGCAGATGAAATATTTCATAGTCTACTTCCGTATGTATACTTGTCATAATGTATGCAAAACCAAAATCTTTTACATAAAAAGTGTAATGTTTTTCTTTATTTCAAAGAAAAAAAATTACGATAGAAGTCTATGAAAAGAGACAACATAAATTAGCAAATGCATTGCATTATATATTTACTTTTTAGCTGATCAGATATATTATCAGTCATATATTTCCTTTTTAACTTATAAAACTGATGTTATTGGTTTAATATTTATTTGTAACTTTTTAAATCTATTTTAGAGTTTAATATTTATCTTTATATCTCTTTCTAAACAATTTATTTTACCTATATTTTATACTCTAACAGTCATGAGTATATTCTTATAAAAAATAATATAAATGCAGATGAAATATTTCATAGTCTACTTCCGTATGTATACTTGTCATAATGTATACACAACCAAAATCTTTCTCCCATAAATCTTTTACAAAAAAAAATGTAATTTTTTTCTTTATTTCAAAGAAAAAAAATTACGATTGATGTCTATGAAAAGAGACAACATAAATTAGCAAATGCATTGCATTATATATTTACTTTTTAGCTGATCATATATATTAGCAGTCATATATTTACTTTTTAACTTATAAAACTGAGGTTATTGATTTGATATTTATTTTGTAACTTTTTAAATCTATTTAGAGTTTAATATTTATCTTTGTATCTCTTTCAAAACTTGTTTTCAAAATAATTTATTTTACCTATCTTTTTTAATGTCTCATATTAACAGTCATGAGCATATTCTTATAAAAAATAATACAAATGTAGATGAAATATTTCATAGCCTACTTCCGTATGTATACTTATCATAATATATGCCCAATCAAAATTTTTCTTTTACTTATAAGAAAAAAGTAGGATAGAAGTCTATCAAAAGTGACAACATAACTTAGCAAATGTATTGCATTGTATATTTACTTTTAAGCTGATCAGACATATTAGCAGTCATATACTTTCTTTTTAACTGATGTTATTGTTTTGATATTTTTTGTAACTTTTAAAATATATTTTAGGGTTTAATATTTATCTTTATATCTCTGTCTAACCTTGTTTTCAAAACAATTTATTTTACCTATATTTTATAATCTAACAGTCATGAGCATATTCTTATAAAAAATAATACAAATGCAGATGAAATATTTCATAGTCTACTTCCGTATGTATACTTGTTATAATGTATGCACAACCAAAATCTTTCTTTTACTTTAAAGAAAAAAAGTAGGATACAAGTCTATGAAAAGCGACAAACGATGGTATACAACGAGATGAAAAAATACGACTTCTTATAAGTAATCTTTTTTTATGGTTTCCCTAACACCTCATAAAATACTCTAACCATAAACTAGAGTATCTTAGTTTCCGCGTGCCATGCATAGCTTTTGTTCTTTTTTTATTACTGAAAGTTTTATGGTTAAATCTTCCTATACATGAAAGAAAGTTCTTGATCTGAAGTTTTTTTTACAAAGTGAAGAACAGCCTATCTATTCTTTTTTTCCAGGTTATTTATATGCTTTCGAAAGTTTAATACAGGTTAAAAAACTATACACTAAATGATTGTTATCTTTTTTTACTAGTATACCCAATTTTTTAGATGAAAAATGATTCAATTTTATCAATAAAATATAACTTTCTCTAAAATTTTAATACATTAATTAATTCACACAAAAAGTGTAGATTTAAAATTCCTAAAAATATTTATGCTAAGTGAAAAATTGTTTACAACTCTGCATTAAACATTCTTGAAGTATTTATTTAAATTTATAATTAAAATTTTTTTCATTTGAAACTGATATTATTAGACGTGTTTCCAAATATTAAAAACATTTCATAGAAATTTTGAAATATATTTAATATTAAGATGTTTTTACTTTATTATTATTTATTTTTGAATGCAAAATTACTTTTATTTATGTCTTATTTATATTTGGCCTATCAAATTAATTTTTTTAACATAACATTTAATTAGATCGATGAATTTAACATATAACACAATATTTAGTTTTATAAAAACATATAAGGAATTATAAAAAAGTATATTACAAGTGTAGGGGTAAAATGTTTTACTTTAAAGCTTATTTCTCATATTTGTAAGAATATGTGCACTATCGTACGCATTCTTTTTCTTTAAAGAATGACAATATGATAAGTCTAAGCAAATCGATAAACAATAATAGTCGAATGACAAAAACAGTATTATTTTTCGAGTAACAGTTGATTAATCACCTAATCATGAAGTGAGATATCTTTGTTTATTTTAACTAAAATAAGGCTAATTTTAACGATGGAATTTAAACAATATTCCATTATCTATCTAAAACATTTCCATAACTACTTACAGTACAATTTTCTACCGTGTTATCAATAAAATATAAGCCACGTAAATCTTTTAGAGGAAAGATGTAGAATATTTTAAAGAAATAAAGTAGGATATAAGTTTATAAAACTGACAGTGATGGAATGTAGATGAAAAAATTAGACACCCTATAAGTAACTTTAGTCTATATTTCTCCAAATTCTCATAAAGTATACTAATCGTAATATAGGGTACCCTAAATTTTCCGTGATATGCATAGCTTAAGTTCTAACTTAAGTAAGTCTTCTGAAAGTTTTATTGTTAAATATTCCGATATGTAAAGAAATTTCATATATTCTTTATCTTAGTTATTTCATACAGAAAAAACATTCTATGTATTTGTGCTGAATTTATATTGTTTTCCTTTTTTTGTAACTAATAAAAGTTATTACTGAAATTTAAGCCTTTATTTTATAAGTAGAAAGTTTAAATTGGGATTTGTATAGATTAAAAATTGTATATTATTAACTTGATATGTATTTATTTTGCTTCATCTCCACAGCATATAATATAACAGTAAGTTTCTTTCTAGAATGAAACTTCTATCTAAATTTAGGAAACCAATAAACGATGTAAAATTAGATAGTCGAAAATATGACATCCTATTTATTCTTTCTTAATGGTCTCCGTAAAACCTCATAAAATACTCTTTCTGATAATCTAGTGTACCCTAGATTGTTAGAGCTCCACATAGCTTAAATTATTTTATCTTAGTAAATTTTAAGATAAAATATTCCGAGTGTTCTTTCTTATTTGGGATTTAACATGCTGTTGTGAGTTAAAGAAGAGCCTATCTATAAATTTTAGAGGAAGTCAAAAATTATATCAAACTTTATTAGAGGTAGTTTAATGTCGGCAGGTAAAATTTTG
>CM063509.1:108237041-108244541 GCA_032207245.1 Pardosa pseudoannulata
GTTTAGTTTTAATTTCTGAAAACTTATCACGTCCAGTGTTTATAAAGCGATATATATATATATATATATATATATATATATATATATATATATATATATATATATGTATATATATATATATGTATATATATATATATATATATATATATATATATGTATATATATATATGTATGTATATATATATATATATATATATATATATATATATATATATATATATATATATATATATATATATATATATATATATATATATATATATATATATATATATATATATATGTATGTTTGTATATATATATATATATATATATATATATATATAACATAGCGTGGCCTGCTATGCTACGAGGATGCAACAGAGTCGACGGGATGTAGTCGTCACCGAAAAAGAATACGATTTTTCAGGAGAAGTTTTGAAGCATATTTATTAGGTAATGTACAGAGCAAAAATTCAACAAAGGATGGTCGCACAGCCTTATATAACCTTGGGGACGCTACCTGCTTGAGAAAGGAATTTATTAACTCTGCAAATCAGAAGTGCTTTTAAGTGTCAAAATAGGTTAGCGAGTTAAGCTAGCCAACAGGAAGGAAAAAGAGTTTGTCGCCGAAAGGACACTAAAAAGATGATGAAATTGTAGATTTGGTGGTTTTTTAATAGAGGTGTTAGTAGTTTTAGTTTAGGATTAAAGTATTAAATTTTTACATTATATATATATATATATATATATATATATATATATATATATATATATATATATATATATGTTTGTGTGTGTGTCTTTATATATGTCTGTGTGTGTGTGTGTTTCTCTGTGTGTATGTATGTGAATGACATGCCCGAAAGTTGGACATATAAAGTCAGGAGACGGTTATATTATACGTGCTGAGGTTCGATTGCAATACCCTAAGGCACATTCTAGATTCTGAATAATTTAACCCTTTCGTTTCCACAGTAACATTTAATAGCAAAGGCTTCTGTGTCCCAGAATAGCCAAAGCAAAGTCGGAGAAAATTTCTTTTTCCCCCCTACAGGCGTGACTGCTAATAGTCACGTGTAACTCTGACAGAAGACTTATTGTAAATATCCTATGTTAGCAGGTGATATTCCGTGAGGATTTTACAACACGTTGAGAAACACTACTTGTTACATTTCAGTGCTGTTGTTACAATTTGCTGCAACATTTTATTGCTATTCTATTCGATTTTGAATTTGTTTACATAGATCGACAAGTGAAAATGACTGGAAGAAGGAAAATATGCAAATATTTTGAGCTTTTGGGATGAGAACTGGAGGTCCATTGAAATTCTAGTGTCTGGGTTTTAAAGATTTAAAACTCTCAGTTTTTTATTAAATTCAAAATCAAAACTGAAATGACTGGGGTAAAGAAAATATGCAAATATTTTGAGCTTTTGGGATGAGAACCGGAGGTCCTTAGAAATTCTAGAGTCTGAGTTTTAATGATTTAATACTCTCAGTTTTTTATTAAATTCAAAATCAAAACTGAAATGACTGGGGTAAAGAAAATATGTAAATATTTTGAGCTTTTGGGGTGAGAACCGGAGTTCCATTGAAATTCTAGTGTCTGGATTTTAAAGATTTAAAACTCTCAGTTTTTTATTAAATTCAAAATAAAAACTGAAAATAAATCAATCATATCCAGAATCATATAATGACTTTTTTACTGCCGTAAGAAATCCTGAAAAGTTTCGTCTAAACGTCTTTACTTTCTATATTTGCCCCCTAAGTGTAATCACAATATACCATCTCACAGCAATACATGCTCCACTCCTCATGGAATTTTTCTAGGGTTCCGCAGTATGAAGAGAGTGGCTAGAAAGTAACAGATGGTCAGGGAAATATGGAGTCTTCTGTGTTAAATTCTAAATGAATCAACAAAATATGAGAACTACATTAAAATATGTGAAGAATTGCAAGTTAACGGTTTTTCTCTTGAGAAAAGGAAAATAGCTGTTCTCTCTGGATTCAGACTGTTTTCCTCAATTTGTGGACTAAATCCAGTAAAATAGTTTAGTTACTTAATAAAATATTTTTAATATATTGCATATGATTTTTATGTTATTTATCTATATCTTTTAATATTATGTAGCATATAGTGTAGTTCGAAATCAATTATTAATTTCAAAATTATTTTGTTTTACTATATGTCCAAAAACAACTAAAGTTAATTTAAAAAAATGTCGTATTCCTTTTTAAACATAGCAAAATGAAAGATTTGTGATTATCTATTATTTACGTTATAACCAGCAATGTTGAATTAATTTCTTATAATATCACAGGAGAACCATTATTTGATATTATTAATGCATTCAATCCAAATACTATGTTCTTAGAAATATTAACGATTATCTGGAATAATTAATAATCTGGAAAGTCAGTGAACTGGAGTGTTGTGGGTTCCGGGCTCGAGCTAAGTTAAGATCCACCATGTTTAAAATTGGAGATTGGAGAAAATAAAGTATGTACGTAATTGCAAAGTCCTCCACTTTCTCAAATGGAACCTATGAGAGTCGCAGGCCTAGCCTAGAGATCTACTGCTTGGTACCGTCTTCTAAATTACTTCTAAAGCCGTTATTTCATTCTAGCAATGTCCTTCATAAACCGAAAGCTGCACCTCTTTCCTTAATTTGAGCTGCTTGTAGTTCACGTTCTTGCTTTGTCCAAGAATAATTATTAACAACAAAAGTTACTAATTTAAAACTAATTTTTACATTTTGCCTAATTTATTTACATTAATTTCTGTAAGTGTTTACCACACATACAGTTTTCTCATTAAATTTTATCGAAGGGTTATAAATTTGATTAAACAAAACAATTCTGGAAATTGCGGTTGTCGTATCAAGGAAAATAACACTAAACATACCCTAACCCGTCAAATGACCGGTAATGTACAGTCTGTTCCATAAGAGCGTGTCGTCTATTGTTCTGAAAATACAAACGAATTAAAAATACATTTGTACCGTGTAGTATACATATTAAACTGAAATGCATTCATAATAAGTTGTCCAGTAACCATTATTATCGAGTATGCAGAATCATTATCATTCGATTTTGATTTGATTTTACTCGTTCGTAGGTCGTCAACATTTTGTACACTTTATAATTACCCACTTCTAAAACATTTCTCATGTAGTTTTCAGCTGCACAAGTTTTTGGTTCTTTTGGATGGTTCACACAGAAACACTGCCTAAGTTCTATACGCGTCACTCATTTTGGATTTGATTGAAACACAGAAAAACAAATCGAATAAAGAATAAATCCATAAAACATTCTTCTCTTATGTTTGAAGAACACGTGCTATTAAGCAGATATCTGCGCGTTATCTATTGACAAAGTTAAGAGCGACACGCTCTTATTTAACAGACTGTATATGTAAAATATGCTATGGGTAGTAAATTAAAAATTCTTATCTTATGTGTTTGTAATACATAAAAATTGACAATACACAATTTTATAAGATATAACAAAGTTTATTTGTTTATATCCTTCCCAATATCCATATTTCATACATTCATTCAGGAGACATAAAATAAAGTCAACAGATCCCCTATGGTAAAACTAGGTATGCATTATATGTTGATATGTTTAGGGTTAAATAAAAAACAGCCTACACTATATAATAGTTTACTACAAAACTACATACTATAACACTACCAGTACTACTAAACTACAACTTTCATCAGCAATCCTTATTTTCTGAAGCATTAAAGACCTCAAATCATATACTTACGAATCCAGAAAAAATATGATGGGTAGTAAATTAAAAATTCTTATCTTATGTGTTTGTAATACATAAAAATTGACAATACACAATTTTATAAGATATAACAAAGTTTATTTGTTTATATCCTTCCCAATATCCATATTTCATACATTCATTCAGGAGACATAAAATCCAGTCACTTGATCACCTATGGTTAAAGTAGGTATGTATTATGTGTTGGTCTGTTTTGAGTTAAATAAAAGAAATAGCATACACTATACAATATTTTACTACAAACTACATACTATAACACTACCAATACTACTAAACTACAACTTTCATCAGCAATCCTTATTTGCTGAATCATTAAATATCTCAAATCATATACTTACGAATCCAGAAAAATTGCGATGGGTAGTGAATTAAAAATTCTTATTTTATGTGTTTGTAATATATAAAAATTGACAACATACAATTTTTTAAAATTATAATAAAGTTTATTTGTTTATTTCTTTCCCAATATCCATATTTCATACATTCAATCAGGAGACATAAATTCCAGTCATTTGACCACGTATGGTAAAAATAGGTATGAATTATGCGTTGGTATGTTTAGAGTTAAAGAAAAAACAGCATACACTATACAATATTTTATTTCAAAACTACATACTATAACACTACCAATTCTACAAAACTACAACTTTTATCCATAATCCTTATTTCCTGAATCATTAAAAATCTCATATCGTATACTTAAGAATCCAGAAAAAAAGTGATGGGTAGTGAATTAAAAATTCTTATATTATGTCTTTGTAATACATAAAAATTGACAATATACAATCCATATTTCATACATTCCTTCAGGAGACATAAAGTCCAGTCATTTGACCGGCTATGGTAGAAATAGGTGTGTAATAAGTGTTAGTATTTTAGAGTTAAATAAAAAAACAGCATACGCTCTACAATATTTTGCTGCAAAACTATAATCTATAACACTACCAATACTACAAAACTGCAACTTTTATCCGTAATCCACATTTCCTGAATCATCAAAAATTCTTATTTTATGTTTTTTGTAATACATAAAAATTGACAATATATAATCCATATTTCATACATTCATTCAGGAGACTAAAGTTCAGTCATTTGACCGGCTATGGTAGAAATAGGTGTGTAATAAGTGTTAGTATTTTAGAGTTAAATAAAAAAACAGCATACGCTCTACAATATTTTGCTGCAAAACTATAATCTATAACACTACCAATACTACAAAACTGCAACTTTTATCCGTAATCCACATTTCCTGAATCATTAAAAATTCTTATTTTATGTCTTTTGTAATACATAAAAATTGACAATATACAATCCATATTTCATATATTCATTCAGGAGACTAAAGTTCAGTCATTTGACCGGCTATGGTAGAAATAGGTGTGTAATAAGTGTTAGTATTTTAGAGTTAAATAAAAAAACAGAATACACTCTACGACATTTTACTGCAAAACTACAAATTATAACACTACCAATACTACAAAACTACAACTTTTATCCGTAATCCACATTTCCTGAATCATTAAAAATTCTTATTTTATGTCTTTGTAATACATAAAAATTGACAACATACAATCCATATTTCATACATCACATTCAGGAGACATAAAGTCCAGTCATTTGACCGGCTATGGTAGAAATAGGTGTGTAATAAGTGTTAGTATTTTAGAGTTAAATAAAAAAACAGAATACACTCTACAATATTTTACTGCAAAACTACAAACTATAACACTACCAATACTACAAAACTACAACTTTTATCCGTAATCCACATTTCCTGAATCATTAAAAATCTAAAATCATATACTCACGAATCCAGAACCGAATTATTATCATGGGTTTTCATTTACGTATTAACACTTCATACTCCTGTTACTAAAGTTAATTAATTTTAATGATTCGCGAAGCTATTTATTTCCATTACGCAGATTTTATCATATTTAACGTTTTCCCCCATGAAAAGTCAATGAAAGAGATTTTACCTTCGTGCAACAGAGAAAATCCTTCTGCTATAGAAAACAGCTGTGACAAGGCTTCTGGACTTGTCAGAAAAGTTTCGGAACAACCTGCTTCCCCTTGGACCAACGTCTTTTGTAATAATACTCCGGGGGTCCATAACAAAATCTAATAAGTTTCTTGACGTGTGACATTTTTGTTTTGTATAGAAGAGTAAATGATGTATGGAGTAGACATTAAAAAGGAATTTCAGGGAAGTACGATTATTTAAGGATAAAACTGGGATACATTTATATTTCGTTTATCCATAGAGTGAGTTAGAACAGATGCGGTTTCAAGACAACTGGGTAAATGATCGGTTTTCTTTTTTTGCTTTTTATTTTCTATTCTCCTTGTAAAATAGTATGGTAACTTTATGCCTACGTATAATAATACAAAAACTTACTCCTTTCTTTTTTAGAATTTATTAATTCAAATATTAGACACTTGGGACACTTGGTTCTTACAGACTTTGACTCCACCAAGTCGTAGATAATTGTTGGTCATTTAATTATGGAAGAACCATATAGTCATACAACTTTAACTTATTTTCTTTCTTATCTATGTATATCTACATCTATCAATTTATATATATATATATATATATATATAGCCATCGACCTATATGTATATATATATATATATATATATATATATCTAGCCATCGACCTATATGTATATAATATATATATATATATATATATATATATATATATATATATATATATATATATATATATATATATATATATATATATAAAGAGAGAGAGAGAGAGAGATGACACGGACGAGTGGTTAAGGCATGGAAGACATATTTGATTTCATATATATAACTTCTTTATTGTAATCCTTCTATCCATGGTTATGCCATTTAGCTAGCCTTCATTCTCATATTTTCCCAAGACAAGCGTGGAGAATGTTATCACCCCCAGTTCCCACTCAGAACTGTCTTTTTTTGGCTTTCTACCTAAGCTAGTTCCTATGTCTACTTCCGCGTCATCTTCTTTACTCTGTATAGTTCTGCTCGAGGGTGTGTCTTTCCCCTATTACGTTATCGTTAATGAGTTCTAACTATTTTTAATTATAATTTGCTTAATTCTTAACCCCCATTTTTAAGCTTGTGACGTGTATAAATATGTATATGCATGTATATATATACACACATATATATGCGTATAAATACATATTACTTTTACGCAAATAAATAAAGCAGGTCCTCCTAATTTAAATGCAGGGTAAAAGAAGAATGCCTCCAAGTTTGGCTTCACACCCCCAGTGTTATTGTTTGATATCATGAAGGAAATTACATCTAAGAACTCATTCTACGTGACCCAGTCGTCATTAGTTATCTCGACCGATATTTACCAGGCTCAAGCCTCGAACTCACACCTTTTCCTTTACATAATAGTTCTGTTTGTTTACTGCGCTAAACTAGCGGTTTTGAAATCTTAAGAAGCACAACAAATAATTAGAATTACTCTTGAAGACAGTTGCTTGTGATAATTTCCAGTTTACTGTATTCTTCGTAACTTTTCCTTGTGTACGTCTATCCTTTAGTTTGATACTACAGTTTAGGATATCGGAAAAGATATAGCTTATGTTCAGAAATATTAATACAGTTAAAGGTACAGAATGTTATTTGAGCTTAAGGTGAAGAGTGTTAACAGAGATTAATGTAAATACTGTTATTACAGCTTAGAGTAAGCTATATTATTACTAATATAAAGA
>CM063509.1:108249541-108252041 GCA_032207245.1 Pardosa pseudoannulata
TTTTTTAATAAAGGTGTTAGTAATTTTAGTTTAGGATTAAAGCGTTAAGTTTTTACATTACAGAATATCCCCCCCATCTGAAAAGGCTTGAAGCCGGGCGCCTCGACCCCAAGACATTCCAGATAGTGAGCTGGAAACTTAGTGGGTTAATTGCTGCAGGATTGTTAGTGTTAGTGTCCCCAAAAATATAAAATTACAATGAAATTATAAAAATAGTATACAAAATATAACATGAGAACAGAGTACTATAAATAAAAATATACTTCATATGAACATGAAAATCTAAAGATATTAATTGTAAAACATTATGTAAATATTAGGAATTTATTTGAAATATTACTGAATATAAGAGTTATTATGAAACATGAAAATAAACATAAGATATAATACGCAAAATGTAACAAAAATAATATTAATATGAATATGATCATGTAAAAATATATAGCACTAGAATACTTTAAATCAAATATTTTATGACATTCAGTTCTATAAAACAAGAACCTCAAAATCATTATATTCAAAATTAAAATATTAAAGTTCTCAAAATTAAGTTTAGACGTAAGACAAAAGCTTCAAAGGTATTATTCGTTATATACAACTCAATTAATAAAAAGCAAAACTCAAAAATGATGAAATACAAATTGGCTAAATATAAAATATGAACAGAAATGTAGCATATAAAAGAACATCAGAATATTATTTTGTATATCGTAACTCGTAATCAGTTCTTCAAATCAAAGCCACACTCAGCAGAAGAATCAAAACAAAGTTCAAGTCACAAGTGTCGTCACATCTGTTAGACCCTCTGCATAGAATAGGGTTCAGCAGCGTCCTGTCATGACTCACTTTCAGCTCTAGAAGAACCATCAAAACAATTTTTGCACAGTAATCGATTCAGTTCAGACCGAAACTGTTATTAAGTTGTATGAGTTAGGAATACACAATCTGATTAAATAATTAAATCTGATTACATAATAAAAATGTTATTATATTTTAGGACAATTTATATAACAAAATTTATAAATGAAATCACAACATCGTAAATCACTAATACAATATCAGTATCAATTTGAAATTCTAAGATTTTTCAATATTGTCACTGAATTTTAACATGAACTTTAAAATCAAATTCAATCAATTATTATCAATATTGAAATGATTTTCTTTTACAAACAATAAATATGAAAAAAAATATAGTATTATTATATTTTAACACTGTGAACAATAATAAACCAGCAGATATGTACAAGTATAACCACTTCTTCAATATTATAAATCAAATTAGAAAAACAACCATAATCATCTTTTTATACAATTATCACATATCTAGAAACATTATTCATGGTGTAGTTTAAAACTTCCCGGTGCATAATAAAATCTTAATTTGGAAGCATGGACAATCTCTGTCGATTTTTTTGTTTGATAATTTTCTTTATCTATTTCATAATTAACTTCTGACAATTTGTTTACAATTTGATATGGACCTGAAAAAGGTGAAGTCAGCTTATGTGTTAGGGAACTCAAATTCTTCAAAAAGGACTAAGTCACCAGGTTGGAATTTAACGTCTACAAATTTAGTGTCATATCTACTTTTATTTCTTTTATGATATTCAATAGTTCTTTCTTTGGCCAATTTCCTAGCTACGTCTAATGGAGGGTAAGTATTTTGATTAATAGGAGATTCAAACGGAAGATTACCAAATAATAAGTAGACAGGGGTAAATTTTGTTACGGTATGAGGAGAATTATTGTATTCAATAATAACTTGTTCTAGTATTTTAGTCCAAGGTATTTTAGTGGAAGTAGAATTTACTTTACATTTTAATCGACTAACTATTGTTTGATTTACACGCTCCACTTTGCCATTAGTTTGGGGATGGTGAGCAGTAGTTAAAAGTTGTTTTACACTATAATTTTGAAGAAATCTTCTAAATCTAGATGAAGTAAAAGCCGCATTTCGGTCACTAAGGATTTTTTCTGGGACTTGAATTTTGAATATCTGAGTTAAACAGTTAGCATAGGTCTCGGTAGTAACACTTTTAGAGGGAAATGCCCAGACGTATCTTGTTGCATGGTCAATTACTATGTGTAAGTATTTTTTTGTAGAATTATAATAATTAAACCCTCCAACCGTATCGATAGAAAGACATTCAAAGGGTTTGTCCGTAGGGGGTACTTCTTGCATAAGTCCAAATTTTTTTTGTCTTTTTCTTCTTATTAATTTGGCATGTATGACAATGTTTTACATAATTTCCTATGTCTTCACTAATATAAGGCCAATAGTATTGAGGGGTAATTAAACTAAGCATAATTTGTACACCAGGGTGACCAAATTTCTCGTGAGTTTCAGTTAACAATTTCAATCTTAAAGATTTTGGTACAACAATTTTAAAAACATTCTTTTTCTTCATTACAATCATATCATTTCTTTCCATATAATTTTTCCCACACACATTATCTAATTTTTGTTGTTTAATTATTTCTTCACTATCAAGTAAAT
>CM063509.1:108257041-108259541 GCA_032207245.1 Pardosa pseudoannulata
CCAGGTCTAAAAAGGGGGTAGTTGGAAATTGCGTGAGTTATAAACGATTTTAAAAGGGAACTCTTTTATAATAATAACATAAATGAAAAAGACCGACACTTGAGTAATGGAACCTTTTGGAGTACTGCGGTCAGGCGAAGAGATATTTCTCAGAAAGCTGATGACTATTCAAGCTAAAGAATCAGTTAGCGCGTGGACATGGAGCTGTCAACACATTCCACGTTTAGTTTCACCACGGATATATGGAAATGGCGCAAGTTTTGATTTTAAATGAAACTATTATTTAATAAACTTATTATTATCAATAAAGACTGTTTTCCATTCTCCTTAACATTGGGCCATGTCATATATATATATATATATATATATATATATATATATATATATATATATATATATATATATATATATATATATATATATATATATATATATATATATATACATATTCATATATATATATATATATATATATATATATATATATATATATACATATTCATATATACATATATATACATATATATATATATATATATATATATATATATATATATATATATATATATATATATATATATATATATATATACATATATATATATATATATATATATATATATATATATATATATATATATATATATATATATATATATATTGTATATATATATATATATATATATATATATATATATATATATATATATATATATATATATATATATATGTATATATATATGTATATATATATATATATATATATATATATATATATATATATATATATATATATATATATATATATATATATATATATATATATATATATATATATATATATATATAACGGCAAAACTTGGCGAAAATATCGATTTTATCGTTTTAGAAAACACTAATTCTGGTGTACCAGGTGCCAGGTGTCGCAGGTGTCATATGCTGACTCACATACCTATAAATTTTCATATTCATGTTTAAAACTCTAGAAGCCTACGGGATATAATGCTAGAATAAAGTTTCTAAAGTAAAGCCTATGTGGATTCCTACTTTTGTAATGTATGTATATATATATATATATATATATATATATATATATATATATATATATATATATATATATATATATATATTAAGTAGGTAGGTACAAATACGCACACACACACCCATATATATATTGATATATTATTTTCTAAAGCTATAATTCCTTTATAAAAGGAATTAAAATTTCGCTTGTATTTCAATTCATCACATATTGTGGGCAATATATACCTTTACATTTATCCTATCAGATGTGCGTCCAAAATGCACGAGAACTCTGCGGTCCTGAATCAATGCGCTTGATAAGGAGACATGATTAATCGCGCATGTCACGTGCCACGAAGTTGAAATTTTCGACCGCTTGTTAATGGTGTTCAAGACATTTTGGAAGCATTTATCAAAACGTGTCGCTCTAAAGGAGAAATTTGGAAGCCGACCAATTTCTGCGCATGGACAGCTGACCTGCAGTTCATAAATTATGCGGACCCAAATGAAGACAATGTGTAACTTCAGTTCCTCATTCATTATATATTCGTATAGATTAAAAGACGTGTTTCGAAGCGAGCATATATGAGGGTGACGTTAACAGTCATTAAAGGGTCTTGAATTTGAAACGTACTTTGTAACTATATCTCATGCCCTGCTGCAGTATATCTCTAGCTCTTTATTTCTTGGTATCACCTTTTATCTCATAGATAAGAACGGAACCCATGAAGACAACGTTCATTAAGGTTTGGTTTGGTTTGGAGTGCTACGATCTACTTTTTGCAACACGAGGGCTAATGAGACCGGGACCTACAGCTTAAAGCCGATTCTGAACGGCTACGTACATCCATATCACAGTGTTATTCGAACCCACGAACTCCGGTACCGAAGGCAAGCACCCTAACCAATCGGCTATCGTTTGGCTATGTTAATTAAAGAGAATCTAAGGGTGTATTATTTATCTCTTCTTACATACAAATGTAAAATTCAGGCAATATAAAGCGGCCTGAAAATGTAGATAGAAGATACAAAAGATAACATTGAGGAAAAAATCTGTTAATGATTCATTATCAGATCATTTTAATGATCAATAAGGTATCTTGAATATTAAACGTACTTTGTAACTATATCTGCTGCAGTGGATCTCTAACTCTTTATTTCTTGGTACGACTTTTTATCAAAACGATAAGACCGGAACCCATGTAGACAAAATTAATTAAGGAAAAAATAATGGCGTATTATTTATTACTGATTATACACAAATATAAAAATCAAGCAACATAAAGCTGTTTGAAAATGTAGATAGAACTTACAAAAGATAACGTTAAAGAAAGAACCTGTTAATGATTCATTATCAGATCATTTTATCGATCAATAACGGATCTGGAATATGAAACGTACTTTGTAAATATATCTCATACTCTGCAGTGGATCTCTAACTCTTTATTTCTTGGTACACTTTTTATCACATAGATAA
>CM063509.1:108264541-108284541 GCA_032207245.1 Pardosa pseudoannulata
CTGCTCATCCAGAGATTTCCCAGTACAATTCAAATGTCGTCAAATTTGCTCATCCAGCGATTTTAGCGGTCATGTGTATTTCTTATTTTATTAAGGAGTGCACCTATCTTTTCACCGGTTAACAACCGAAATAAATTATATACAATACTAGACGTTTAATTACGGATTAAATAGACTAGAATAATATGACTAGAACTTTAGTTATATGAGATAATAAAATTATACATATACTCTGAAATTGAAGTTATATACTCTGAAATTGTAGTTTTTTGCAAAGAAAATAGTTCCAAATCTATTTAAATGAAATATTGATTATCCAAAAATTCATGGAAAACATTTTTTACATATAAAATCTTTTTCTTAAACATATTTTCCGCAAACATTTCTATTACATTTAGCAAAATGTTTTCTACATCTGTTTCTTTTCATGATTGTTGAACGTGACAATTCTTTCGTGCGTCACTATCATGAATTTCTGTCATTGGAATGGAAATGTTCTCGACTTCTTCTCTATATTTACTTTATACTATACTTTATATACTTTATACTTTATATTTACTTTATACTATACTTTATATACTTTATACTTTATATTTACTTTATACTATACTTTATATACTTTATACTTTATATTTACTTTATACTATATTTATTACTATATTTATTTATTTTCATATATATTCCATTAGTCAAATTGGCTCACAACCGTAAAAATAGGTATACCACGTTTGATAAAGCGAAATGAATGTGTCTGCGGGGAAGAGGAATGAAAGTTTACATATATTTTATTACTTAACTAAAAACCAACAGATATTTTTGAAAAGTGATATTAAAGTTTTATATATATATCATGATCAAATTTTTATGAGTCAAATTAGCCCGGTCCGGGAATCTAGTGTTAATAAACGCAAAATCTGTATACATAATAATCAATTTTGAAGTAAACTTTTTTTTAATTTTTCAAATATTAATTTATTGACAGGAATTCAATTTATGCTATTAGAATCAAATATAATTTGTATAGATATATAACTACCAAAGTTTATAAATATATTATTTCTTAATAGCTTTTAATTTTAAAAAATCTTACAATCTTATATACGTTAAACGTTTGTTTTACTATATCAGAAAGCCAATTAGCTAAAATTTTATATGAGTGTTTTCTTCACGATAGATATTTCACGATACATTTCAAGATACATTTCGTGTTCTTTGAAAAGTATAGTCATAATAGCTAACAACGGAATTTCTTATAAAATTAGAGTTAAAATAAAACTTGCTTCTTTCAAAATAGACTAAAAGTTTTCTTTGAAATGTGTAGAATTTATTACTTTAGGGTAATTCCATAAATGCTATTAAGATAATTAGTCTAATAATAACATGTCTTAGCTTGTACCTCCGGCACATTTTTCCCAGATAGTAAGCATACTTGCTGAAAATTTGATTTTTTTCTGGATAATATCTTGCCATAACAAATTTGACTCATCAAACTTGCAGCAAGACTCCTGCAAGTTAGACGGAAAATAAATGGACCATTAGTATGCACAGCAATTGTGCTGCAAATCTGTGTCAATCTTCTCACGATGAACTTGAAGCTTGCTAAAATTCCTGTCAGTGCATGAGAGTTAAGATAACGAGCGCATGCGCAATAATTAGTTTTTTCATTTTTTTTTTGTTTGTTTTTATGTTAAAAACTGAACATTATTTGCATTGTATCTATAGTAGAGCCCTAGAGTTTGAGGACAAATTTTAAATGGCTCAGATCCGTAGCTCTCTATTGCAAACGGTTAATTGTAAGAAATTAATTACTAATGAATTTTTAATATTTATTCAAAATTAAACCAAGCAAAAAGGTTTTTTTAAAACGGTGGGGTTTTTTCCAACCCTGGTTTGCAATGAACTTACTGCAAGTTTGATATGACAAATTTGTAGTAAACTTGCACGGCAAGAGAACTGTAACTTGAATGATAAGTTTGCTGCAAATTGGAGGTATAGAGACTTCGAAGTTTGCGTAGACTTACTCCAGTCTTGTTTCAAACTTGCAGACTTGTCAGGCTGAACTTGCTGCAAGTTTGGTGGTTTGCAAAGCAAGATTGCTGCAAGTTTACTGCAAAGTAAATTTGCTATCTGTGTTAGAACCTTCCTAATTCCCCTGGTGGATCCTTCGCTATTAGCTAAGAGAAACGCATCCAGGCAGCTCTTTCGTGCTTTCTTAGAGGCCATTTAAGAGGCTGTATAGTCCAGGGTAGTCAAAATCCAACCCTATTTGTCAGAAATATAACGAAAAACTGGCTTCTCCGGCACATATTCTAAGTGTCTATGTTTGTCCTAGTGTTACAATGTGGTTTTTATACGAATGGGAATGATGTCACAGGGAACTATAAAGAAGTTACAATGCATTGTGAGGAGTAGACGTATAAAAAAAACACATCAAGCTATAGTAAATATGTACCAATCCAAAAAGACAGACTCAGGGATATAAATTTAAGAAAATGAAAGTATTTTATTGAACATAAATGCGTTGGTTAAAGTAATATGCCAAGAATATATACTCACATCCATCATGGATATAACTGCAAGACGCCTGTTCAAGGTGGGGTTATTTAAGGTTCAGTTACACTCTCTGCCTCAACCTATCTCATAGACCATCTCACAGGAGCACTCTATTCTGATCTGCTTGGGTCAAGCCCTCTAGGTCAGAATTTCTGTAGTGCATGGTGATGGGAATTATTAGAATATTACAACAAGATAATGATGACATGTGCGGCTTTAAACAGGTGCACTCAATTTTGCCACCGGGATTCCCAAGGGACGTGTAGTGATACAGTGCCAATTGTAGACTTGACAGCTATGCCCTGTAGCTGCAAAGACATTCCTTACAGTACCCCTAAAGGGGACACTATCATGTCCTTGACCACAGAAAGGTTAAAAGGTGACAAAAATTGCACTAAAGCAGTACCTTCTTACATTCAAACTGGTCTGAGGGGTCGTACATCATAAAATGTTGCGAACACCCTTTTACTTCACAACACCTACGACAACGTATCAGATTTTTCTGTGCTATTCTATGACTTTTTGAATGTTAATAAACTTATAGATCTTGTCTGTCAGTGGCTGGACTCTGATATTAGCAACAATAACAACAATATAATTAGTTCCTGTTGTTTAAAAAAGACTGACCACATACAACTTTCAGTACGGATATGAACTGTAATAATCTAGATAATGTTTTAGAAATCATAAAATTTGTTCGTAAAATCTCTCTTGTGCTGATTTAACCCTCTTTATTGAAGTTCAGATATGTTAAATATACCTTAATTTAGCACGTATAGTCCGCGGACTATCTATGTTTAAAAAGCAAATGTTTTCAGTCGTGGACTATCTGCTGGTTATGCCTTGCTCAAATCACAAAATTCGAAAGAAGGGGGGGGCACAGCCCCAATGATCAAATGTACAGCAAGAATGCATCCTCGTATCGTATCGGTAGTAAACCATGAAAAAAACCTTGAACCTGAACGAATTGGTATTACCAAATAGCTTAATCTTCAATTGTGTCCTGGAGTACAGGAAAATATTGATAGTCACTATTTACAGATGATTGGCAACAACAACAGAGTGGATGGGTTCAAGATCGAAAGTTGAGGGTCGAAGGTCATTTCACCACGAGGATCACTCGTAACAGAGTGCTTTGTTTTCAAAGTTTTCATTTGCTGCAATATTGGTCATTCATTATGTCTTTAAAATATCGTCGCAGTTTGACTGCTGATTCCAAGCTGAAAGTAATACAGAAGGTAGACATTGAGGTTGACGAGAAAGCAGCAAGAAATTGGCGCACGCAAAAGAAAACATTAAAAAATATGGGAAGAAAGCGATCTAATCGTCGTGGAAAAACACAATGGTCTGCATTAGAAGACGATTTATATAGCAGATGTCTCAAACAGAGAAATGTAAACCGTTTTGTTTCCTGACTGGAATACCGGATAGCCGAGCAATACTTACATTCACCTTTTTTTACCCTTTCGTGGGCCATTTATCTCTCACTCCACATTTCCAAAATTTCAAAACAGAGCTGCTAATTTTATTCAATCGATCTAACAATGGATGACAGTGCAAAGCCAAAGCGGGAATCAGTTTTCCCGTGGTTTCAATAACAAGACCAATATATTAGAATGGGTTTTGCACTTCCCACAGGTGTAATTTGTAAGATGGTGTTGGTGGGAAGTAATCTTCCCAAAGCCCACGAAAGGGTTAAACAAATTACCAAATATAGGGATCTTTTGTCACACTTCTGTACTTAGTATTTGTTTTTACAATGATTTAATATTAACATATTAAAATGCATATTTTTTCACGTATAGTCCGCGGATTATCTAGTGGTACGGACTATCTGATGATTTATGAAAATTATTAAAAATTAAAAAAATTGGACTATACGACGGTGCGGACTGTATGTGCGAACTCACGGTAATAATGTTTTAAGTCTTAATTATTCAAAATTGTATAAATGGTAAAATGTGTATATAATTGTTAAAAGTTAAGAAATTATTTGGAGTTTCGATTGAATAAATATCTAACGATGACATAAGAAGAGACTCTAGACCAATCTCTCCAGGGCTTAAAACTCAGATAAAACAAAACAGGGCACAGGATATGAGAAACTCGGTAATTGGTAACAGGAAAATACTTACAAACTATCGTTGAGGGAACTTTGCAATTTTATAGCTATTCTCGAAGGGAATGTGAAGAGACAGAAAACTGCAACTAGGTCAAAAGTAAGAAATGGTAGATTCTATAACATCGTGAAATTAACTAAAAGCACGAGGGATAGCAGAGAAATTGATGGAGAAATACAGAATGGTTTAAATTTACAGATTTGATGTATAGAAATATCCCCTAGGTTTGAAAAATTAAAAGCATATCAGAAAAAACATATACACAACTATGAAACAATAAAATGATACTATGTAACGAATTAATACTAATTTTTACGCAAAGGTTAATAAGGTTATACATATAATTTTTAGTTTAATTAATTTATATGTGTCGTATATGAAGATTGGTGTAAACTAACACATGAATGATCCATTTTGCCAGTGGATTTTCTACATTCAATACTGAGGAATATATAGGGCACATCAACACTCACTGGGAGAAATCTAGAAATTTGTATATATTTGTTTGTAACTTGAACCTCTACCCTTCCAGCATTCTTAAATAAAACAAAAATGTGGTTTAAAAGGTGTTTTACCTTATGCCTATAAGATACCATTCTTCGTGGTTATTGGATTTTATATAGTATTATATCGAAACGTCGTCGATATTTCAATATGGTACATGTATGAACACACAAATGTTTATATATGCAAAATAGCTCAAATTAATCCGACGGTTATATGAAATTGTAGCCCCTATTGCTTTCACTTGCCCTGGCTATTGGTCAAGGAGTAATCTAAGTGTTCTTAATGAAGATGATGCAGTTTGGCATTTCCATAAAAAGAATCAACGAAGCACGACGTGGAATTTTTATTCACAGCTACAAAAACGTTACTCTGTGCAAGGCAGAAGATAGCGAACGAAGTATAGAAGTAATCCTTAATTTAGTCAAAGAATTTAAGGAACATAGATGATTAAAATGAGTGAACCATTTGTCTGGGAAGCTGGTAAATGTTTTGAATGGAGAGGAAATTTGTAATTCTTTCAGAGTTAGATTTGAGAGAGTGTTAAAAGACTTTTAAGTCTTTGGTACTCATTTAGATACGCAATTTTGTGGGTAGAAAAATAGATTGAAAGGAATAAGGGAGAATATTTTAATAATTTGGATATATTACATAGCTATATATATGTGTGTGTGTACATACATACATATATATACGGGGTGTTCTAAAAGTCAAGAAGAACTCTAAAAAAGAATAATTCGAAAACGAATAAAGATACAAAGATAGAAAGGAAACCGGATTTTGTTTGTTGTCGAAAAATAGTTATGTTTTTGACCAACAGGTGGAGCTGTTATGTTTTATTTTTCCAAAGGATGATTTACAAATGAAAAAATGTGGACAACTTAAAAGTTAACTATATTACTGTTAATTAGTACTACAGTAAACGTTCAATGTGATGTCCATTATTCAGTAGTACAGCTGTGAGACGAGTCACCGCAATGTCATAGCTTTTATGAGGCGATATGCTCGCAATACCGCAATGTCACTTTCCGAATTCTAATAATACAGTTTAACTAAGAAGGGTTTCTCGACTATGGGCAGTATTTCGATGCATACAAGCTTCCACTGCCATTACCTGCTTCGGTTTCTCCTTTTTATATCTTTGGTGCTTTGCATTATCCTACACCGGGAATTCGACATCGCCATCTGTTGATCTCCAACAGAACTATGTTTTCGTTATCACACAAAATCCGGTTTCATTTTCATCCGTTTGATGCAAACTGTATCTGCATATCTTCATTTGTTTTCGAATTATTCAATTTTAAAATACAACCTGACTTTTGGATCACCTGGTATATATATATATGCTTATATATAAGTATAAATATATGTATATATATAAATGTTTTTTTCTTTACTATGTATAGAAAAGAAGGTTTTAAAGTAATCTAACAAAAATATTCCTTCTTACATAAATCTATAATTTTTATATCTTCTTATTAACACTACATATTTTATCGGCTAAACGCCTATTTAAACGACTTGGAGACATCGATGTTAAAATTATTTGCACTTATTTAAGACATGTAACACTCACTTCCGTTACGCATTGTGATTACAAAATTTTCCGAATGCATATGAAAACTCAAAAAATATTAATGGGAGAGCCTTTCTGTATATGTCTAAAATTTACCTGGGGTTAATTTATTCTTTGAATACAGCAAAACATCTACAGATTGAATTTATAGTTTAAGTAAATAAAAATTTAAAACCTTCTGTTACTATAATTTAATATATCCAAAATTCCACAGTAATTTATATATAATTTACTGAAAGTTATAAATCATGAACAACCCTTCTTGACACAAATGCCATTATTTTGAAACACCTATAATGCACCTCTGCCTCATGATATTGATAAAGCATTTTGAAAATTTAAAGTAACTTAATAAATTAACTTATCTGACTAAAAATGGTATTGGCATTGCTGTAGATTATTATTTACATCAGATTTGTGTTTTAAATTATGTGTCAACGCTGGAGTGACGAAGTAGTTATGTAATCAATGACATAAATATATACCCTATTCCGTAATTTATCAATGTTTAAAAGTTAGCAAACTTGAAAAGTTGTCAAATATATATATGGTTACTAAGGAGTTGATATATATATATGTTCGTATTCGGAATATATATATATATATATATATAAAATATATATATAAAACCAATATATATATATATATATATATATATATATATATATATATATATTATATATATATATATATATATATATATATTATATATATATATATATATATATATATATATTATATATATATATATATATATTATAAATATATATATATATATATATATATATATATATATATATATATATATATATATATATCTGTATATATATGATGTATATACGTATATATATATATATATATATATATATACATATATATGAATATATAAAATGTATATAAAATATGAAATATATAAAATATATATAAATATATGAAGCCTAGTGACATTTGGATAGTGCTTCGCTCTCCCATGACGCAGGTCCGAGGTTCTATCCCCGGACTGGGCAAGTTTGACACAGCGTTTCTTCCCTTCACTGGGTAAACAAACTGACAATCAAGAATGATTGAGAACTAAGCAGTGGGGGGTTCCGCGTAAGGTTGACCACCTAACCGGAACATATGCTTTGCACCTCAGGGCAATTGGTCTCAGAAACAGAGATTGGCATCGTAGGCCCTGGCCCCCTAAGGGCCTACGCCGAAGAGTTTATATATATATATATATATATATATATATATATATATATATATATATATATATATATATATATATATATATATATATATATATACATATACATATATGTAGTTCTTCTCTTCAGAACTATATATAAACAAATTTGAAAAAATTAATTAGATGCGTTTAGGTTAAATTTCTACTATATTACATATATATAAGATAATTTAAATAATGGAATATACTTGATATAAAAGGAAAATATATTTTAAAAATTTTCGTTTTAGAATAAAATGAATCGTAAGCAAATATATTTAAAAAATGAAGACATTTTAAATATATAAAATTAGGATTTACATCATCATTAAATTATAATCATTAAATTCACGATATAGTTTTAAGGTTTTTCTTTATCTTTCCAAATAAAAAAATATATATTTCATATCTTAGACACTACTGTATATCTGTAAATAACATGTAACTTTTTTTATTTACGGTGTTTCTACATGTTATATTTTAAAATTATCATCATATGGCTCTATCTTTATAATTCATATATTTGAAACATTCCTTCATCACCTGGCATGACCTTAAAATAGTCAGAGTTTAGAATTCTTTAGCACCATTGTTTCAATAAAACAGTAACTTCCAGGAAACCTTTTTTGTTCCTCAATAAACCTGAACTAACTCTCCTTACAATGAAAACTATGAATAATAAAACAGATACTCTGCATTCTTAGTAATACCCCGTGTTTTAGGATGTAACAAACAAAAAGTATGCTCGTAAAAATTTCCCCAAAACTTACGTTTTTATTTTATTCTTAGCCTGAATAGCCTCAGCAGGAAAAAAATAATTTAAACCCTTTGCTAAAGTGTTGAAAGTACTTTTATATCATGGGGTAAATATGGTAATAGCATAAATGAGAAGACAAAAATATCCATAAAACAACGAGGGGAGAGTTGTTTAGCTATTGTACTAGAATTTCATTTAACAATGTTGCAATTTATATTAAGTGAGTTTTAATAACTCCTGACACGCTGGATAAAGTTTTATATTTCCGGTGTCATTCTAAATTTATTTCTGATCTAGGGAGTTATTTACATTTATTGGAAATTTAACATTATTTTCTTATTATAAATTAATACACTCGGAATTAAATTTGCAGAAATAAGTTCATTTAACAATGTTGCAATTTATATTAAGTTAGTTTTAATAACTCCTGACACGCTGGATAAAGTTTTATATTTCCGGTGTCATTCTAAATTTATTACTGATCTAGGGAGTTATTTACATTTATTGGAAATTTAACATTATTTTCTTATTATAAATTAATACACTTGGAAATAAATTTGCAGAAATAAATAATAATTTTGCATTCTAATGAGGCACAATGAAAATTCATTTTCCTCACCAGGCGTGCTCATAAAACGGGTATGCATTGAAAAAATATCTAGTACCATTGTTTCAATAAAATCGTATCTCACAAAAGCAGTTTTTGTCTCTCAATTAACCTGAACTAATTTTCTTTGCAAAAAATGCTATGAATAATAAAAAATACTTTCTGCATGCTTTCAACCACTGCGTTTTTAAAGATGTAATAAACAAAAGCGGCCCTCATAAAAATTTTCTCGAATTCTCTTTATTCTTATCTGGCAAATAGCGTTTTAAACCGTAGCTAAAATGTTAAAATTAGTTTTGTTTCGTTTTCCTTAGGTAAAATATGGTAATGGCTTCAGCAAATTGATAAATATAGTCATAAAACAACCAGGGGGTGATAGCAGTTGTATTTAGGTAAAACCCTAGACATTATTTTAACCCATATTGTACCACACCAACTAAATATTTCTGAAAATTTTTAAAACTTTATCGATAACATTAATATGGTGTAACTAAGCATATAAAACCAAAATTTTAAAAATAAATTTTAGTTTTTAAGTAATTAGCTGTCCTATAATTAGGCCAACGGTCCAATACACTACTAAAATTTAACAAATATCACTTCCTTTGCATTAGGCTGATTCATAGGTGAAATTTGGGAAAACATTCAAAGCAAAGTCCAACATTACATTTTAAACACACTGTTGTGGCTTCTCTTTTGTAGTTCTTGAACTGGCATTTTTGGTAAGGGATAAACAAAAAGGTATATTCGTTGTAGGATGCTAATACCCAAAATTTATATCCAAATTTTACAGGTTTATTTTTCATCAACATCTTGCAACTTTGCCTTCCAAAATATTTTACCATTCTTTCATCGATGATGAGATTTTCAGAAAATATACCAAATTGCTTCAAGGTTATGCAGATTTTGTCATAAAAAGGTCGAATTTTATAATAACGATCTTGTGGATCAGTTGAATTATCGTTAAAATGGATAAAATGTTTGGCGTCATAATACCGTTTTCTGGACCTAGTGTTACTCACTAATATAGTGCCAATGTCTGGAGTACTACAAGTAACCTCCACTATGTTTGAAAAAAAATAATAATAAATAAATAAATAATGATTAAAAAATGACAATTTTTAAGGGGTTGCTAAAAATAAATTTTACAATACAATATACTTTGATTTCTCAGTTTGTTTTGTTACTATGATAAAGTGTGTCTATTTTAAAGGTCCTAAAATAAAATCCACTCAGAAAATATTTATAACTTTATTATTAAATGGAATTCTATTTACTGTCCTGTTTATAGGACAGCGGTCCAATATGGGTTAACTTTCCAACATTTTTTTCTGAATTTATTTAGATATTTGAAGTAAATTGTGTATTTATGACACTCATTCAAAAACTTCTGATAAAATATATGTAATTGTTACCTTGAAAGGGAGTGAACATTATCTAATACGGATAAAGATACTATTCTCTTTCATAAATATTTCATCAATAAAAACAGAATTTATAGATTCTAATTAATAAATCTTCTAATTAATAAGTATTTTATGTTACAGGTATTTTTATATTACTATTGATATAAATCCATCAGATCATTTATTAAGAGATGTCATATATATTTATTTGCTGATTCCTTACACATTTTTTCTAAATATATTGGTAGATCTTGCATTTAACCATAAGATAGAATTAATCTGTATGGAATCATACCACATATATTAAATACCAAACCATATGATCCAATAGTGTATATCACTTTACTCTATGCTGAGATTTTGAAGAAATTAATTCAATACGTATCCAATACGTAAGGTACGCATTATCCAATACGTAAGGTTTAAAATATCAATTGATAATTCTAACATCCTCATGCCTAGAAAGAGTTTATGCAAGATAATTATGTACAGGAAACTGGGTGAATAACAGTATGGAATGATAATTTGGTTAGCAGGGTAGAAATAAAATAGCAATTTTGCAAAATGTTTGCGGTTTACATATAGATTTGACAGAAATGTCTTACAGAAAATATATGTAAATATACAGGGTTTCCCAAAAAGACCACACAAACTCTGCACAGCTAGATTCCTCGTTGGGAGTACATAAACACTACCTATACAAGAAAAAATAAAAAAGGCTACTCTTATTAAACATAAACTTTATAGTTGTAACTTTTAATTCTATTGAGGCACAATGAAAATTCATTTTCTACACCTGACGTGCTCTTAAAACGGTTATTTATTAAAAAAATATCTAGTACCATTGTTTTAATAAAATCGTATCTGACAAAAGCAGTTTTTGTCTCTCAATAAACCTGAACCCATTTTCTCTGTAACAAACACTATGAATAATAAAAAAATTTGACCTACATGCTTCTATCAATGTGTTTTTAAAGCTGTGATAAACAAAAGCGGCCCTCATAAAAAAATTTCTCCAATTCTCTTTAATCTTATATGGTAAATAGAGTTTTAAACCGTAGCTAAAATGTTAAAATTAGTTTTGTTTCGTTTTCCTTATTTAAAATATGGTAATGGCTTCAGCAAATTGATAAATATAGTCATAAAACAACCGGGGTGATAGCAATTGTATTTAGATAATACCCTAGACATTATTTTAACATTCCAACATTTTTTTCTAAATTAGTTTTATTTAGATATTTGAAGTAAATTGTGTATTTCTGACACTAATTCAAAAACCTCTGATAAAATATATGTAATTGTTACCGTGAAAGGGAGTTAAAATTATATATTAAGAATAAATTTAATATGTTCTTTTATAAATATTACATCAGTAAAAATAGAATTTACAGATTTTATTAATTTATCAATATTTAAGTATTTTATCTTACAGGTATATTTTATCTTACGGTTGATATAAATCTATCAGATTATTTATTAAGAAATATAGAAATATCATATATATTTATATGCTGATTTCTTACACCTTTTTCTGAATATAACAGTAGATCATGCTTTTAAAATACAAGATAGAATTAATACCAAATAATTTAAATGCCAAACCATATGATAAAATAGTGTATATCACCTTACTCTATGCTGGAGAAAGTTTTGAAGGAATTTGTCAAAGCTAGTAAATTAGGATACAAAATGTTGCGAAAAAGTTACTGTGATTTTATTAGCTCGAGAAGTTATTATTCAAACGTATTTTGTTTAATTTTATTCGTATAACTACTCTGCCCTAAAACGTCACAGAATGATTTTTAAAGATACCGGATTAACTTTATTATCCAACAAGTAAGGTTTAAAATATCAATTGACAATTCTAACATCATCATGCATAGAAAGATTTTATGTAAGGTGGTTATGTACAGGAATCTGTGTGGATAACATTATAGAATGATAATTTGGTTAGTAGGGTAAAAATAAAATAGCAATTTAGCAAAACGTTTGTCGTTTAATCATAGAATTGACAAAAATTCTTATAGAAGATATGTGTATATATACAGGGTATCTCAAATAAACTCTGCACAGCTAGATTCCTCGTTAGGAGTACCTAAAAACAGGCCATTCTAAAAAAATAACAAAGGCTACTCTTATTAAACATAAACTTTATAGTTGTAGCTTTGTTTTCTAATGAGGCACAATGAAAATTCATTTTATTCACCTGGCATGCTAATAAAATGGCTATATATTTAAAAAATATCTAGTACCATGGTTTCAATAAAATCGTATCTGACAAAAGCAGTTTTTGTCTCTCAATAAACCTGAACTCATTTTCTTTGCAACAAACACTATGAATAATAAAAATACGACATACAAGCCTTCGACCACTACGTTTTTAAAGCTGTAATAAACAAAAGCGGACCTCATAAAACTTTTCTCGAATTCTCTTTATTCTTATCCAGTAAATAGAGTTTTAAACCGTAGCTAAAATGTTAAAATTAGTTTTGTTTCGTTTTCCTTATGTAAAATATGGTAATGTCTTCAGCAAACTGATAAATATAGTCATAAAACAAACAGGGGGATAACAGTTGTATTTATATAATACCCTAGACATTATTTTAACTTCCCAACATTTTTTTCTACATAAGTTTCTTACGCTATTTGAAGTAAATTGTGTAATTTTGACACTAATTCAAAGACATTTGATAAAATAAATGTAATTGTTACTTTCAAAGAGAGTTAACATTATCTATTACTAATAAATTTAATATTTCCTTTAATAAGTGGTATATCAATAAAAACATAATTTTTCATTATATTAATTTTCTAATTATTATATCTTACAGGGCATAATATGCGAGTAAAACTTTCATATTCATAATAAAGATTTATTTCAAAAACTTACTGTAAGAAACAAATGAAAATAATTTATAAAATGACATGGTTAAGTAAAATATCAATTAAGATCATGTGCCTTTTAATTTATTCATTTCAGTAAACATCCCATATACTGTTTCAAATTTCGTGCAAAATAAATAAAATATTTGTAGTTTTATTTACTTTTCCCTTATCTTTATACAAAAAGTATTACTATAATTAGATTTTCATTTCAATCATAAATTTGATTCAAGAGAATACAACTATTCCTTTTATTCATCGTTTGGCTGAGAATAATTAAATGACCTTCCTTCTATATATAGATTAGATTTGGGTATTTTACTTTAAAATTTAGTCTAGATGTGTACACAAGTATTTAAATTGTAAAGTTTGCCTTTTTCATTACTCTAATTCTTTTACTCTGGGATTTAGTTTAGTATCTCAGTGGCAACATTTTCTTTGTTACATCACGGTGTCAGTGTTACAATCTAGCAATTTTAAATACTATTATACCTTACTATTTAATTTTACGGGATATATGATTCGTCCTTTGTTAAGTATTTTCTTAAATTTATCGAGACATTGAATATAGTTGCTTTTTAAAATTTTTATTTAACGGGTAATTAATTTCGGTATTTAAAACCTTCATTATAATAGCCATTTTAGAATTCACAACAAAACAATATATTCTGCTTGTTTTAAACGAATTTTATTTTTACTTGTTTAATAAAACTTTAAATTTATAAAATGTTTAATGCCGTCTTTTAAGGTGTTACATTTTAAAAAATTAAATAAAGTTTATACAACAAATGAATAGAAAAAGATCAAATTATCTACAAGTTGCTTTTTAAAACACATATAGTAAAAGTAATTATAAAATTAAAATAAAATATATTTTTAAACCTTAAAATCTAAAGGTATCCGATGTTTTAAAACTTAAAAGATCTCCAAACTATTTTAATATGAAAATTTTTAATAATTAGAATTATCATGACATAAAACAATATATCTTGGAGCTATTATTACAAATGGGATTCGCGTAATGGAAAAAAAATAATTACATTCTAAAAAAATTAATATTTTACTTATGAATTCCATTTTTTAAAAGTTTTGTGCCCATGTAAAACTAATTTTTTTCACCCGTTTTACAATGTGCAAAAAAACTAAATTATTTTTATAAAGTTAGTACTTTCTAATGATTTAGGAAATATTTTTTAATATAGCACAACTTTTCTTTTTATTTTCAATCATAATTTAACTATTATAAACAATTTTCAGCTTGATTGATAATATATACAAATCAAGCTGGATTATATACCCATTTTATTAAGTAAAATTAAAATTATTTTGATTTTTTTTCGTTGTATACAATGTAAATGAAGACCACTAAATTCTATTCGAATTGGTCTAATTTTATTTAACACATTGTGTGAGGGTAAATTTCGCAGTGGAATTGTACGGGGAGCTGGTGTTTTGAGCGTCAATTTACTTATTCAGTTAAATCACAATAGATCGAAAATTATTTACGTTTTAACCAACTTTTCGTATTTTATACTGAAATATATAAACAAATATATAAATAAAAATATACAAATAACAACCGTAAGATTTTTGTAAACAAAAAATATATTTTTAGTGGATAAATTTATAATAGTATCGAAAATAAGAAAAATCAAATAGAAATAATAGTATGTAGTTTTAATTTTTTCGGATTATGTAATATATGAATATTTTTACATTATAAAAAAAAATGAAAAGAGCAATCATAAAACTAATAATGTAAAAACTATTTTTTATTTGTCTAAATTTTTCCAGAATCTATGTAGTATTATCGGCTATGTATATTCGGCTTCGTTTCCCTGTATATACCATTATTTTTGTACCCACAAACAAACCATGTTGTTACACTAACCCATACTAGAATCATATTTTTAAAATAATCATTTTGCACTTTTATTTTAAAAAGGATATTTTTTTTGCAAGTTTGAGTCTTAATAGTGACACATAAAATGAATACTTAGTTTATTTTTGATTCCATGTACAATTTTATTCTGTACATTATAGAAAATATGCAGAATATGCATAATAATGTCAACACGTGTGTATTTAAATATAGATAACATATGTCTTAGAAATTTAAAGTATAGAATTTAAAGGAATTTATTCAGACAAATCAATTCACACTTTTCACTTGTTAAAAATTATTGTCTGAAATGTGTCGTATATATTTAACGCATACTCTATATAATAATAGCCTAAGTTATCTCTCCGTCTGTCCTCGAATTTATGAATTAGTTCTACCTGGGATGGATAGGTCATCCATGTTGAATTCTTGATGAGTTATGTTTAGCAAAATTCAAAACAAGTCTTTAAATCGTTTAAAATCCACCCTTGCCTACATTTCTAAAATTTAATGCTATTATTTAAAGCCCCCTTTTCCCCGGTTAAGAGCAGGCAATTAAATTTATCAATTTATCACCTAATAAATAGATAAAAATAAAATTTTTCTAGCATTATGACGTCATTCCTTTAACCATCTCATTTAATCATTCCTTATTTTAAATTATATACATTTCGTCTGCATTATTTTCATACATTTTTTTCAGTGTAGTTAGATATTACGTAAATAATTTTTGTTTTATATTTGGCTTAAATAATAGATTAGGTACATATGTGATAATTTTAAATTTAATCGTCGATTACTTTTTATTACAATGAAAATTTAATCACCGTATTAACAACATTTTTTTTATAAAAGTTTTGGAGTCTATTTTAAGGAATAATAAAAATTTAGCGTTTAAGTTATATATCTTTGAAAACTAAGAAGTTTGTTCGTTTGTCTGTTTGTTTTTACATAACCATACAGTTTGACTAAATGAATTGAACGATTTTCTAAACTGCATTCACAGTATCGGGAGAGAAGAGGAGTATGAAGATAAACAATTTATTGAGCATGTATTAGATAATTCTCAGAAAAAAAAAATTGCCTCATAGAGTACTTTAATATTCTGGAAAATTACTAATTTTACTAATCCTGACATATGACACTCTATATGCTAGCTTAAAATGTTTACGTAAGATATTTTAAATTTTCATGAATCTGTAGTAAAGTGTACCAATTGATCTAACTTGTAAAACCATTATATATTTGGATTACGTTTGAGTTATCATGTTCGCCTAGTCTATGTAAAACTATCAAAGAATATAGCTTTATTTTTTCGTTTTGAATGTACTTTCAGTTAAGCAAAAAATTTACTTTAATTCTTCTGAGATGTTTGTCAGAATATTACTTGCAAAATTTTGATATTTTTTAAAAATTTAAAAAATCTTTATATTTTTTAAAAAATCTTTATATTTTTTAAAAAATTGTTATATTTTGTTAGTATAACAATACTATAATATGTTTTATATATTATAACACCAAAAGATTGCTTTTTACTTTAAATCTCAATAGAATTTCTAAGAAAATATAATTGTACAACGTGTCTAGAAAATTTAATACATAAAAATAAACATAGTTAGATATTTTTATGTTTGGATTTGCCAGTTGTTATAAAAAATTATAGTGATTTAGTCCAACTTTATATTTTTGGTAATATATATAGCATTTAAATAACTATATTCTGTAATAACTATATTTCTGTATAATACCTTATCCTATTACTAAAAAAGAAGCAGATTTCAATTTTTAAAAACTTAAATTATTCTTTAAGTATTAACAAAGGAAAAATTCTAATTTGTTTCAGAATTTTGTATCCTTGACATGAAGTGTGTTTTATTTGATTAATAGTAAAACAAATTTTACATTTACATTCATTATTGTCCGAATTTCTTTTAATTTTATCAAATTCATCCCATACATCCTCATACAATTTTACATTCATTAATGTCAGGGCTATTTTTCGTTCCATTAAATGGTATTATTTGTAATGGTCATATTTTTTCAAAATTTAATAACATATAACTTTTGTCTTACATCATCTGCTGTTGTCATAAAAATTAGGGATGTTAAAGTTTATTTCTTTTCATAACAGCTCTTAATAAAATCAAATGCACGATAAAGACTCCATACTGCCATTAAACCTTAACTAAATTTCCTTCGATGAAACGTGTTAATAATAAAAGCCACTCTGGCTCAATGATTTTAACGATTTGAAACAAATAAAAGGTATTAAGAGCAGTAGTAAAAATCGCTTGATTTTATTTTGCCACAAGAAATTGCGTTTAAGGCAGCAATAAAAGTCTTTTATGCCAGGTTAACATGCATTAATTTCTGATTTACTCGGCGATCAGAGGAATAAATATCGAATTTATTTTTGAGTGTTATGCAAATCATAGCATAAATATGCTTACAATGACAGTGTGAGGAAAATTGAAATAATTAGTAAATTATACAACTGAAATTACAATAATTTAATTTATACACTAAAAAACTCAATTTAACTCGTAAATTAGTCAAATGAATAAATATCGAACTTATATCTGAGTGTTATGCGAATCATAGTATAAATATGCCAACAATGACAGTGCGAGGGAAGTTGAAATAGTAAATTATACAAATGAAATTACAATAATTTAGTTTATACACTAAAAAAACTGAAATGAACTAGTAAATTAGTCAAAGGAATAAATATCGAACTTATATCTGAGTGTTATGCGAATCATAGTATAAATATCCCAAACATGACAGTGTGAGGAAAATTGAAATAATTTGTAAATTATACAACTGAAATTACAATAATTTAGTTTATACACTAAAATCTAATTTAACTCGTAAATTAGTGAAAGAAATAAATATCGAACTTAAATCTGAGTGTTATGTGAATCATAGTATAAATATGCTAACAATAACAGTGTGAAGGAAATTGAAATAATTAGTAAATTATACAACTGAAATTACATTAATTTCATTTATACATTAAAAAAACTCGATTTAACTGGTAAATTAGTCAACTCCATAAAACTACTTGTAGAATACCTTATACAACATAATTGAGGATAAACATATTATATGATTCGTAATTTAGTTTATACACTAAAAGAACTTAATTTAACTCGTAAATTAGTCAACTACGTAAAACTACTTGTAGAATACCTAATATAAAATAATTGAGAATAAACATATTATATGATTCGTAATTATTGACTTTATTTTTGTGTATTTTGTTATTTGATATTACATGAAATGTTGAATACTTTGTAATATATTTGAAATTAAAATACCAAGAAAAAGTATTTTCAAAACAACATTGACTGTTCTTTGTCAAGTAATGTACACAACGTAATTCTTTTTGTTACGTAATAATTTATACAAAAACATTATCTTTCGAAATTTTTAAAATGCATATTATATGCAACACAATATCATTTTTAAAACATATATTTTAGACAATAAATTTTTAGATTAAATTGAACGTCAATTGATTTTTTTACAAGTCAAACTGCATTCTTCTGATAAGAACAATATACTTATTGTACAGCAGGAAAAATAGAAAATTATATTAAATGTAACATATTATATGATTCGTAATTATTGACTTTATTTTTGTGTATTTTGTTCTTTGATACTACATGAAATGTTGAATACGTTGTAATATATTTGAAATTAAAATACCAAGGAAAAGTATTTTCAAAACAACATTAACTGTTCTTTGTCAAGTAATGTACACAACGTAATTATTTTTGTTACGTTATAATTTATACATAAACGTTACCTTTTGAAATTTTAAAATGCAAAATAAATGTAACACAATATCATTTTAAGACATATATTTTAGACAATAAATTTTTAAATTAAATTGAAAGTCAATTGATTTTTATAAGTAAACTGCATTTTTTTAATAAGACCAATATACTTATTTTATAGCAGGAAAAATAGAAAATTCTATTAAATGTTAAGAAATTTTAATATTTTTTATATAAGTTTAGGTTTTTAATTTTTTAAATGTCAGTATAAGTTTAAAGAATGAAAAGAGCATTTAGCTTCAGTGTTATTTAAAAATATAACTTCTTCTATACATACGTCATATAACTGATTAATATTTTTTCTTCATCTAAAATATAAGTTTTATGTTTATTTATATAATACACACAATGAACATAATATACACTCAAGAGCCAAAACATTATGACCACCCCTACATTTTGCAATGAACTCGCCTGGATGACGTGGAAGACACGTGATCAGGTGGAAGTGGTATTTAACTGGAAATGGAATGTTCCAACAGGACAACGCCCCGTGTCACAAGGCTAAAATTGTGTTGGAATGGTTCCAGGAACATGATGCTGAATTCCAGTTAATGTCCTCACCGGATCTCAATCCGATAGAACACATTTGGGATGTCATGGGACGGCAGATCAGAGTTCAAAGATCACCCATTCACAATATCTCGGATTTGCGTAACC
>CM063509.1:108294541-108297041 GCA_032207245.1 Pardosa pseudoannulata
TATATATATATATATATATATATATATATATATATATATATATATATTTATATATATATATATATATATATATATATATATAAATATATATATATATATAATATATAAATATATAATATATATATATATATATAATATATATATATATATATATATATAATATATATATATATATATATATATATAATATATATATATTTATATATATATATATATATATATATATATATATATATATATATTTATATATATATATATATATATATATATTTATATATATATATATATATATATATATATATATATATATATATATATATATATATATAAATATATATATATATATATATATATATATATATATATATTTTATATATATATATATATATATATATATATATATATATATATATATATATATATATATTATATATATATATATAATATTATATTATATATATATATATATATATATATATATATATATTATATATATATATATATATATATATATATATATATATATATATATATATATATATATATATATATATATATAAATGCATATTGCAGAGATTTAATTAGGTATTAAATCATTTATTTGTTTTAAATTTTTACATAAAACAAAATTCAAATTGTTAGTAGTTTTAAAGCTTGAAAGGTTATAATTTGAAAAATATATCCCACAGGATTAGAAGAACAACACTACTAACTGACTACAATGAGTACTCCCCTAATATATTACATATCTTTACATTTTTTATGTCTACATCCTAGTAATAATATTTTACATCGTAATAAAATATGGCGATTGATTATGCCACATTTTGTAATCTGTTACTATCATTCATTCAACTACACATTTTACAGCTTATTATAATGACCTGAAACTTCTTCGAACATATTATTTAGCTTGAACACCCTAAGGAAATCTTATCAAAATTTCATCGAGCCTTTGTGTTATTAAAAAATACTCCACCTAATTATATCGCTGCAGAAATTTGAACTTTTCTTCTATAATTCAACTTTTATGTAAAGATTTTTTAAAGTAAATTTATGCTAAATCATCAATTCTTCCAAACTCCACAGATAATTCTTTAGAATTTCTTATCAGAAGCAATATTCCTTTCCCAAATATTGATAAAAATATCTATGGAAGTGCGAAGTTTCTAATTATATTTAATGAAATATTCTCGCTCAGAAATTCACAGTTTCGAGTTTCCATAATCCTTCCCTCTCCTGTGAATTTCCCCCGATAGGAAATTCTTCGCTTGACTGCAAAGGAAGATAATATAGGATTATCCTATCATTAAGTGCATGGCCGAGAAATGGAGGCAATTGAGGGGAAACCAACTTATCATTACGCTAAACTGCGCCTAATCTGCAATTCACGTATGGGAAGCCAAGGGAATGGTTTTTATTCTTCATAATTAAATCGATCCCTCATTAATCAATTCGGGAACAGGGCTTACGCACTAAACATGAATGGTATCTCTTAATTCATAACTGCAAGGTTATGAGTTTTGGATATGGATAAACAGATTAATGAAGTAAAGTGATAGAAATCTTTGGATTTTAACAAGAGGTTATTTGTAGCTTTAAAGTGATTTCAGATTTGTAAATTTTGGAGGAAATTTCGATTTTCAATCTCATTAAATGGTGAACACAACTGGAAATTATGAAGTAAGGCAATGTATGAAACATATAATATGATTATAAGTAAAATGATAATCTCACTTTAATAATACTAGATTTATAGCCTAAAATATATTCTTAGCAGGATAAACTGATTTGCATTGTTCTAATTCGTCAGCACTACATTCTGTTACAGGCCAAGGCCATATAGGGGGGGGGGTCTTCCTCTTTTTTGCTTTCCTTCCATTTTTGAAAAGGTCACTAGTTTAGTTGGATTAGAATCTTCATATCTAAAAAGGTGTCCCAGCCATCTAATGCGGCTGGCCTTAATAACTTTGACAATATCTGGTTCTTTAAATCTATTTTATATTTCATTATTATTTTGAATTCTATAGATTCGCATGATACTGATTACACATGTATATATTCTTACTGATTTGCATTACTTTGATATAAATCCGAATAAGGGATTAAATATAACTTTTTGGGACTTATTCTCCAACTGACTGATGAAATCAGACAAAATCCATCAGTAATCTGACGCTTAGGAAGTCAAGCACAAGAAGAAGGCATAAATATATGTCCTCTCTGGAAAGTCCCAAACAGTTCAGAATGTGCTCAGTAGAAGCTTGCTGAGATTTTGAGCAGAGTCAAAGATTTTTCTATCTTCGAAAACTGAAATACACTTAGTATGACCACTTGCCAGTCCATAAATTTCTGTTTAAAATGTTCTGTCCTGACTGAGTACACACGAAGAGTAAAGCTCTTTTAGAATCTAAACACTAGTTCTATATAGAAGTCTAGACACAATAACAGCGGTATTTTCATTATACCTATACCATGAACTGGGTTAAACTTTGGTTAA
>CM063509.1:108302041-108312041 GCA_032207245.1 Pardosa pseudoannulata
TATATAACAATATATATATTGAATATATACATATATATATTATATATATTGAATATATATATATAATATAAACACCAAATTTATATATATATATATATATATAGCACGTCACTCCAGTTACTAATCTATGACATTGTCACGGTGTAATTGGATTGCAGGACACAGAGTTCCCTTTTCATTGCACAAATTAAACTCTCGTCTGTGACGAATGAAATAAATTAAATGTATATATATATATATATATATATATATATATATATATATATATATATATTATATATATATATATATATATATATATATATTATATATATATATATATATATATATATATATATATATATATATATATATATATATATATATATATATATATATGTATACATACATACAATATGTATATTCAGAGATCTGTTTTCTGTTATTTTTTGATACTCTTCTTGTTCTGTTGCATTTAGTGAGGTAAATATTTCTTATTATTTTACACAATGTAACATTGTTAATGAACAATGCAAACATTTAAATAATTACATTGTTCACATAGTTCTTGTGCAGCAATTCGTATTTCTTATATACAGTCCATCTTCATCTTTTTTATGTTTATGTTTATTTTTTAATTATACTTGTATATATACATATATATATATGTTCATATATGTATATGTATATGTATATATATATATATATATATATATATATATATATATATACATAAGCTTTCGATAATAAGCAGTACAAATGCTTATAGACTTCTTTTAAAATATCGCTTAAAGTAGTATTTTGTCATGAAATATTTATGTGGGCCGTCTCTCGAGACCTACACAAAAAAAACGACCCACGCATGATTAGTTTCTAGTACAATGACAACGAAGAATTAAGTAGTCTCGAAAGAGATGTCGTAAAACATAAACGAGGCTTCTTTATCTCTTGTTTGACCGAGCAGAATGACTATTATTTAATTCTGTATCATTGCACTTCAATTGCTGTCTACTACTTTTGTTTACTACTTATTTATAACTATGTATATATATGTTCATATACATTTATATATGTGAATGTGCATAACAAATCTGAATATTTTTCGGCTCATTGAATTGTAGAAACCTGATGCATGATAGATTTAATGTTGTAAGCAAATTTGTAAATTTTTCACAAAAACACTATGTATAAGATTAAATGGTTTAGTAGTTGTGGGGAAGGAGCATTATTATCACAGTCGTTATTATGGGTTTTGAAGAAAGAGATGACTGCTACTATGTAGACTAGGTATACATCAGATGAAACCCTGGATTTCAATTGAATTGTGTTTTACGAACACTGAGAGGCATCGATTCATGCCAAAGAATGTCTCAAAGTCATTTTCATTTGACTCTGCCGCTTTTTGGTCTTGAAAGCTGACTTTATCTGTTCTTTGTCACTTTTACTTCACAAACATCTACTGGGACACATAATTTTAAACACCAGAATGACATATACTTCAATGCCTATCATTCCCCATTCAGTTGTCAAACTTCTTTCCTTTGCACCTTCTCTCAGTTCAAATTCTATATAGCCCACATGTTTTGGCTGTTTACTCTTAAACGTAGTAGTAGTTAATATGGGACATCAGAATATGTATTCTGCAACACAATATATATGTATATTTATACATATACACACACATACATATATATATATATATATATATATATATATATATATATATATATAGAAATATAATATATATACATATATATACATATAAATATACATACATATATACATATGTATATATATATATATGTATATATATATATATATATATATATATATATATGTATATATATATATATATATATATATAAAATATGTCCCTTTCAATATATAGCTTAGATATGAACATTATTTGCACATTCACCTCCTTAATTACTAGAGCAGATTATATTTTGAAAATGTATAAGATTTCTCTCAAATGTAATGAGAAATAAATTAATTAATTTAAATTATTGTAAAAAAGTAGTTAACAATCTTCAATACATGCATTTGGGCAGTACTACATGTATTCAGTGCAGCAGCCATTAGTTGTAGCCTTCTGCATAGTCACTTTATATTAGAGCTCTAATCCGACTCTTTGGATACCTTGGAGCGAGTTTATATGGCATTCTGTCATTCCTTTTTAAGCCTCGAGAAAAATCAGAGAATATCAGTTCAAGATTGTCTATTAGACAGGGTAGAACACAGATATTTTCTTGGATTAAGTATTCCCTCATAATCACTGTGAGTTCGAATGTTGTCATGGAAGACAATCTAGTTGACAACATTCGGTGGATGGACACGTTTTATCCTTTCCTTCAGACGTTTGATCACTTCCAATAAAAATTTTACATTTGCAATTAAATACAAACTTTATTCCTGGTCGATTTTTAGAACATTGCTCACTCATTTGACATTTTCACCAGTTTCTTAGTCGATGAGCGTCCGATGCTCAGCTCATCTTTAATGATATGTCGGTCTTTCCTAAATGCAGTGTGCCTTTTGAAGACGTGATTGGGACAAAATAATTATCTTTTTCTTTAGTATTTTTAAGGATTCATTTCAGGTTTTACCGAGTATAAAGCAAAACTGTATTACACAAAGTAGCTTAATATTTCGCTTCATCTTCACAGCGTAACGAGCTATTCTAACAACGGAATACTGTTAGGTCACTGTACATCTTGTAAATTAGAAGAAACTTCCGAATTGCTGGAAAAATCGCTAGCATTCCAATTAATATTTCTGATGTACCTGTTTTCCTTGGTGATTTGCCAGTAAATCTCAGAAAAATTACTTTTATTACTTGTGGGACATACATCGTATGACTTATTGATAATTACCTGTATAACTCATTTGTGTCTTTAAATATCTAAAATGTTACACTATTTTGACATATCTTATTTAATATTTCAAAAGTGTCTAAGTAATTTAAAAAGAATAAAAAAATTATAATCTTTCTTATATATAAGCTGTGTCATTATTTCTGGGACATACCTGGTATGACTCATTAATAATTAGCCGTATAAATCACACGTGTTTTTAAACGTCTAAAATGTTACATTATTCTGACATGTCTCATTTAATATTTCAAAAGTGTCTAAGTAATTTTAGAAATCATAAAATAATTATAATCTTTCTGATATATAAGCTGTGTCATTATTTCTGGTACATACCTGGTATGACTCATTAATAATTAGCCGTATAATTCACACGTGTTTTTAAACATCTAAAATGTTACACTAGTTTGACATTTCTCATTTACTATATAAAAGTGTCCAAGTAAGTTAAAAATTATAAAATCCTTTTAATCTTTCCTATAGATAAGATTTTTTATCTATTCTCATAGATAAGCTGAAAATCGATTTTTATTGATGAAGAAATTTGAAAAAATATAAAACTTTTAAAAGTTTTATTGAAAATATATATTTCTAATGACATGTAAAACAGCCACGAATATAATTTACACCATCTGAAATTCATAAACCGAGAAAAAAGGATCTATTACCAGAATGCAATTCCTGTAAAAGACTCCAATGTTCTGATGTATGATCAGGTACTTTGCAAATGGTAATTATGCATAAAAATGTATTCGATACTCCGTGAAGTACTTTCGAGTTAAATCCTTCGGGAATTAATCTCGGAATATCTTTGTCATGCACGACTAGTTCGGAAAACGAGGAGGGAGAAAATTAAGTCCACTTGGTTGAATATACGAAACCCATAATAACTTTCCTCCACCGATCGATTGAGACTCTGAATAAAAATTTCAGGTGTTTACCTTACTTTTTTGTAAAATAGTTTTTGTAAATATAATTTGGAATATTATAAAGAAAATAATCTTCTGTATGCCTTACAACGTTTGATTTTATGAGAATTTTTAAAAGAATTTCGTTTTAGGCTACAAACCTTATATAATTTCTATAATTCAAATATCCTGTTTTAATTGAAAATTCTCTAAAAATACAAAATATTTTTAGATTTTCATCTTGTATTCTGTTCGATATGAAGTTAATCTATTGCTGTAAAATTTTTATTCATGTAATAAAAAGATTAAGCTGTATCAAAAGTTATGTTAATTTTTAAGTACTTATTAATGCAAATTTTAAATTCATTATTATCCCGCAAAAATATTCCTTCTGAAAGGCAATTTAAGTCTGAATTCTGAAATGCAGTTAAGTCATATTGTTAAATGCAGTATGTTTTCACATATTCACAGTGATGGAAATGTCTAAAAGCGAGCAAGAAATATCATATTTCTCATTGAACAAATGTATAATTTCAATATGTTGTGCAATTACGGATATAGCTGTATACCTTCACTCTGTAAAAATTTGCAATTGTTTAGAAATATATTAAAACTATTCTAAAATTAAAATAATGTTCATGATTTTAAGCTTACCACTTTTATTTCGTACAACAAATTTTGAAGTAGTTTAAAAAAACACAAAAAATTTTAATTATTATCTCATACGACAGTATTCAAAAGACAAAAATTTGAAGACAAAAAATTATACATAAAAACGTCATAATGAATGAATTATTTTTTATTTTCAACATTTAACAAAACTTAGTATAAATTCAATTAAAAGATGAAGCGTACATTTGTATTTTAATTTTGTATATAACATATATATATAATTAAAATGTACTAAATATAAAATATTTAAAATATAGAAGCCAATATTTAATTTTAGTATATATGTATATGTATGTATATATATATATATATATATATATATATATATATATATATATATATATATATATATATATATATTATATATATATATATATATATATATATATATATATATATATATATTATATATTTATATATATATATATATATATATATATATATATTATATATATATATATATATATATATATATATATATATATATATATATATATATATATATATATATATATATATATGTATATATACATACATATATATTATATATACATATACATATACATATATATATATGTATATATATATATATATATATATATATATATATATGTATGTATATATATTATATTATATATATATATGTATATATTATATAGATATGCATATATGTATATATATGTAATTATATATTTATTTATACATATATATATATATATATATATATATATATATATATGTTATATACATACATATAGAAAAATATACATTTAATAACAGTATCTGATGTGAAGTATTAATTTTTTTCCTGCTCATAAATTATAAATTAATTAAATATAAAAATAAATAATTTTTGTCATTTTTGAACTCTACGAAATTTGAATAAGCTTGCATTCGAATTTATTCTAGCAGAAAATATGCTGATATTTTCTACGTCTACCTACAAGAAACACTGAATCTTTCTTCTTTATTTAATTTCCTTTAGACTAAAGCACCAAAGAATTCTCGGGATATTTTTAGATACACACATTCACTCGAGGCCAAGCAACGAGGCAAAACGTTTTATGGGATTAAAGAAGACCTTAATGTTGTTTTTGATTTTCTTGTGGTGCAAAATCTTTTTTTTTTTATATTTTTGTTATAGAAATGTATGTATGAGATGGTTATAATACAAAGAATATATTACATCATTATATTTAAAAAAAAGTAGTAAAATTTTAAAACTTTATAAAAAATATTAATAACGGATTAAATATAAAATGTGATATGTAAAATATAAAATTTTTATTGTAAACTGTATGTTTTTGTAAAATACAATATGTTTTATTTAAAGTAATATATTTGCTGTAAATGTCTCTCTGTTTAAAAAAACATAGATCGTACTTGAATGGACAGTAGTTTATTCAGTCAGGTTAAATGTAATGTCTTGGCACAGAAGTGCTCTCTTGACAAACTTTTAAACACAATTTACAGCACTTGACATTAACCGTTTGAGTGCTGAAGAGTTTTCTTATATATATGCTAATAGTGCGGAATGAAATGCGTAGCAATTTATTTTGGAGAACAAAAGAAATGGTTATAAATAAGACTAATTATTATGTAACAAGTAATTTTTACCAACAAAAGTATTCTTTTTTCTAACTTATTACAAAAATGTCTTGCTGCACAAATTCCGTGAATTCCTTTTTTACATATAGCGCACATTAAGTTGGATTGTCTAATTCCATTACCATTTTTTTTAACTGCATACATCACATTGTCGCATGTTTCACCCAGGCAATTTTTCTAAAGAAAACTTTGTACTTATTGGTAGTCTTCCTGTGGCATTTTTGCTTGCTAACCTTTCCTTCTCTATAGCACCAATAATGATCAGTATAACACTTGTTGAGAAAGTGAAAACAGTTTCTAATTTCTATACAGCAACGAAGAGTTTTTTTACTACAAATAAATAAATAAAACACGCTCATTTTGTCTACCGTACCACAATCCACAGCTCTACTGCATTACTACTTACCACTGTATTTTGTTTTAATTCTTATATTATTAAAAATCACAATTGAGTAAAATGAATACAAACTGCGATTGATATGAATTCAACTGCTCTCAATAGATGCGAAAAATTATACTAACCAACAGCAGCATCTTCGCATTTTCGGTACAAAACAAGCGAAGCACTATCGCACTTCTCCGCATTTTTGGCACATAACAAGCTAATCCCAATAGCGCTTCACCTCAAACGGTTAAGCAAAACAGTTCACTAACAAAATTCAATAAACTCTAAAAACATGAACATGATAAACTTGGATAAATTCGGTAAGAATAAAATTCAATAAAGGGACAATCTCAGCCTTCCAGGAAGGTTCTCTAGATTGGTTTGGTTTGGTGTTTAGCGCTACGGTCTACTTTTTGCAACACGAGGGCTAACAAGGTTCTCTAAAAGGCTAACAATTCTCACGCTAGCAAGTTGCAGTCACTCCAAACACCGCTCGAATGTAATCATACTTCCCCTCCAAGTCATCAGAAACAGACTACACTCCAGAAACTCCACCAGTATTGAATCTTATCGTGGGGGGCGGGGTGTCCGGGAGGGGGGGAGGCCCCGGGGGGGAGGGGGTGGGGGTGCGTGGGGGCGTGGGGGGGTGGGGGGGGGGGGGAAGGGGGGGGGTGGGCGGCGGGGGGCGGCCGGGGGTGGGGGGCGGGGGGGAGGGGCGGGGGGCGGGCGGGTGGGGGGGGGCTGAGGGGGGGGAAAGCGGGGGGTGGGGGGGATGGGGTGGGGGGGGGGGGGGGGTCGGGGGGGAAGGGGGGGGGGGGGGGGGCCGGGGCGGGGGGGGGGGGGGGGGGGGGGGTGGGGGGGGGGGGGCGGGGGGGGGAGGATACGGGGGGGGAGCGGGGGTGGTGGGGGGGAGGGGGGGGGGGGGGGGGGGGGAGGGGGGGGGGGGGGGGGGATATAAAAAAAAAAAATAACTAAACAAAAATTGAACAAATATTTCTTTATGAATATCGTAGAATGTCAAAACTAAGTTACATTCTTTCGATTTCATTAAAATTACAGTATACCGTTATACGCGTAGTTATATAAGAGAGTTTAAAATTTGACTAGAAATAATAATCTTTGAACTATTATATAACACTGATAGCATGTATACTTGCAGCAAGTTTGATTATTTTTTTTTTATAATATCTTGTCATAACAATTTTGAAGCGACAAACTTGTAGCAAAACTCTTGAAAGTTAAACGGAACATAAAGCGACCACTTCTTTGCAGTGTTATTTTGCTGCAAAACAGTGGTAACCTTGTCATGACCAGATTGAAACAAGCGAAAATTCTCAGATTTGTTGCAGTCTTGTTTCAATCTTGCAGACTTCTCATGCTTAACTTGCTGAAAGCTTGCAAGCTTGTAAATCAAGACTGCTGCAAGTTTATGGTAAACTAAATTTTGCTCTCTGGGAATATTGGTGTAGAGGTGAGGCCGACAGAGCTTCGAGGTTAGCCGCATGTATAAGTGAAATTCCAGTGACGAATTACAAATTTTAATGAAAACTAATTTCTCCTACTGAATCGTCTTTATTTTAAATATGAATAAACGTGAGAATGATCAATAACAATTCTACTAATTATGCGATCATCCCAAACAGACCATACTTGAGTGATGATCCGTCCAACATGGCATCTTGGTCTTATAAGAAAAAAAATGGTGAAAAATCTTTCGTAAGAGACTTTTAGCTGCAGACTCCTTCGTATCCTTGCTCTCTCTCCGAGGGGGTCCACAGATATCACGAAAAGGTCAGTTGGCTGCCTGAGCCGATTGCTACTCCGCGGTTAGCAACCCCTCCTGTCCAATTGGGTGAAAGGTGGGGGTTACTGACACCACTTTCCCCTTTTGGTCCGTCTCTCTCGCTGGCGTTTTAGTAGTGAAACTCTTCGTTACAAATGGTTAGAAAATAAACTTTCTTACAAATGCCTTATATGCATTTCTTTGCCATATAAAATGGTCAATTTTATTTAAATCCCATCGTTAAATTTTACAATTAAAACTATTTGCTATCCTTTAGCACAAACACAAAAAATAAATAATAATAAAATATACATTTCTGTGTGTAAAAGGCTATAACAGCCCTGTTGTTATTGATTCTGATGCTACTTGGACGAACGAAGCATGATTGAGCCATAAACTACTCATATTAAGACAAAAGGGTGCGCCTTTCGTTTTATGGAGCACCGTTAAGGTGAAAGAACGACTTTCCTCAAGTGGGTCCTTGCAATGTTGAAACAGGAACCAACCAAAAGACTCATAGATTTGGCCTACCATCCGCAGAGGTATGGATGGAGAACTTTCAGGACATTGCGACCACGAGCATAATTTACGCGCTTTAGTCAACTTTACCCAACATGGGGAATCTTAGGTCTGATCGGTTTCGGAACCCACAACCTTTCAGTTACGAGATCGTTACCTTTGACTACTTAGCTACCTCGGATTATAACAGCCCTTCTAAGTATGAATCTAATATATGTGTAGTTAAACTTATGTAGTAAACTTGCAAGATTACTACTTTTCATTTTCATTATTTGTTTTACTCATGTGACAGTTGGAATGCCGAATGAAACCCAGAAACTCGAAATAAACTTCACTCCATTAGGTCATCCATCTCATTTTGGTCACCTCTCAGAAATCGAGAAATGGACTTCATTGTAACACGTCTTCGTATTGGACATAATTGACTCACTCATAAACATTTACTATGTGCTGAGCCCGGCAATGTTCCATCTGTCATACTCATCTCACTGTTCATCAAATTTTAACTTCATGTACTGCTTTAAAACGTTTTTATTATATATATTTTAAAACTTTTCATCCTAGTTTCAATGCACTTTTGGGTGAAATTCCTCATCTCAAACTGTTTGAATTTCTCTTTTGCAGCAATGTTTTAAACCTCATTTAAATTTTTTAATGTTTTAATGCGAGTGTTTACTTTGTTTTTGCTGTTTTTTTTTCTTTTATAAAATTTTAGTCAAACAGATGCATTATAGACGCTGGCCCTGTCCGCCATGTTTTTTTGGCGACCAACAGGGAAACTCGTGTTTTAAAAATTCGCCAAGTAGAAAAACTTGGCAGCGGCCACATGGCATATTTGAAACACAACAGTAACAAAACTAAACTTTAAAAAAAATAAACAGATTAACAGATATAACCATTATTAAAATAACAGATTAGTAATATTTATGATATATATCAATAGCATAAACACAATATATAGCATTTTAATAAGCACTAATATTATAAAATATATAACATGTGAGTTGATTCCCCCCCCTGTAATAAAAAAACCCATCTTGTTTGATTTAGAATATAATGATAATTTTTAATAATTCCAAAAATAGTAAGAAAAGAAATGATTACGCCCGCCATAACTAAATTACTAAATCACAGAAAATAAGAATAATTAAAAAAACGACAAACTCACCTAGGCGACTGGAATCTAAAAGAACAGTTATGATGCAAATTTCTCGAATAGTGCCGGGTACTGAAATCAAAATTCATGGGCACCAATGGGGCCCAAGAACATATCGTA
>CM063509.1:108317041-108324541 GCA_032207245.1 Pardosa pseudoannulata
ACTTTTAATATTATATTTCTCTGCTATAAATGTGGAAAGAATGAACTTCTGAATTCTTCCACTGTTTTTAAAGTCCTTGTTATTATTGCTAAAATTAATCTAATATTACTGCCTAAATGAAACTGAATGTCATTAAACATATTTCTATGTTAATTACGTATTACGAGATCAATCAATTAAAAACACCAATGTATATATTCCAGAGATTTTTCCTGTTTACCTATAATCTCACACAGGAAATATAATTTGTTCTAGTCCTGATTACATAAAAATGTTCGTCTGAATGTTTTAGCAATTCCTTATAATTGCTAAAATTCATGACACTGCTGGATCGGAATTCAAGGCTCGTTTATTAAAGTTATTCCTTGTTTCCATATTCGATTGCAAATGTTTCCTTTTTATTTGTACCACTCGACGTAGATAACCTAAAGTGATTTCAGTATAATTATGAGTCACAAACCCCCAAATGATAGTTTCAAATTTTAGAAGCGAAATTTCAAATGTAACATATATCAGTAATAATCCTGCATGTAATTCAGTTTAGCTGAATCTCCACGGCTTTAAGTGGAAATTCATTCGGTTTCTGTACTCCTAAACAACAGTTTCTATATTTTCAGCAAAATTTCCAAAGGCTTTAATAAGAATTTACAATACATTCTTATTTGGACGGTTGTTATGGAATCCAGTATTCCTTACATTACGTATTATATGTGTTTGAGTGTTAAGTAATTTAATTTTAATTATTCCAAGCAAATATAATTTAACTTTGGAATCTTCTACTTTGAATCTTAAATGTAATTGTAAGTGGAAACTGATATAGTATATCGTAAGAGTTACAGAAAATCCGGATAAAATATTGGATATATTTTATTATGTGCATATACATACATGGTTATGTAAATATGCTTAAATTAGATGTAAATTAAAATATTAGAGGCTAAGTATAGTTTTACAAAGAATAAAAAATATATTTAAATATGAAGGAATTTATTGGATTATGATAGACACTGGAATTATAATAATAAATACAGTCGTTACTAATGACAATTATTACAAAAAATACAATTTATTGCTGTAAAAATAATGTTACGTTGGTCTAGTGTTTTGATAAAGGAGAAATTAAAACTCATTAATAAAACACATGGACAAATATGATTAAATAATTTCACACAAAATAAATGCCTAAGGAATACAACTGGAATCTACTTATTATTTGTAGATATCGAAGACTACTCTCGAGTGGGGGTTGGAAATAAAAACCATATGGCGTTGATATTCCTGTTTCTCGTGTCGCTCCAAAAAATGTCTATTTCGCAAGCAGTGGATACCAGTAGCTTTCACCCTCTTCTTTCCCTGGTAACAATCTCGTCCTCTAAAAAAATCAGACTGCCCCGAGGAGAAAAAAACAGAGGTCCACTTCAAGAACGGAGGGATCATAAAGCTAACAAACCAACGGGCCCTTCTATTGGTTGGGATAAGTTCGAAGTTTCTTTCTAGTTCAAACCAGTCTTGTCCTGTATGTCTTTATCGAAAGCTCGCCGATTGGTTAGGGCTATGATCACCGATACCGGAGTTCGTGGGTTCTAATCCTTCTGCGGCATGGATGTTCGTAGCCTTTCGGAATCAGCTTTAAGCAGTAGGTCCCAGTCTCGTTAGCCCTCGTGTGCAAAACAGTAGACCATAGCGCTCTAAACCAAACCAAACCAAACCAAATCCAAACCTGTATGTCTTTGAGGAAGGCTTGCGAAAAGGGGCAAAAAAAGCTGAACCGAATGTAACTTATTGTTACAATTACTTTGTAGAGTACACATGTTTAACTTTAAATCTTAAATGTAATTAGAAGCTACAACTAATACATTAAATAAGATAGTCGTGATAAAATGTTTGGACATATTTTATATGACATATGTACATATGTATATGTGGGGTTATATAAAAATACATAAATTAGAAATAAATTTAAATATCAGAAGCTATGAACAATTTTATAAAAATGTATAAAATATGAAAAAAATTATTCAAATGTGATGGACACTGAAGATATAATAAAACATGCTGTCTTTAATAATGACATTTCTTAAAAATATACAATTTATTACTTTGTAGATTACACATATTATACTTTAGATCTTAAATGTTTGTTAAACATAATGTTACGTTGACCTAGTGTTTGGGAAATAAATTAAATCTCATTAACAAACACATGGAAAATAGGTCTTGATTAAATGGTTTGGTTTGGTTTGGTTTGGAGCGCTACGGTCTACTTTTTGCAACACGAGGGCTAATGAGACCGGGACCTACTGCTTAAAGCCAATTCCGAACGGCTACGAACATCCATGCCAAAGTGGGATTCGAACCCACGAACTCCGGTTCCGAAGGCCAGCACACTAACCATTCGGCCATCGTTCGGCCAAATATATCTTGATTAAATGATTTTATACAATTAAATAAATGCTTAAGGAATACATCTGGAATCAACTTATCATTTCTAGATATCTCTCGAGTCGGTCCTAAAAAAATGGCGAAGGTTCTTCTGCAAGGGGTTTTCCCACAAACCGTGGACGCCAACCGTTCACCTCCTCTTCTTTAGGTAACAACCTTGTCCGCTCCAAATTTCCCCACTCACTCGCGGAGAAAAAAAACAGCAGTCCACTCCAGAACGGCGGGGGGGGGGAGGGTTCAAAATTCCCCAAACGAATGGACACCTCTATTGGGTCTATTGAGAAGTCCGAGGTTTCTCTGCATTCAAAATGGTCCTGCTCCAGTATGTCCTCGAAGACCCACGGGGAGCTGAACCGAATGCAACTTATTATTACAATGTTATTAGAGGCTACGACTAGTACAGCAAATAAGATAGTCAGGAAATCGTGATAAAATATTTGGACATAATTTAATATGTGCATATTCAGATGTGGTTTTATAAAAAATACATAAATTAGAATCAAATTTAAATATCAGAAGCTATATATAATTTTTTAAAAATTTATAAAATATGAAGAAATAGGAAGACATCTATAGCAATGTGATAGACTCTTAAGTTATAATAAAAAATACAGTCTTTACTAATAACATTCAATAAAAATATTCAATTTATTACTTTGTAGATTACACACATTATACTTTAAAACCTAAATGTAATTAAAAGCTACAGCTAATACAGTAAATAAGATAGTAAGGAAATCGTGATTAAATATTTGGACATATTTTAATAATTGCATATACATATGTGGTTATATAAAAATACATAAATTAGAAAAAAATTTAAATATCAGAAGCTATATATAATTTTTTTAAAATTTATAAAATATGAAGAAATAGGAAGACATCTATGACAATGTGATAGATACTTAAGTTATAATAAAAAATACAGTCTTTACTAATAACATTCATTAAAAATATTCAATTTATTACTTTGTAGATCACACATATACTTTAAATCTGAAATGTAATTAGAAACTACAACTAATACAGAAAACAAAAGATTTAGGATCGTGATAAAAAATTTGGACATATTTTAATATCTGCATATACATATATTATTACATAAAAAATACATAAATGAGAAGTAAATTTAAATATTAGAAACTATGTGTAATTTTATAAAAATTTATAAAATATTCTTAAATATGAAGAAATTTATTGCAATATGATAGACACTTAAGTTATAATAAAAAATACACTCATTATTAATGACACATATAAAAAAACACAATATTTATTCAAGATCATTCAATATTATTTGCTACTAAATAGCAAAACTGCGTATAAAGTTAATGTTTTAACTTTTCAAAAGTTGCACAACTTAACTCCAGGCTATAACTATTTAGCACAATAAATTTGATTGAAAGTGACTCCAACGATAATTATGGATTAGGAATATCGGATAAATCGAATAAAATCATCGATATTTAAATTCCAGATCTTTATCCCCGCTTACTCATGATCTCCCACAGGAAATGTAAATTTATTCCAGTCCTAATTGCATTTGCATGCTAATCTGATTCTTAGTGTCGAACAATTTCTTGTAAATTGTTATAAATTTAAGGCACTGCTGGATCCTTATTCGATACGGGATCGTTAAGATTATCTTGCCCTTCCGTATGCAATTACATCCCGTTCCTTATTGGTAATACCAATTATGACGCAGACAAACCAATTTCATTTCCGAATAATTATCAGATTCCGAACCTAAATGATGATTGCAAATTTTAGAAGTCCAAACATCTGCTTTCTCATTAATTTCCTCAGTAGAATTCAATTTGGCTTGATCTATTTTTCTCGATGTTTGCAGGAAATTCATTCCGTTAAAATCTTCGTAAACTAGATTTTTAATGCTCTCAAAATATCAAATATTACCTAAAAGGATCACATAACATTTATGCTTTTATACATTATATACTTATAAAAGTAAAACCTCAATAATACTTAGATTATATGTTATTTAATTAATTACTAACAATGGATTATCCAACACTATAACATTTTCAGGTGGCAAAAGTATAATTTAAGTTTATTAAATTTATCTCTCTATCTAAGCATATATGTATCTATATATAAACTAAAGAGCCAAAATATTATGACCACCTGTAAATAAATAGTTGGCACATATTTGGCGCGCAACACAGCTGCAACCCGCTTTGGCATGGATGCCACAAGTCCTTGGTAGATGACCAGAGACAGACTGTACCAGATATTTAGGCGACGGTTAAGCAAATCCGAGATATTGCAAATGGGTGGTCTTTAAACTCTGAGCTGCCGTCCCATGACATCCCAAGTGTGTTCTATCGGATTGAGATCCGGTGAGTTAGGCGTCCAGGACGTTAACTGGGATTCAGCATCATGTTCCTGGAACCATTCCAACACAATTTTAGCTTTGTGACATGGGACGTTGTCCTGTTGGAACATCTCGACAAGCGGCATGTAAGCGAGCAAGGGAAGTATAATTCCCCCATCGTCCGGGGAAGTATAATTCCACACTGTTTTGTTCATTTCCCATTTTCCTAGGTGGATTTGGTTTGGTTTGGTTTTGGAGCGCTACGGTCTACTTTTTGCAACACTAGGCTAATGAGACCGGGACCTACTGCTTAAAGCCGATTCCGAACGGCTACAAACATTCATGCCACAGTGGGATTCGAACCCACGAACTCCGGTTCCCAAGGCCAGCACCCTAACCATTCGGCCATCTTTCGGTTTTCCTAGGTGGAAGAGGGAAAATTCTTGGAAATGCAAACAACAGCAAAGAGAAAGGAAAGAATGTGTTCCTTCTGAATACATTGTGAATATTCCTTTTCCAGTTAATTCGGAAATTGATAACATTAACAGATGTAATGTTCACATAAAGCTGTAATTTTAACATACAAATGAATAGAGAAATTCGGGACCAAATAATTTAGATTACAATAAGGGATTCATAATATTAACTGCGATCACATTTAAATCCACTATAATTACATACATATTATATGTAAAAATAAAACTTAATGACAATGAATCATAACATAAACTAATTGAAGATACTTAAATTTCCTTTTTCTTCTATTTAGTGTAATTTAAAATTTTACTTTTTATATAACAAAACTTAACATTTCTTTAAATTTTAAAAAATTATAAAAAATAAATCTGAGAGGAGCTGAAAACTTAATGACAATGAATCATAACATAAACTATATAGCAGATTATTAAATTTCCTTTTTCTACTATTTAGTGCAATTTAAAATTTAACTTTTTAAATAATAAAACTTAATATTTATTTGAATTAAAAAATTATAAAAAATCCATCTGAAAGGAGATTAAAACTTAATGACAATAAATTATAACATAAACTATATAGAAGATTATTAAATTTCTTTTTCTACATTTTAATGCAATTTAAACTAATAATTTTTAAATAAATAAAGCTTAAAATTTATTTTAATTAAAAAAAAGTTAAAAAATCAATCTGAAAGGAGATGAAAACTTAATGACAATGAATCATAACATAAACTATATAGCAGATTATTAAATTTCCTTTTTCTACTATTTAGTGCAGTTTAAAATTTTACTTTTTAAATAATAAAACTTAATATTTATTTGAATTACAAAATTATAAAAAATCAATCTGAAAGGAGATGAAAACTTAATGACAATGAATCATGACATAAACTATATAGAAGATTACTAAATTTCCTTTTACTATTATTTAGTGCAATCTAAAATTTTCTTTTTTAAATAATAAAACTTAACATTTATTTCAATTAAAAAATTATAAAAATCAATCGGAAACGAGAGGAAAACTTAATGACAATGAATCTTAACATAAACTGTATAGCAGATTATTAAATTTCCTTTTACTACTATTTAGTGCAATTTAAAATAATACTTTTTAAATAATATAGCTTAAAATTTATTTTAATTAAAAAAAGTTAAAAAATCAATCTGAAAGGAGATGAAAACTTAATGACAATGAATCATAACATAAACTATATAGCAGATTATTAAATTTCCTTTTTCTACTATTTAGTGCAATCTAAAATTATACTTTTTAAATAATGAAGCTTAAAATTTATTCCAATTAAAAATTTATAAAAAATCAATCTGAAAGGAGATGAAAACTTAATGACAATGAATCATAACATAAACTATATAGAATATTATTAAATTTCCTTTTTCTACATTTTAGTGCAGTTTAAAATTTTACTTTTTAAATAATAAAACTTAACATTTATTTCAATTAAAAAATTATAAACAATCAATCTGAAAGGAGCTGAAAACTTAATGACAATGAATCTTAACATAAACTATATAGCAGATTACTAAATTTCCTTTTACTACTATTTAGTGCAATCTAAAATTTTCTTTTTTAAATAATAAAACTTAACATTTATTTCAATTAAAAAATTATAAAAATCAATCGGAAACGAGAGGAAAACTTAATGACAATGAATCATAACATAAACTATATAGCAGATTATTAAATTTCCTTTTTCTACTATTTAGTGCAATTTAAGATTTTACTTTTAAAATAATAAAACTTAACATTTATTTGAATTAAAAAATTATAAAAAATCAATCTGAAAGGATATGAAAACTTAATAACAATGAATCATAACATAAACTGTACAACAGATTATTAAATTTCCTTTTTCAACTATTTAGTGCAATTTAAAATTTTACTATTTAACTAATAAAACTTAGCATTTATTTGAATTAAAAAAATATAAAAATCAATCGGAAACGAGAGGAAAACTTAATGACAATGAATCTTAACATAAACTATATAGCAGATTATTAAATTTCTTTTTTCTACTATTTAGTGCAATTTAAAATTATACTTTTTACATAATAAAACTTAACATTTATTTGAATTAAAAAATTATAAAAAATCAATCTGAAAGGAGATGAAAACTTAATAACAATGAATCATAACATAAACTGTACAACAGATTATTAAATTTCCTTTTTCAACTATTTAGTGCAATTTAAAATTTTACTATTTAACTAATAAAACTTAGCATTTATTTG
>CM063509.1:108329541-108352041 GCA_032207245.1 Pardosa pseudoannulata
AAAAGATATTTTTGCCAGTCAACGGCAAACAAGAGAATGATACGAAAAACACTTTGCTGTAACAGAAGTGTACCCTAGAGCGAGACAGATAGAATTTTCTCAAGTAACGACAAAATTACTCATCTAATTTATCTGTTAGATCATGAGAAAAACTGAGTAATTTGCCGGCGACAACTGGAAAATGTGTTGAATGGACAGAAAATTTACATCATTGTCTCAGAATGCTTTGGGAAATATGTTCGAAGAACTTTAAGTCAAGGACCACACTCCTTTGATTAAGACCTTTTGTGGGAGGGAAAAAATTAAGGAAATATAATGGGAGAGATGATCTGTTTAAAGATATATTACAGTTAAACAATTTTGATATATTTCATGTGTATATTGGCAAAATCGTTGTTTACAATTTTCAAAGAAGGAATAAAAAAGACTAATACGCAGTCACTGCTTTAGTCTAACATTATCCAGAACAAAAGAAAGTTTCTTAGCTTAGTAATGACAAAGATAACAGAAATATGAAAAAAAAACTTCTCAAAATCAGTTTTCACATTTGTTTAATGCTATATTTTCCATTTAAAAACTCTCAGTAATATTAGAGTGCAACTTAAATTGCACTTCAGCATACTTACTGTCAAAATACACGTGAATAGGGATGCATATGAAATATATGCTCACACACACATTTATATATATATATATATATATATATATATATATATATATATATATATATATATATATATATATATATATATATATATATATATATATATATATATATATATATATATATATATATATATATATATATATATATATATATATATATATATATATATATATATATATATATATATATATATATATATATATATATATATATATATATATATATATATATATATATATATATATATATATATATATATATATATATATATATATATATATATATATATATATATATATATATATAATATATATATATATAATGTACCAGGAAATTATGATTATGCAATTATCGGAGAAACATCGAGTTTCTCGAAATTTAAAACAAAAATCTATGTATTATTGTGGAATTTTAGTCACAGTTGCATTTAAAATAATCACTATTTCAGTGTTCTCTTTAATTGCGATCATATAAAGACTCATAAATGTTTCAGCACCGAACAGGGTTTTAAAACTTGCACACAATAAGGAATATCCATGTACGTGACATATCATTTACAAGACTCACAAAACACATAAATTTTAATCCCTAATTGCAAAAATTTCTCAAGAATCCTCATTTCTTCCACTACGAAACTCTCGCTCTCACTTCATTACGAGATGCATCTACATCCGGTGAGAAGGGACGCTTAATCAGTTTTGCATGTTTCAGCCGCGTTCCCTCGATACGAAAATATTCGGGCGGCGTCGAAGATATTTCACATTGCTGATTATCCCTGGTGCTTCCGCTTAGCTAGTTTCAGAATTTGCATTCCGCATCGTTGGACGCAAGAGTTTATTAAGTTATAATTTACAGAAAGTCAACTGATTATGAGATGTACGAACATGGGTGAGATACTCGTTAATGAAACTTTTCTAGCAGGAATTACTTTCAACAAAGATAAATATGTTTCACTCAAGTTGCAGTAATATATATTGACTACTACTAAAACTTCAAGTGTATGTTTTCCATTTAGAACAAATACAGAGAACCCGAACACTGCTTAATTTCTATGCTAAAAAAATAATTTTCTCTTCGAGGCCTGCATTAATAAATTATTAAAATATGTACTAATAATATATTTAATATATTTTTTTATTAAACAATTCCTTAGTATTGCTATTTAATTCCTCTAATTTTGTATAACTCATATAATTTTGAATATTTTCGTCATATACGTTCTAATACACAAATTATATTTCATTCTATAATTTCATAAGAACAAATTTTTTTTAAGTTTCAGAATAAAAAATAAAATCACATCTAAATATCCGAGTAATGTTTAAACATTTATATAAAGTGAAATATTTTTTCATTTGCTATTAAGAAAACATTTTATATTATTTTTTAAATATTTCAAAATACTTTAATACTTATGTATAATAAATTATATAAATAAATTTAATAATAGTGAAAAATGTAATCATGTCTATAAAAACAATATAATCTATATAATCATATCCTCGTAATATTTAAACAAATATATAAAGTGAAATATTTGTTTCATTCGTCATGAAAAAAGAATTATATTTTTAAAAATATTTAAAAAACGTTATCACTTATGTATAATAAGTTTTAATAGTAACTTTGAATAAAAATTAAAAATAGAATCATATCTAAATATCCACGTAATATTTAAACAAATATATAAAGTGAAAGATTTGATGAGTTTTATATGTAACATATATAAGATATATATATATGTATATATATATATATATATATATGTATATATATATATATATATATATATATATATATATATATATATATATATATATATATATATATATATATATTGTATATATATATATATATATATATATATATATATATATATATATATATATATATATATATATATATATATAATGTACCAGAAAATTATGATTACGCAAGTACTGGAGAAACATCGAGTTTCTCGAAATTTAAAACCAAAACCTGTGTATTATTTCCTAAGCTAACATGCAAGAAATAAAATTTCACTTTGTGGAATTTTATTCACAGATGCACTTAAAACAATCACTATTTTAGTGTTCTCTTTAATTGCGATCATATAAAGACTTATAAATGTTTCAGCACCGAACAGAATATCCCTGTACGTGGCATATCATTTACAAGACTCACAAAACACATAAAGTTTAATCCCTAATTGCAAAATTTCTCAAGAATCCTCATTTCTTCCACTATGAAACTCTCGCTCTCATTTCATTACGAGATGCATCTTCATCCGGTGAGAAGGGAAGCTTAATCAGTTTTGCATGTTTCAGCCGCGTTCCCTCGAAACGAAAATATTCGGGCGTCGTCGAAGACATTTCACATTGCTGATTATCCCTGGTGCTTCCGCTTAGCTAGTTTCAGAATTTGCATTCCGCATCTTTGGACGCAAGAGTTTATTAAGTTATAATTTACAGAAAGTCAACTGATTATGAGATGTACGAACATGGGTGAGATACTCGTTAATGAAACTTTTCTAGCAGGAATTACTTTCAACAAAGATAAATATGTTTCACTCAAGTTGCAGTAATATATATTGACTACTACTAAAACTTCAAGTGTATGCTTTCCATTTAGAACAAATAGAGAGAACCTTAACAATGCTTAATTTCGATGCTTTTTTTTCTAAAAGAAATAATTATATCTTCGAGGCCTGCATTAATAAATTATTAAAATATGTACTAATAATATATTTAATATATTGTTTTATTAAACAATTCCATAATATTGCTATTTAATTCCTCTAATTATGTATAACTCATATAATTTTGAACATTTTCATCATATATATTCTAATACATAAATTACATTTCATTCTATAATTTCATAAGAACATATTTTTTTTAAGTTTCAGAATGAAAAGTAAAATCACATCTAAATATCCGAGTAATGTTTAAACAATTATATAAAGTGAAATATTTTTTCATTTGCAATTAAGAAAACATTTTATATTATTTTTTAAATATTTCAAAATACTTTAATACTTATGTATAATAAATTATATAAATAAATTTAATAATAGTGAAAAATGTAATCATGTCTATAACAACAATATAATCTATATAATCATATCCTCGTAATATTCAAACAAATATATAAAGTGAAATATTTGTTTCATTTGTCAGGAAAAAAACATTATATTTTTAAAAATATTTAAAAAAAAATTACTTATGTATAAAAAGTTTTAATAGTAACTTTGAATAAAAATTAAAAATACAATCATATCTAAATATCCACGTAATATATATATATATATAAATATATATAAAGTGAAAGATATATAATGAGTATATATATATGTATATATATATATATATATATATATATATATATATATATATATATATATATATATATATATATATATATATATATATATATATAATGTACCAGAAAATTATGATTATGCAACTAACGGAGAAACATCGAGTTTCTCGAAATTTAAAACCAAAACCTGTGTATTATTACCTAAGCTAACATGCAAAAAATAAAATTTCAGTTTGTGGAATTTTAGTTACAGATGCATTTAAAACAATCACTATTTTAGTGTTCTCTTTAATTGCGATCATATAAAGACTTATAAATGTTTCAGCACCGAACAGAAGTTTAAAATTTGCATACAATAAGGAATATCCATGTACGTGACATATCATTTACAAGACTCACAAAACAGATAAATTTTAATCCCTAATTGCAAAATTTCTCAAGAATTCCCATTTCTTCCACCACGAAACTCTCGCACTCTCTTGATTACGAGATGCATCTACATCCGGTGAGAAGGGACGCTTAATCAGTTTTGCATGTTTTAGCCGCGTTCCCTCGAAACGAAAATATTCGGGCGTCACATTGAAGATATTTCACATTGCTGATTATCCCTGGTGTTTCCGCTTAGCTAGTTTCAGAATTTGCATTCCGCATCGTTGGACGCAAGAGTTTATTAAGTTATAATTTACAGAAAGTCAACTGATTATGAGATATACGAACATGGATGAGATACTCGTTAATGAAACTTTTCTAGCAGGAATTACTTTCAACAAAGATAAATATGTTTCGCTCAAACTACAGTAATATAAATTGACTACTACTAAAACTTCAAGTGTATGCTTTCTATTTAGAACAAATAGAAAGGAACTTAACAATGCTTAATTTCGATGCTTTTTTGTGAAAAGTAATAATTTTCTCTTCGAGACCTGCATTATTAAATTATTTAAATATGTACTAATAAAATATTTAATATATTATTTTTTAAAAAATTCCTTAATATTGCTATTTAATTCCTCTAATTTAGTTTAACTCATATAATTTTGAACATTTTCTACATATATATTCTAATACACAAATTATATTTCTTTCTATAATTTTATAAGAACTCACAAAATTTTCAGAATGAAAAATACAGTCGCATCTAAATATCCGAGTAATGTTTAAACAATTATATAAAGGGAAGGTTTGGTTTCTTTTGTCAGTAAGAAAATATTTTATGTTGTTTTTTAATATTTCAAAATATTTCAATACTTATGTATTACAAATTATATAAATAACTTTAATAATAATGAAAAATACAATTATATCTAAATATCTGAGTAATATTTAAACAAATATAAAAAATAACAAATATAAAATAAATAAACAAATATGAAAGATTTGTTTCATCTGTTACTAAGAAAACATTTTCTTTTAAATATTTCAATACATTTTAATACTTATAATGAATTATAATATTAACCTTGAATAAGAATTAAAAATACGATCATATATAGATATCCGCATAATATTTAAACAGTTATTTAAAGTGAAAGATTTGTTTAATTTGTCAGTAAGAAAATATTTTATTTTTTTAAACATTTCGAAACATTTTAATAATTATATATAACAAATTTTAATAATAATATTACTACTAATAAAAATACAGTCATATCTAAATATCCGCTTAATACTTGAACAAATATATAAAGTGAAAGATTTGCTTCATTTGTTAGTAAAAAAACATTTTATTTTTTAAAATGTTTCAAAAACTTTTAATATTTTTATAATAAAATTTAATAATAACTTTGAATAATAATGAAAAATACAATCATACATAAATATCCGCATAATATTTAAACAAACATATAAAGTAAAAGATTTGTTTCATTTGCCAGTAATAAAATATTTTACTTTTTTAAATATTTCTAAACATTTTAATACTTACGTGTAAGAAATTTTAATAATAACATTACCAAAAATTAAAACACAGTCATATCTAAATATCCGAGTAATATTTAAACAAATATATAAAGTGAAAGTTTTGCTTCATTAGTTAGTAAAAAAACATTTTATTTCATTTCTTAAAATATTTCAAATCATTTTAATACTTTATATAAAAACTATTAATAATAACTTTATTTATAGTCAAAAATTCTATCATATCTAAATATCAGTGTAATATTTAAACAAATATACAAAGTGAAAGATTTGTTTCATTTGTAAATATTTTAATATTTATGTATAATAATTCTTAAAAATAACTTTAATAATAATGAAAAATACAATCATATCTAAATATCCGTGTAATATTTAAACAAATATATAAAGTGAAAGATTTATATATAATAATTTTTAATAATAATTTTAATAATAACTTTTGTAAAATCATATATTCTCCAAAATTGAATTTTTATTTTGGATTTGAAATTCCAGATGAATAAAAGGTTATTAAATGAAAATTTTTTAGTTAATCTATAAAATGTGATCTTTATTAATATAATTCTGCCAATTTATAAAAAATTATTTAGTGTTAAATAAAGTGTAATTATTTTAAGCATTATGCTATTTCTATTCATTCTACTGGAGAATCATGGTTTTTCAACATTTAAAATAAACACTGAAGTATTATATTAGTTTAAAAATTAATATCGTAATTTTTAGAATTTTACCACGGTAGCAACCAATGAATCAGCTGAAATTACAATTTTTATATATGTACAACCTCCATAAATTTTTAAAAATATAACATCGTATAATAATAGTTCCACAGAAAGTAATACTTATGACATGACATATATATTTCGAAAATAAAAGTAAATAAATAATTTTAAAATTAAGATGCACATTTCATACACTACAAAGATCTCACATATCATTACAAGATGCTATATCTAGAGCTATGTGGCGCTTAATCAGTTTTGCATGTTTCAGCTTCGCATCCTTAATATAAAAATATTCCGGAAGCTTTGACGGTATTTCACTTTGTTGGTTATTTCTTGTGTAACCATATCGCTTGCTTCAGAATTTGCATTCTGTTTCGAGGAATTCCAGAGTTTATTAAGTTATAAGTTCCAGAGAGTCAACTTAGTATGAGATTGACGATGATTGGTGAGATCTTCGTTAATGAAATTTTTATAGCAGGAATTATTTTCAACAAAGATAAATATGTTTTACTCAAGTAATTTAAATTAACAAAGGACATGATAAGAGCATTCTATTTAAAACTTATATGAATGAACTAGAGATGCTTTGAAGTTTTACAATTTTTATTTATCGTTTCCCTAGGAAAAGTAATTTTCTACAAGAGCACGGAAAGGTGAAATTATTTGAATATATACTAACACTTTGCATGCTGGTATATTTCACCTCCCACTTACTCTTGCAGTGGGCGTTTCTTCGTGAATCGCGTGAAAGTTTAGTTATTTAGAAAAATCACAGTAAATCGAAAACTACTTTGTTTTTATGAACGAAACTTTTTTTTATTTTACACTTTAATATATACTGTATGATTATTTAACAAAAAAAAAACAATATTTTCATAAAATCACAAAAATAAACGATTTTTAAAATTAAAGTCCGATAATTTGTCAGCGCATATGTCTTCATCACTATCTTTGTCACAACGGCTCATTTTATCAATGTTTTATTCAACAATAAAAAACCAAGATTCAAATTAACAAAACAGGACTTGTACGTCCTAGAGCTAGGAATTCGATTGAAGACGAAATAACGCAACAAAAGACCGAGTAACTCGACAATCATAACTTGTGGAAAGAAAAAATGCTACACAAACAACATGTATATAATGCCACACATACATATAATTATATGCATTTAGTAGATTTGTGGTGGTTAGCTGGTATCCACCAGAAATCTACTAAATACGTATTTTTACGTAACCCGCGCTGCAGTGACAGACTGCAAAAAACGTAAAAATATGTTGCCAGCATGCGAAGTGTTAATAAAAAAAACTTAAAATACTATTTAATAAGGGAATTCTATGAAATAGTTCTTTCATTCTTCTATATATATTCATATAATTGTGAATATATTTAAAGTATATTCTCACATACAGTATATTTTTTATTCAAAAATTGCAATTTTTCTCAATTAGGGATATACATATTTAAATATCCATAGAATAGTTTAGAAAAATCCACTGTCAAAATTTTATTTAACTTTTCAGCAAGGAAAATGTATATTTTCTTAAATTACTTTCAAACTTTTTTTAATAAGCATTACAGCTGAAAATAAATTTTTATAGAATCAGAAATATTCCAAAATGAAGATTTATTTTTCACAAAAAAATCTAAATAATCAAGAAAGTTCATACAGGCAGACCGTATATGCAAAATTTCAGATTCTACAATTAATGTTAGCTCTAGAAAGAATTTTAAAATTCTAAAATATATTATGGATTTTTAAAATATATTTTTTTTATTTTGGAAGATTTTAATTTAAGGTCCAGTTTACAAGGTTTTTCTTTAAAGTTTATTTTGAAATTAAAAAGCACTATATTTACAATTTTAACACAATATTTAAAATTTTAAAATTGTTGTGAAGATACCGTGTTTTATAAATTATTTACTTCAAAATTCCTTTGGAAACCCTTTTATCACATTAAGGTAATCTCGCACTTAATCATTACCGGTTGAATCTATATCTGCAGCGAATAGAACATTAATCATTTTAGGAAAAAAAATCATTTTATGAAAGAATTTTTAAAAATTATTTTTTATTTTGAAAGCTTTTAATTTAAGGTTCAATTTACAACATTTTTCTTTAAAGTTTATTTTGAAATTAGTATGAAAAAGCACTACATTTACAATTTTATCACAATTTTTAAATTTAATAAATTCCTGTGAAGATATCGTGTTTCTTTAAAGTATTTACATCAAAATTCCTTTGGAAACCCTTTTATCACATTAAGGTAATCACGCACTTAATCATTACCGGTTGATTCTATATCTGCAGAGAATAGAACCTTAATCATTTTAGGAAAAATAATCATTTTTGGAAGGAATTTTTTAAATTTATTTTTTTATTTTGAAAGCTTTTAATTTAAGGTTTAGTTTACGAAATTTTTCCTTAAAGTTTAGTTTGAAATTAGTATTAAAAAGCACTATATTTACAATTTTATCACAATATTTAAAATTTAAAAAATTGTTGTGAAAATACCGTGTTTCTTTAAGTTATTTACTTCAAAATACCTTTCGAAACCTTTTTGTCACATTAAGGTAATCTAACACTTAATGATTACCAGTTGAATCTATATATGCAGCGAATAGAACCTTAATCATTTTAGGAAGGGGTTTCTAAAATTTTTTTGTTTTTAAAACTTTTATTTAAGGTTCAGTTTACAACATTTTTCTTTAAAATTTATTTTGAAATGGGTATAAGAAAGCACTACTTTTATAATTTTATCTCAATATTTAAAATTTTAAAAATTGTTGTGAATATACCATGTTTCTTTAATTTTTTTACTTCAAAATTCTTTTGGAAACCCTTTTATGACATTAAGGTAATCTAGCACTTAATCATTAACGGTTGAATCTATATCAACAGCGGATAGAACCTTAATCATTTTATTATGAATAATCATTTTAGAAAAGAATTTTTAAAATTTGTTTTATTTTTTATTTTGAAAGCTTTTAAGCTAAGTTTCAGTTTACAATATTTTTCTTCAAGATTTATTTTGAAATTAGTATTAAAAAGCACTACATTTACAATTTTATCACAATATTTAAAATTTACAAAATTGTTGTGAAGATACCGTGTTTCTTTAAATTATATAATTCAAAATTCCTTTGGAAATCCTTTTATCACATTAAGGTAATCTCGCACTTAATCATTACCCGTTGAATCTATATCCACAGCGAACAGAACTTTAATCATTTTAGGATGGGTAATATGCACTTACCCTAAACGAAAATATTCGAGCAGCACAGGAGATTTTTAACATTACGGATTACCTCTGTGATTCCGCTTCGCATGTTTCGAAATTTGCAATTCGCATCACTGGTCGCAAGAGTTTATTAAATTATAATTTACAGAAAATCAACCAATTACGAGATAGCGGGAGAAAGATGAGATTTCGTTATTGAAACATTTCCACACAAGGTTATTTATGGCTAAGATACATATGTTTCACTCAAATTGCAGAGTAATATAATTTAACTAATAGTAAACATCTTGACTCAACTCCATTTATACAAAAAAATTGCTCTTTTGCTGTAATACATAGTTTTCAAATAAATACTTCCTAAATATAATTGTTTGAAATGTTTCCTTGGAATTTATAATAAACCATTTTATATAAAAAAAAACTCCATGAATCATAATTCTTATTATTCTATTTACGCGTATCTAATTTTGAAAAATTTTCTTCCATTTTATGTTGAAGTTGGAATAATTTTTCTATAAAAGCTCCTTAAAAATGTTTGTTACTAAACTTGTCATTTAAAGGCGAATTACTATTTAAATAAAAATATAAATATTGAAAAAATCTTATGTTAAGTATTTGTCTTATTTTTTAGTAAAATCATTGAATAATTTTTTTTATTTAATTAGATTTTGTAATTTTCAAATTTTATCAAAAGCTTTTCTTAATTAAAAAATAAATTTTTATAGCTACACATATTGCAAACTCAATTATAATTCTTTATAAAAATTTAAAAAAATAATTCAAAGATAGTACCTGATAGAAATATAAAAATTATTTTTGACTTATAATATTAAATAAATTTGAGATATATGAACACTAATATGCCATTTTAAAACAAAATTATTGTTGAATAAATTTTAAAGTAAAATCACCATGTTATTTTACTCAAACATTTTTAATTTAATTTGTTTTTTATAGCTTTCCAATTCCTTGGACAACTTTTATTAATTAAAAAAACATACCTTTATAGCGATATTATTACAAACTTAGTTATAATTCTGAATGAAAATTTCAAAAATAATTAAAGATATTACTTGTAAGAAATAATAATTGAGGATGTTTTTTACTTATAATATTAAATAAATGTGAGAATTATCAATTCTCATATTTCAATATTTGAAAAAAATTATGAGTTAAATTAAATTTAGAATTCCTTAATCATACATGTATGATATTTGTGTCATTTGATTAAATTTAAAAATTAAAATTATGATCTTTTTTTAGAGTTTTGTATCTGGAATCCCATTATAAGTATAAAGTACATTAGGAGTATATAAAATTTTAATGACTCTACAATATTATTAATTGTTGGACATAAAACAACGATTTAAATCTGACACACAGTAAGCAGTATTCTTGTAGTGACATTTTTTTTAAAGGTTGTCAAATAAAAATGACCAGTTCTCAAATTCTTTAGAAACCAATTTATTTCACTACGAAACTGTCGCACTTAATATATTATTAAATTTGAGATAAATCAATTCTAATATGCCAGTTTTTAAAAGAAAATTATGAGTTAAATATTAAATAGCTTAGTCATAGATGCATGCTTTTTATATCGTTTGATTAAATATAAAAATTAAATTAATTTCGATTTAATCGATTTAAATTGATTTCATATTAGAGATTATAACTTGTGTTCCTTTATAACTACAGCTTTTAATAATAAGTCGTATATAAAATTCTTATGAATGAACTACATGTTAAATTGCTTGAGGTAAATCGCCAATTTAAATCTGTCTTTAGAAACCAATTTATTTCACTACACAACTCTCGTATTTAATATATTAATAAATTTGAGATATAACAATTCTAATATGTCAATTTTTAATAGAAGATTATGTGTTAAATATAAAATAGCTTAGTCATAGATGCATGCTTATTATACCGTTTGATTAAATATAAAAATTAAATTGCTTTCGATTTAATCAATTTAAATTGATTTCGATTTAGAGATTATAACTTGTATTCTTTTATAACTACAGCTTACAATAATTAGTTGTTTATAAAATTCTTATGAACGAACTACATGTTTAATTGCTTGAGATAAATCACTAATTTAAACCTGTCACATAATAAACAATATTCTTATAAGGACAACTTTTATAACGTTGATAAATTCTAATCACCAATTCCAAAATTCTCTTGAACCTATTTCTTTCTCTACAAACTCACACACTCACCTCATTATGAAATGCAACTGCATCCGGCCTAAAGATACGCTCAATCAGTTTAGAGTGTTTCAGCTACGTTTCACCTACACGAAAATATTAAAGAAGTTAAGATATACCACTATGCTGATTATTTCTTGCATTTTTGCATTGGATGTGTCTGAATTTGCATTTCGCCTCACGGAATGCAGAAGTTTAATGATTTGAAATATTACAGAGAGGCAACCGGTTAGAGCTAAATAAAAATGAGATAGACGGCTGAAATGAAACTTTTACAAACAAACATACATTTGTCAAATATAAATGCTTCATTCGAGTTACAGTGTAACAGAAATTAACTCAAACTCAAAATTCTTGGCTCTGCTTTTTTAAGAAGTATTGATACACACGATATACCGATGTTATTTTTTTACTTTTATGATTATTTTACTTTTACTATGATTTTTTCTTTACATTTCTAGAATACTAAAGAATTATAAATTTATAAAAGAGAATTAATAACAAATGCTTAATATTTGTATTTATAAAGTAACTTTTAAACATACAATTTTTTAATTTATTTAGGTACATTTTTAAATGTGTTTCTGAAATCTATACTTTTACTATGATTTTTTTTACATTTCTAACATACTAAAGAATTATAAATTTATAAAAGAGAATTAATAATAAATGCTTAATATTTGTATTTATAAAGTAACTTTTAAACATACAATTTTTAATTTATTTAGGTACATTTTTAAATGTGTTTCTGAAATCTATACTTATATTGGAATAGTTATGCTTTCAAAGATTTAAGAGTATGTTAAGTAATTACATAATATATATTAATATATAATTATTTAACACTTTTAAATTAACTATATATTATATAGAATTATATAAATATGAGTATATAATTATCAATAAATATATAGTTTTGAAAATTTAAAAATACAGAGTTACTGGTATTAATTTTTTTAAATATTTCTTAAAGCAATAAAATTTATATTAACCTATTCTTTACAAAAAATTTAATGATTATTTTGTATTGAAAATACCTTTTTTATAAAACAAAGAATATATATGATTAGGAAAGATATATATTAGTTCTTTTTTTCTACTTGAAAACCGTACAGAGAAAAACTGTTATTAATGAAAGCATCTAAATAAATTCAGGTTTTTCACATTAGTAGAATATGATCTATATCAATTTATTATATTATGCAATAATTGAAAAAGTTATCCCGACTTTAATGCATTTTAACTCTTTATTAGAGCCAAAATTGTTTCACCTCTGTTTCTTGAATAATTAAAAATTTGGTCATTTATTTTATTTTTTTTACTATATTATTTGTTTTGTGCTATTTGAAAGCCTAAATATCAATAGTCACATTAAAAAATTTTCTTAATAACATAAAATAGATAGGTTGATTATTAATTATCATCCTACATCTTTATTATTTGGTATAGAGCTCCCTTTTATACTTGCTCCACAATAAGAAATGGGCTTGTATTTGACATATCCTATACAAGTATCTCCAACTGAAGTTTAAGTCGCTAATAAAAAATTCCTTAAGAGACCCATTTATTACACTATCAAAATCTCGCACTAAATCATCACGAAATTCAACTCTATCCGGCGAGAAGGGACTCTTAATCATTTTGTATGTTTCAGCTGCTTTTCCCGATGATGTAAATATACGGGTGGTATCGGAGATATTTCACATTCTTGATTATATTTCCATGTTTCCGTTTCATCAGCTTCAAAATTTGAAATACGCATTACTGGACATGAAAGTTTATTAAATTATAATTTACAGAAATTCAACTTATTTTCAGATAGACTTAATTGGATAAAATATTTATTTGAAATGCGATTGCTTTCTGCAAAGATAAATATGGTCCACTCAAATTACAGAGTATAACAAATACAGTACTTAAATATCGTGAGTGAAATCCATTGAAAACTACAAAGTAACAAATAAAGTTGTGGGAATGAATTGACGTTTTGTATTTTATATTTAATACTTCAAAAGAATTTCCTGAAAGCACTATTATCAGATAGACTATTAGAGAGAAATACTTTCTACATACGATTTCTTTCTGCAAGATAAATCAAAATTTCAATATGCATCACTGGACGCGAAAGTTGATTAAATTATAATTTACAGAAATTCAACTTATTATCAGATAGGCTTAATTCGTTAAAATATTTATTTAAAATGCGATTGCTTTCTACAAAGATAAATATGGTCTACTCAAATTACGGAGTATAACAAATAGAGTCCTTAAACATCCTGAGTAAATCCATGGAGAACTACAAAGTAGCAAATAACGTTGTGTGAATTAATTGAAATTTTGAATTTTATATTTAATGCGTCAAAAGAATTACTTGATAGCACTATTATCAGATAGAGTAATCGAAGAAAATACTTTCTACACACGATTTATTTCTGCTAAATAAATATGGTCTACTCAAATTACAGTATAACAAATAGAGTGCTTAAACATCGTGAATCAAATAAATTGACAACTACAAAGAAACAAATAACGTTGTGGGAATGAATTGTAGTTTTGAATTTTATATATAATTCTTTAATAGAATTTTCTGGAAGCACTATTATCACGTACACTGATTCGAAGGAAATATTTTCTACTCACAATTTCTTTTGGCAAGATAAATATAGACTACTCAAATTATAAAGAAACACAAACTAACCAGACCATGCGGATCCTGCTAATGCCAAAAGGCCCCTTGGCGTACTCAGCAGAAATATCGAGTAAATTCATTGGCCCTCATCGACCAACCAAATTTCTCCTTGCATCAAGCTGGATCCCTCTCCGAACTTAGAAAAATTTTTCTCTCTAGAGCTCTTAGGTTCATGCACAAATTTCATTGGCTCTCAGGATCCAATGAAATTTCTCCTTATTCCAAGCTGGATCCTATTTACGAAATCATCTACTATTCTGCTGAGTTCTTAATCTCTTTCATTTTTAAAAGATTAAAAAAAAAACTAGAGTTTACTGCTTAATTGCTATGTCAATCACAACTTTGCTATAACTCTTCAAAAATTGTTTATTCAGAACTTAAATTTTCTCTTATTGTGTTTCCTTCACCGAACTCGTGAACCTTATTATTGTTATACTTTAATTAATCTGCTAGTATCCCAGTCCTCATCTTCGTGTTGCAAATATTGTTATGCTCATGTCCATGTGTTCCAGTATACTGGCTCAGAGGGCTTGGCCCAGGAGAGTCAGTAAATGAAGCTCCAGTGCGATGTCCAGTGCGATGACAAACTAACCGGTACTTTACTCAAATTCATCGAGAACAATAAAATAACGTACTGTAGATATGTCGTCGTTTTGATTTATTTTAATTCCTGAAAAAGAGTTTCCAGGAAGATCTTGACTGTGAAATTATTTATAATAATCAGCAACAATTAATTAGAATTTGTCTATTTAAAAATTATATCAATATTTATACAAAATTTTATTTTTTCCTCAAAGTATATTTTTATTAGCTTCCCAGTTAAAAATCTAAGAAGATATTTAAGAGATTAAGAGTACATAAAAGAGTGTACCACAAAATTTCAGAATATCATATTTAATAGAATAAGAGTTAGGACAATTTCCATAAAAATACTGCAAAAAATTAGTCCATGCTAAACAAAAATGAACACGTGATAGTTGGTATTGTATAAACCAGCCCTTGGTAGTTAAGCTCCTTGATAGTCCGAGCCATTTTTCAAAATTTAAAATTTTTCCCTAGCCGCAATTAAATACTTATTTAAAAGGTATTAAAAAAAGGTATTAAAAAATTCTTTTTACAGAAATTATATATTTATTGAATGTCATTTGGAAATTCTTCGTTCCTTTAATTTTTCAAGGAGACTTTTTTCAAATGTCGATGATTTTTTGCATTGGCGCGAATTTAATGTACAATATGTTACACTGTTTTCATAACATCAGGATATTTGAACTATTTCATAACGATTTGTTCTCGATGAATTATACAGTGAATTGGTAGGAATTGTGGAATTTGAAAATTATCTCTTAACCCCTTAACGATCGGATATTTTTCAAGAAAACTTTCATAAAAGTGCCTATTTTTTTATCCCTGAAAAATATATAAAAATATGTGTATGGACAATATATATATATATATATATATATATATATATATATATATATATATATATATATATATTCATTTTTAATTTTCATTTGCTTTTAGCTTGAAAATTAATAAAAAAAATTCTTCGAATAGCCAACATTTAGGGTTATTATGACTAAAAAAAATATGCTTTAAACATTCAAACGTGGAGGTGCATGATTTACTGGAGTAGATAAAATTTTAGTCCATATTCATCCAGGCAACAATGCAGATCCATCATCAATGCTCTCAGATTCATTAACCGAACTTAAAAAAAAATTAGTTATTTCAGAATCACTCTCAGATCCATTTATAATAAAATTAGAATCTAATTCACTTTCTGACTCTGACTCCTTAATGAACACAATATTAAAAAATAAATTTTATCTTAACCACAAACCACGTGTATTCACCAAGAGCCTAAGTAACTTTGCTAATATTACAAACACATAACACAAATACATGTAATTCGCTAAAGCTGACATCTAGTATAAAATAAAACTATCTGAAATTACTTTAAACATATCCTGGTACAGCCATCTGGTGTGTAAAATGAGAACTAATATGTTGTCCGGGCAAAAGAAATGAATTAGTTTTAATCTTATTACCGCGTTACTACTGAACACTCCAGCCCGGAAATATTACGGGAGCGAAAAATAGAAAGCGTAACCTCACCTCGTCATTTTCACGGGAGAGAGAAGGAAGGGGTTAAAAGCCCAATAAGATTAATTATTTTTAAACAGCATTGCAAGAGCTCCATCTGTTGTAATAATTTTCTAAAATATAGCAACATATAAATGGAGAGGGAACTCGGATACATTTATCGAGAGCCACAAATAATTCTTCAAAGAGCTGCATGTAACTCGGAAGCCGCAGTTTGACCAACCCTTTTGTAGACAAACTCAGTTTTTCATTTATTATAAGTAATTTCTGCTATTTTACTTTAAAATGTATGTATTATTATTTACATCTAAAGGTGCGCTGAAACGCAAAAATTCCAATAGCCAAATTTATAAATGTGGTGAATTAATTGTTTAACAGGAAACATCAGCTTAAAGCTTCCACACAATCAAAAGTAAATTTGTATGTAAAATATCCATTATAATTCATGCCAATTCATAAACTTTAAACTACAATTCTAAACTCAAAACTACCTATTTCAGATACCAATTTCACACTGAAATAATTAGGACGTACCCCCACATCCAGGGTATAGAGGCGCGTTATAAGTGAAACATATTTCAGCGGTGAAACGAAACTATTCGACTAGCATTGAAGGTATTTCCCATTGCTGTATATCACCGCATTTCCGTTTTTGAGAGGATTCAGAATTTTCATTTTGCATCACTCGACTCATGAGTATATAAATTTATAATTACAAAAACTCTACTGATTATCAGATAGGCTAAGATGAGTAAGATACCCGTTAATGAAACTTGTCTAAATACGATTATATTCTGAAAAGATAAATACAGTGGACTCCGCTTAATGTGATCAGTTTGGGGCACCGGGATTTTGATAACAATAAACGATATTCAAAATTAGATAAATTTACCCCCACCCCCTTTAATACACAAGTCCTAAATTTCAAAACAAAATGAAAAAACTCACCTTATATTTATGTACTGTATATTATCCTATGAAAAGTAAAAATTGTATACATAATTAAAAAAAATGAACAATTGTCGACTGTCTAGAATTTTTCTAAGAAGTTCATTGATGAACTGTTCGTAAACATAATCAACCTGTCATAATGATTTTAAATTTCTATCTTTTGTTTTAATGTTAAATCACTTCGCTTTCTGGCTTTTATATCGACAAGCTACATGCAAGTGAGCAAGGCATAAAATGTGAATACGCTCCTTCTCAGTTCCGATAAGAATGTGTTGTCTTCTGCATATCTGACAACCATTGACCACCAGCAGGGTGTGCGTATTTCTGAAAAATTCCAGGAACGTGTAAAACCACAGTCCTTTGTTCATTCCCCATTTCCTTAGTTTGAAGAGGGATAATTCTCGGAAATACAAACAATAGTGAAGGAAAAGAAAAGAATGGGTTACTCCTAAATATTTTGGGAATATTCCTTTGCCAGTTAAAATGAGATTCGAAAACTGATAACATTAACCGATGTAACGTTCACATAAGACGATAATTTTAACATACAAATGAATAGAGAAATTCGGGACCAAGTGATTTCGATAACAATAAGAGATTGATAACATTAACCGAGATCACATTAAGCAGAGACCAGTGTATTTTTCACTTAAATTCTGGAGTAACATAAATTATGTAACGTTTAATCATCTTGACCTAACTCCATTTAAAAATTAAAAATTATGTAATGTGAAAACTTCAGCGTTTTGATATTTTTCACGGTTAAAAATAGATTTATGCATGGTTTCAGCCCTGTGGATTTATGTAATGTAATAAAAAATAAAATATTTAGTATTTGAATTTTTGCATACAAATTTTTAAAGGTTTTTTTAGGTATATTTGTTTTTATAAGTGCTTTTAAAAATATTCTCATATGAAAATAATTTTTCCATGACAGGTTAATTAAAAGCATTAAATATTTAGATTAAAATTAAAGTTGAAAATTCGAATATACATTCATGTATTTAAATTTTTGATTTTTTTCACTATCCAAGAGCTGTTTAATTACTTTCTTTACTGGAAAACGAAGGTATTTATATTAATATATTTCGTTCTTTTTTCATGAATAAAAAAACCGCTTGTAAAATTGGTATACAATATCAAAATTTAAAAAAATATTTTATTAAAATAAAAATTAATAATGTATTATTGGTTTCCTAGATAATACTATAAAAATAATCTAAGAATATGCGACTACATAAAAGAACGTGTTAAAAAATTTTCAAACCTTATAAATATTGCATTTTTAGTTTTGACAATATCATTTAAAGTATTGAAAAATATTTACTAGGAGCAAAAAGAAAATTAATGTACTAGAGATTATTTATTATAAAAAACACTGTTTTTTGTGTTTCAATGCATTTTGCTGTATTTTATTTAAAAATAAATATTATTTATAACTTAGTGGTAATATTTAAAGATGCCCAGAATTGTATAAACTACATTCCTGCTATTTATAAACATGATTAATGATGAACTTCATTAACACTAGATTTAGGGACCGAGCCAATTTGACGCATTAAAATTTTGATCACTATATAGATATAAAACTTAAATATCACATTTCAAAAACATACATTGGTTTTTAGTTAAGTAATAAAATACATGTAAACATACATTCCTCTTCGCCGCAGACCCCTTCATTTCGCGTTATTAAATGGGGTATACCTATTTTCACGGTTGTTAGACAACTTAACTCATAGAATGTATTTAAAAATAAATAACTATAGTAATAAATGTAATATAAAGTAAATATAAAGTATATAAGGTATAGTATAAAGTAAATATAAAGAAGAAGTCGAGAACCCTTCCATTCCAATGATAGAAAATCATGTTACTGACGCACGGAAGAATTGTCAAGTTCAACAATCATTCAAAAGAAACAGATGTAGAAACCATTGTGCTAAATGTAATAGAAATGTTTGCGGAAAATGTGTTTCAAAAGTAGATTTTATATGTAAAAAATGTTTTCCATTCATTTTTTGATAATAAATATTTTATTTAAATTAATTTGGAACTATTTTCTTTGCAAAAAACCTTCCATTTTCTTGTATGAGTCAAATTGGCTCACTTCAGTAAAAATAGGTATATGATTAACATCCGTAAATCTAGTGTTAATTGTTCAGCATAAAACACCAGCTTGAAACTTCCAAACAATCAAAAATTTAGTGTACGTGACATAACCTTCAGAAATTATGCCACCCGATAAATTTTAAGGGCTAATGGCGAAATTCCTTTAAGATAGCCATTTCTTCCACTACGAAACTCTCGCCCTTAATTCATTTCGAAATGCAACTACACCCATAGGGAAGGGATGCTTAATCAGTTTTGCATGTTTCATACGCGTTCCCTTAAAACGAAAATATTCAGGGAGAGATGAAGCTATTTCCCTTTGCTGATTATCCCGCGTATTTCCGCTTCGCAGGTTTCGGAATTTGCATTTCGCATCGCTGGACGCAAGAGTTTATTAAGTTATAATTTACAGAAAGTCAACCGATTATCAGATAGTCTTCGATGGGTAAGATATTCGTTAATGAAACTCTTCAAAATACGATTACTTACTGAAAAGATAAATATGTTTTACCTATATTCCAGAGTAATATAAATTAAGCCATGCGTCTTGAATTAAAACCATTTAGAGATTTAAAAAAAAAAATGTATTGTGAATGTATCGGAGTTTTGAATTTTTTTTCGTGACTGAAAAGGAATTTTCAGTGTGAGTGCTGCTTTATGTATTTATGTAAAGCAAATAGTAATAAATTGTTTAGTATTTGATTTTATAAAAGAAAAACGCCTGGACACAAAATTTTTAATACTTTTTTTGGAACACATTTTTTTCAGGAAAGTTTTTTTAATACTCTTACGTAGAAACTTTTTTTCATTTTGAGATTTATTGAAAATATTAAGTGTTTAGTTTTAAAAAAATACTAGATATTTAATTATTCTTTTTACACTAATGGAAACATTTATACTACTATATTTATATTTATCCAAAATAAGCTTAAAAAAATTTTAAAAATATTAAATTTTTAACATTTTTAACAAAAATAAACATATGTACTGGAAAATAATGTATAGTTTTCTAGTTAGAAAATGTATAAAGTAATCTAGGCTATATGTGTACACAAAAGATCATATTACAAGATTTCAAAATTTTATAATTCAGGGTTTTAGAGTTAGGACAAATTCTATAAAGGAATATTGCAAAATAATTATTCTGCCCTGAGAAATAAATATCACATTATATTTGGTTTATTATGGACAAACTCAGTTTCTCGTATGAGTATTAAGTTTGTGTTGTTTTGTTAAAAAATATATGTATATTTATCTTACCTAAATGTAAAGCTCAAAGGTTCTTTTAAATGTAAATATTGCATTAGTCCAAATTATAAACAGAAAACATCTTTATTAGTTCTTTAGCACATAACACCAGCTTAAAACTTAAACACAATTAAGAATATGGTTGTACGTGATATATCCTTTACAAGACAAGTCAAGTGATACATTATAATCAACAATTGCAAAATTCTTTAAGATATCCATTTCTTCCACTGCAAAATTCTCGGACTTAATTTATTATGAGATGTAACTCTATCCGAAGCTAAGATACGCTTATCACTTTTGCACGTTTCAGCCGCGTTCTCCCGAAACGAAAATATAAGCATAAGATATTTTACATTACTAGATATCCCCTGCGTTTCCATTTCGCGCTTTAGGAATTTGCATTTCGCCTCACTGGACGCAAGAGTTTATAAAGTTATAATTTACAGAAAGTGAACCTATTATCAGATAGCCTCCGATGGGTAAGATATTCGTTAATGAAACTCTTCAAAATACGATTACTTACTGAAAAGATACTTATGTTTTACCTGTATTCTGGAGTAAAATAAATTAAGCCATGCGTTTTGAATTAAAACCATTTAGAGATAAAAAAAATGTATTGTGAATGTATCTCAGTTTTGAATTTTTTTCGTGATTGAAAAGAAAGTTTACGGTGAGTGCTGCTTTATGTATTTATGTAAAGCAAATAGTAATAAAAAATTTAGTATTTGATGTAAAAAATATTCGCCTGAACAGAAAATTTTTAATACTTTTTTTTTGACGCAGATTTCTTTATAGAAAGGTTTTAAAAAGTATTCGTATGAAAAAAATATTTTTACCTTTTGAGGTTTATTGAAAATATTAAGTGTTCAGTTTAAAAAAATACTACATATTTAAATATTATATTTACCCTATTAAAAAAGGAAATATTTATGTTACTATATTTTTATTTATCCAAAATAATCTTAGAAAAATGTTAAACAAATATTAAATTTTTAACATTTTTAATAAAAATAAATATATGTCAATGGAAAATAATGTTTAGTTTTCTAGTTAAAAAAATGTATAAAGTAATCTAAGCATATACGTGTACTTTTGTTGTAGTATTTATGTAAAGCGAATAGTAATAAAATACTTAGTATTTGGTTTTATAAAAAAATTCACCTGGACACAAACTTTTTGATACTCTTTGGACTCAGATTTCTTTTAAGAAAGGTTTTAAAAATATTCTCATGAAAAAAGTTCCTTTCGAGATTTATTAAAATATTAAGTATTTAGTTTTAAAAAAATACTACATATTTATTATTATTATTACACTAAAGGAAATATT
>CM063509.1:108362041-108409541 GCA_032207245.1 Pardosa pseudoannulata
TTTAATTTATTTTGACATTTTCTCAATGTATGTTAAAAATTTACTTGGAAATATTAATTATTTATGATCTTTTTTAATGTGAATCTGTTGAATATATTTGCGAATTTACTTTTATTTTTTGCATACTAATACTTTTATTATTTATATTTTGGAAGAATTCCCCTTTTTTCTGTATATTTAATGAACACATTTTAGAATATTCTGTATACAATATTTTTTTAATAACATTTATCTTTTTATTACATATACTATTGCATATACGTTTTATGCATATATTCATTTAACATTTCCAGCACAATTTTTTTCATTTTCCTTTTATATCATTCCAAGTTTATTTAAACATTTTCGTTATAATATTATTTATATATTTCAATTTTATTTTTAACGTAATCCAAACTAACACATTAGAATAATTTATTTGAATTTCTTCCAAGTTTTTATATTTATTTTAGACTATTCTTTTTACAAATATCCGTACTATTATAAAATGTGTGTGAACTATTAGCTAGAAGGATGTACTTTGTGTTGTATATTAAAAATTCTTGGAAGTTTTCGGATAAATTTTAATTATTAATTTAGAAATTAATCATGATGTAATTTAAACAACTAGGCTAGGTAATGGAGATAGAGACATGAAAATAACTTTAAGTTATTAATATTTTTGCTGTCTAAATAAAAATTTAAATTCCTTCTAAACAGAACATATTATTTCTTACATAAAATTCAAGCTACAAGTTTATGCAAAGATTACTTAATACTGCAAAAATTCTTATTAAAATTTATTATTTGAAAACATTACTTTGTTCTCAGTTCATTTAAAGAAGTTGTGTTTGGAATTTTATATTAACTATACAGTCTAAAATAAACAGTAGATAAAATATAGAATTCTAAAATTTGAGTTTGGTAAAAGTGTGATTTAATTTTAATTATGTTTATATTTTTTTTTAAATATTCAAATTGCATACCAGATTGCTCCACATGCATATATTAAAATATATGCAATATTGAGTTTAGAAATAATCCTTTGCTGTAATATTTTACTCAATAATATTGCATTTTCCCTTGCCCTCAATTCATATTAAAAGCAGTTATTTTAGAATTATATACTAACTGTACAGTGTAAAATAAATTTTAAAATCTGTTCAAGAAATATCGTTTTATTTATTACATACAATTTCAAATTTCAACTACAAAGCTTCTAACTATGCAAACAATTTGTGCTGCGTAATCTGCACAAGAAATACAGGATTTTACATTTAGTACTTAATAAAGGCTTAAATTAATTTGAAATTCTTAAAAATTGCTTTTTTAAACTGTCAATGTACAGTTTTATAATATTCAATTACAATAACATACTATTTAGTAATATTGCATTATTTACTTTGCACTCAGTTCATTTAAAAGAATTTGTGTTTGGAATTTTATATTAACTATATAGTCTAAAATAAACTAAAATAATTTCATGTCTAGAAAGAACATTTTATTCTATAAATATTAATAAAAATTTATATAGTTGTTTCCAATTAATCAGTCAGACTTAACAATGTGCAGAACAGTCATACTTTGATGTAAAATGGATAGACTATATAACATTAAGACATATAATTTACTATTGGAGAGTGTTTTACTGGTTACTTGAGGCTCTGCGATGAAGTAGATGACGGAATGTAGGCTATCACACAGAACTATGCTATTTGTTGTTAAGATTACATCAGATTGTCTCTCATCACCCTCTCACTTCTAAGCCTTTGTCTATTCCGTCACTTGGATATTATCCTGTTAAATCGTAAGGTGAAACCTTTTATTGTTTTCGAGGGTCAACTGTCATCGGTTTTCTAATTACATAATTTAAAAGCTTCTTTCATAGGTTCATGAGATTTTTTTTCAAGCACAGTGTATTCAGACTGATGCCACAGTACCTTGGGATGACTTGAGAGTGAGGCATGAATGTCGGGGCTCACAATATAGGTCCCTGTGTTTTGGAGTGAAACTAAATAAGGTTTTAATAAAAATAAAGGAATTACTAAAAATTTATCCAAACTATATCATTCATCCCATTAAATATAAATGAGTAATAAATCCCCTATGTTTTCTTATTTTCTTTATTTTCTTTCGTTTTATTTTCAGAATTCTTAAATTCTTTCATTGTTGTTAACAGTCATTGCGATGCGGTTTTAAACAATAGGTTCTGGTTTTTATACTCCTCCTGTAACAATGAACCATTGTGTTTCAAACCAACTAACCTTTGTAATAAAACCAAATTAGTGCTGGGTAGCTGTGCATCGAATTCTCTTTAGGTTAACAAGTATGTTGCGACCATAGTTTCTTTAATCCAGCAACATTCCGTTCCCTCTCATTTATGGTTCCTTTCTGTTGATCCTATGGATGTTCCACTCTCAACTCTAAAATCCAAGATCATCCCATGACTAATTTCCCATGAGACTCTCCATACACAAAACGATGTTTTTGCTATTAGTACCCCTGTAAATGCATGTGGACTATCCGTGTTCTTATTTTTAATACCTTCTTATTGTTTCACCACTTGTATGTTCCATATTTCATAAATTCGATCATTGTTTTGGGCAGCTATTAATATGGGGCTTTAAACAATAGATTCTAGTTTTCACACTCCTCCTGAAACAGTGAACCATTGCGTTTCAAACCAACTAACCTTCATAATAAAACCAAATCAATGCTGGGTAGCTGTACATAGAATTCTGTTTAGTTTAACAAGTGTGTTGCGACGACGGATTCTTTGATCTAGCGGCATTTCGTTCCCCCTCACCTATGGTTCTTTTCTGGTTGATTCCATGGCTGTTCCGCTCTCAACTCTAAAATCCGAGATCATTCCATGACTAATTGCCCGTGACACTCTTCATACACTAAACGATTTTTTTCCATCAATATCCTTGTAAATGCATTTGGAATATCCGTGTTCTTATTTTTATTAACTTCTTATTGCTTCACCACTTTTATGGTCTTCAACAATTCAGTTCCACATTAAGCGGCTTTAAACATAGTTTTAATAACTCCTGTAAAAAAAAAACATAATTCATTCCAATCAATGTGGGTAGCTGAACGATGGTTGATTAGTTTACAAGTGTGTTGACCGGAATTCTTTGATCTAGCGGATTCGTTCTCACCTATGGTTCTTTTCGTTGATTCCATGGCTGTTCGCTCTCAACTCTAAAATCCGAGTCTATGACATTGCCCGTGACACTTCATACACTAACCATTTTTTTTACAATAGAAATGCATTTGGAATATCCGTGTCTTATTTTTATAATATATTGCTTAAAGCGATTTTGGCATAGATATAACGTGAGCTCGGAATATTGTCAGTGCGATGACTTCGATTTGTAGTTAGCAAGCGTATATCACCATGATAATGAAATTACAGAGTTATCAAATTCAGATTTTAAAAGTGGGTATTATGAAATCGGAATATGGAGTATGACGCTAACATTTAAATGTCTAAGTGTATGTATCGGCATTTCTTTCAAATGCTGAGAACTCATTTTGTATAAGCGTATATTGATAATTTACAGAGTTATCAAATTAGATTTTAAAAGTGGGTTATGAAATCAGAATATATATATTTTCTTGTTTATGCTTTTTCCTGAGAATCATATATTTTTAATTAGCATGATACTTAAAAAATGTTGAAAATATATACTTTCTATGCTTCTAATCATATATTTTTTATTACTTCTATTGAAAATACAGGTTCTAATTACCTATTATTTTCTATTTACAGGTAAGAACTATTTTTATATCCATATCTGAGATATAAAGCCAGTAAAAGGATATGTGAGTAGCACAACATACATAAATAATAATTTTACATTGCATTTTGTAGTACTTTAAAAATTTATTTTAAGATGCATTTGCTTTCTATATTTTTATCTTTTAATATTTCTTCTATTGAATCATCCAAACCATTTTGTTTATTTTCCTCATATTATGAAATCGGATACAGTCTGCAGGCATTAGGTCTTGTAATATCGGTAAAGAAGTTTACCAGTTAATATAGCCGGACACATATTCGTTTTATTGGTTTACTGTTAAACTATAAAATATACCGCTTAATTTTAAAAATAGTTTACTGTTAATTCATTAATAAATTTGTCTTTTAAGTTTCTATGCACAATATTTGTGAAGCATAAAATGTTTTCAGCTGCTAGAAAATTTTAGACCAAAATTTAGTTGTCTTTGGATAATAAAACTTTGGACAAATTATTCTTATTAAACTTATCAAATCATTCATATTAAACTTATCATTCTTATCAAACAAACTATGAAATATTTTTATCTATAAAAGCTACTATTACATCATTATTGTATATTCTACGCTTATGTTTTGGATATATCACTTTTAATCTAGCTTTAATATTTTTGATAAATTCATAAGTAATTAAATTAATTTTATTATGTAGCATTTTGTCTAGATTTGAAAGCTTACATTTTATATTAATTTCTATTCAGAATTTTGTGTCTGAAATAAGCTGAACAAACCAAAAAACATTAATCATATTTATTATCTATTGCCTACTTTTTTATAATTTTCTTTGTGAAAAAAATTATGGTAAGCTACTGATAAACTAGTATCCAGATTCTAATTTACTAAAATACTTGACTTGTATGCAAATGTACATTCTATTGTTTTTAGAAATTTTCTATAATATTTAAAAATACAGAAATTATTCGCTGTTCATCTGTTTTAAAATAAATTTTTATAGAATGATCTGTAAAAAAAGAATATAAACTAGTATTTGTAATATAGTTTAATAAATAGGGAGTAATAAAAGCTGCCTTCTCTATGCTCTTATTTCAATTTAAAGGCATTTGTTAATAATTTTATCTCAAGATTACTATAAAAATGATTTTTACTTAGAGTTTAGTAAAAGTATATATTACCGTAAATTTTGTTCAAGTTTGCATTTCTCTACAATGCAATCTACAGTTTTGATATGATTAATCACAGCTATGTTCAACTTTTAAATTTTACATTATTTTCCATGCACTCGTTTCAGCTAAAATTAGTTGTACTTGCTTGAATTATATATATATATATATATATATATATATATATATATATATATATATATATATATATATATATATATATATATATATATCGTTTTTTGGAAGAACATTTTCATTTCTTGCATTCAAAGTATTCAAATATTCTAATATAAATCTTGCTTCCTCGTGAAAATTTTAGAAATATCTTTTTTGAAAACTCGAGTAAGTTCAGGTGTTTTACAGTTAGAGTTTGGTAGAAATGTAAATTAGTTTAAATAATGTTAATTTCACTTTTCTAAACTATGCAGTCTAGAATTTTCAAAAAAAAATAACTATAGTTTCCTCTGATTGTTGCCTTGTTTTTCCTTTCACTAGTTTTATTCAATAGAAGTTAGTTTGAGTTTTGCTTCAATTGTATCATGTAAAAAATATAAAAATCCCTTTTAAAAAGAAAAATTTGTTTTTTGATACTATGTAGCGTTTCTAATATAAATATTGCTTCTATTACCAAAAATCTTACTTGTAATCAGTAGTAAACAGTTTCCAACAAACCAGTCTTTTTTCAGGTGGTTTGGATACAGTATAAATTAATTTGAATTGAACATGTTTTTAATTTGAAATGTAGAGATTCAAAATAATCAATGACTAATATAAAATATTTAATAATGCTGCATTATTTTTCATACTCTGGTTTTAATTATATATAGTTATTTTAGGAAATTTAATTAAACTATATCTTTGTAAATGAATTAATAAAGAAGCAACTTTTATAAAGATCATTTTATTCCTTAAGCGATAAAAATTCTAATATAAAGTTTGATTACCATTTGAAAAATTCTCAATTTGGGATCAGTACAAGATATTTTTGTATTGCGATGGTAAAAATGTAAATTAATTTAAAAGTTTATTTTTGCTTTTTTTAAAGTATGCAATGTAAATTTAAAAAAAATACAATTACATGAATATGTTATTTAGTGTATTCTATCAATTTCCTTGGAATCAATTCAACAGAAGAAAGTTATTTTTAAATTTTAAATACAACTGCGCCGTGTAAAAAAACTGCTATAGAAATAATGTTTTAATGCTATATAAATTCCATACCTTCTAATTTAAAACTTCGGGAAATTTCAAAAATTCTTTCATTTTGATCAGTACAGGAAATACATGTTTTTGGAATTAGAGTTTGGTAAAGGGTTAATTTAATTTTTGCTTTTTTCAGCAATGCATTGTATTGTTTTCAAATAATGATATATTCTACTAAACTAATTATTAATATTGGATTCTTTTTCTTTTACTCAGTTCATGTATAGAGTTTTTTTTATCAACCATACTATTAAAAATTAATTTCAAAAATCAGTTCCTGATAGAATATATTTATTTCCTGCATTAAATTTTTAATTTCTACTATAATGCTATTCAAATATTTTGTGCTTTATAATATACTCATGATATAACAGGTACTTACATTTAGTATTTAGTAAATATGTCAAGTAGATTGAAATACTTTAAATACTGATTTTTGAAACTGTGCAATCTATAGATTTGCAATAATTAATTACAGTTTATACCATATATTTATATTGCATTATTTACCTTGCATTCAGTTCAATTACAAGAAATAGAGTTTGTAATTTCTTATCAACTGTGCGGTCTACTATACATAAAAATAACACAATTTCTATAAAAAATTCGTTTTATTTTATTTCTTACACAAAATATAAAGTTCCTAAAACAAAGCTTGCTAAAAAATGCAAAAATTCTTACCTAGTAAACCAATACATAAAATACAACTATTTTACAGTTAAAGTTTGGTAAAAATATCCATTAATTTTAATAATGATTATTTTTACTTTTCGAAACTATGCAATGTGTAGTTTTAATATAATCATTTACTTTATTATTTATTAATATTGAATTATTTTATTCTTACACTCAGATTAACTAAAAGACGCTAGTTTTAGAATTTTATATCAACTATACAATATAATATAAATTAAAATTAAAATACCTTCTAAACAGAACATTTTATTCCTCACATAAAATTCAAAGTTTCTCACAAAAAACATGCTCACTGTCACAAAAATTCTTGCTTTTGCGAGCAATCCACAAAATTCAGGAGTTTTACAGTTCGAATTTGGTAAAAGTTTAAATTAATTTTAATCATAATTATTTTAAAATTTTTAAACTATGCAATGTTAAGTAGTAAAATGTTCATTTACTGTAATATATGTTTTATTAATATTCCACTATTTTTTCTTTCAATCAGTTCAATTTAAAGAAGTTATATTTCAAATTTTATGTCAACCATGCCTTGTAAGATAAATTTTAAAACTATTTTAGGAAAAATATTTTATTTATTACTCTATAAAATTCGAAGTTTCTATTAAAAAAATTTTCAAACATATTTTTCTATATAATCTGCACATGGAATGTAAATTTTAATCTTTAATGCTTAGTTTATAACTGAATTAATTTGAAATATATTAAATATTGCTTTTTTTAAACTATGCAATGTTGAGTATTAAAATAATCATTTACTATAATATCTTTTTTATTAATATTGCATTATTTTTTCTTGCAATCAGTTCAATTAAAAGAAGTTATATTTCAGATGTCATATCAACCATGCCTTGTAAGATAAATTTTAAAACATTTTAGGAGAATTTATTTTCTTTATTACTACATAAAATTGGAAATTTCTACTAAAGAACTATTCAAACGTATTTAGCTCTAAAATTTACACACGAAATGTAGCTTTTAATATTCAATGCTTAGTTTATAAGTAAATTAATTTGAAATATATTAAATATTGCTCTTTTAAACTATGCAATGTTAAGTATTAAAATAATCATTTACTGTAATATATTTTTTATAAATATTGCATTATATTTTATTGCAATAAGTTCAATTAAAAGAAGTTATATTTAAATTTTTATGTTAATCATGGCTTGCAAAACAAATTTTAAGAAACATTTTAAGAAAAAATATTTTATTTATTGCTACATAAAATTCAAAATGTTTACTTAAAAACTATTCAAACACATTTGTCTTTAAAATCTACAACACAAAATGTATCTTTTAAGATTTAATGCATGCTTAAGTGATAAGGGAATTAATTTGAAATGTATTAAATATGGCTTTTTTAAACTATGCAATGCTGAGTATTAAAATAATCATTTACTGTATTATATTTTTTTATTAATATTGCATTATTTTTTATTGCAATCAGTTCAATTAAAGGAAGTTATATTTTAAATTTTATGTTAACCATGCCTTGTAAGATAGAATTTAAGAAATATTTTAAGAAAAATGCTTTATTTATTACTAAATAAAATTCTCAGTGTCTACTAAAAAACTATTCAAACATATTTTGCTCACGTAAAATTTACACACGAAATGTAGCTTTTAATATTTAGTGCTTAGTTTATAAGGTAATTAATTTAAAATATATATAATATTGATTTATTAAACTATGCAATATGAAGTTCTGTTATAAATAATTACAGATATATAATATATATTAATATTGCATCATTTACCTTGCACTGAGTTGAACTAAAAGAAGTTGTGTTTAGAATTTTATATCAACCGCACCGTGTAAGATAAATAAAAAATAAAACCACTTCTAGAAAGAACATTTTATTTCTCACATAAAATTCAAAGTTTCGAACAGAAAAGATGCTCACCGTTACAAAAAATCTTGCTTTGTGACGAATCTACAAAATTGAGAGATTTTACAGCTAGAATTTGATAAAAGTTTAAATTAATTTTAATCAGGATTATTTTTAATTTTGTAAACTATGCAATGTTGTGTATTAAATTAATCATTTACTATGATATATTTTTTATTAAAATTGCATTATTTTTTGTTGCAAACAGTTCAATTTAAAGAAGTCATATTTCAAACTTTATGTCAATCATGCCTTGTAAGATAAACTTTAAAAAAACATTTTAGGAATAATGTTTTATTTATTACTACATAAAATTAGAAATTTCTACTAAAAAACTATTCAAACATATTTTGCTCTAAACTTTACACACAAAATGTAGCTTTTTAGATTTAATACTTAGTTGATAAGTGAATTAATTTGAAATATATTAAACATTAGTTTTTTAAACTATGCATTGTTGAGTATTAAAATAATCATTTACTGTAATATATATTTTATGAATATTGCATTATTTTTTCTTGCAATCAGTTCAATTAAATGAACTTATTTTTCAAATTTTATATCAACCATGGATAGTAAAATAAATTTTTAAAAAACATTTTAACAAAAATTATTTTATATATTGCTGTGTAAAATTCGAAAATTCTACTAAAAAACTATTCAAATATATTTTGATCTAAAATCTACACAAGAAATGTAGCTTTTTAGATTTAATACTTAGTTGATAAGTGAATTAATTTGAAATATATTAAACATTAGTTTTTTAAACTATGCAATGTGAGTAGTAAAATAATCATTTACTATAATATATTTTTTATTAATATTGCATTATTTTTTATTGCAATTAATTCAGTTAAAAGAAGTTATATTTCAAATTTTATGTCAACCATGGCTAGTAAGATAAATAAAAAAAACATTTTAAGAAAAAAATATTTTAAGTATTACTACAAAAATTTCTAAATTTCTACTAAAAAACTATTCAAACATATTTTGCTCTAAAATTTACACACGAAATGTAGCTTTTAATATTTAATGCTTAGTTTATAAGGGAATTAATTTAAAATATATTAAATATTGATTTATTAAACTATGCAATATAAAGTTCTGTTATAAATAATTACAGATATATATTATATATTAATATTGCATCATTTACCTTGCACTGAGTTGAACTAAAAGAAGTTGTGTTTAGAATTTTATATCAACCGCACCGTGTAAGATAAATAAAAAATAAAACCACTTCTAGAAAGAACATTTTATTTCTCACATAAAATACAAAGTTTCTCACACAAAACATGCTCTCCTTTACACAAATTGTTACTTTGTAACGAATTCACAAAATTGAGGGGTTTTACAGTTAGAATTTGGTAAAAATTTAAATTAATTTTAACCATAATTATTTTAAATTTTTTAAATTATGCAATGTTAAGTATTAAAATAATGATTTACTATAATATAATTTTTATTAATATTGCATTATTTTTTCTTGCAATCAGTTCAAATAAAAGAAGTTATATTTCAAACATTCTGTCAGCCATGCTTTGTGAGATACATTTTAAAAAACATTTTAGGAAAATATATTTTATTTATTACTACATAAAATTCGAAATTTTTACTAAGAAACTATTCAAACATATTTTACTCAAAAATCTGCACAAGAAATGTAGTTTTTTAGATTTAATGCTTAATTTATAAGTGAATTAATTTGAAATGTATTAAATATCACTTTTTTAAACTATGCAATGTTGAGTATTAAAATAATCATTTACTGTAATATATTTCTTATTAATATTGCATTATTTTTTATTGAAATCATTTCAATTAAGAGAAGTTATATTTCAAATTTTATATTAACCATGCCATGCAAGATAAATTTTAAAAAACATTTTAAGAAAAAATGCTTTATTTATTACTAAATAAAATTCTAATTTTCTACTAAAAAACTATTCAAACATATTTTACTCTAAAATCTACACAAGAAATGTAGCTTTTTAGATTTAATGCTTAGTTTATAAAGGAATTAATTTAAAATATATTAAATATTGATTTATTAAACTATGCAATATAAAGTTTTCTAATAAATAATTACAGATATATATTATATATTAATATTGCATTATTTACCTTGCACTCACTTCAACTAAAAGAAGTTATGTTTAGAATTTTATATCAACTGTAACATGTAAGATAAATAAAAAAAATAAAACCACTTCTAGAAAGAACATTTTATTTCTCACATAAAATTCAAAGTTTCGAGCACAGAACATGCTTATCTTTACAAAAATTCTTGCTTTGTGACGAATCCACAAAATGGAGAGATTTTACAGTTAGAATTGGGTAAAAGTTTAAATTAATTTTAATCATGATTACTTTTAATTTTTCAAACGATGCAATGTTGAGTATTTAAATAATCATTTACTGTAATATATTGTTTATTACTATTGCATTATTTTTTATTGCAATCAGCTCAATTAGAAGAAGTTTTATTTCAAATTTTATGTCCACCATTACTTGTAGGATAAGTTTTAAAAACATTTTATGAAAATATATTTTATTTATTACTATATGATATTCGAAATTTCTATTAAAGAACTATTCAAACATATTTTTCTCTAAAATTTATACACGAAATGTAGCTTTTAATATTCAATGCTTAGTTTATAAGTGAATTAATTTGAAATATATTAAACATTGTTTTTTTAAACTATGCATTGTTAAGTATTAAAATAACCGTTTACTGTAATATATTTTTTATAAATATTGCATTATTTTTTATTGCAATAAGTTCAATTAAAAGAAGTTATATTTCAAATTTTATGTTAATCATGGCTTGCAAAACAAATTTTAAGAAACATTTTAAGAAAAAATATTTTATTTATTGCTACATAAAATTCAAAATGTTTACTAAAATCTATTAAAACACATTTTTCTTTAAAATCTACACACACAATGTAGCTTTTAAGATTTAATGCTAAAGTAATAAGGGAATTAATTTGAAATATATTAAATATGGATTTTTTAAACTATGCAATATAAATTTCTCTAATAAATAATTATAGATATATATTATATATTAATATTGCATCATTTACCTTGCACTGAGTTGAACTAAAAGAAGTTGCGTTTAGAATTTTATATCAACCGCACCGTGTAAGATAAATAAAAAATAAAACCACTTCTAGAAAGAACATTTTATTTCTCACATAAAATTCAAACTTTCGAACACAAAGCTTGCTCACCAATTCAAATATTTTGCTCTGTAATCCGCACACGAAATACTTCGAATTACGATTACTGCACTGCGGAAGTTTCCCGTAGCATTACAGCGAAAGGAAATATGGATCCTATGCCAAAGTGTGCAGGGCAAATTTTGGAACGGAGACAAGTTCTTGAAAACAGGGAAAGATTCGCATTACCGTCGAATTGCATGGTGTGAAACGACGCTTGCTTCGGATACACGATAACAAGTTAACGATACAAGTCCGCACGGGAATTTAAAGGAGGCGAGAATGATTCTGACTTTAGGTAAAAATATTTTTATTCGAACTTAATTATTTTTTCAGAATAATTAGATGTTTCTAATAGTTTTCTTTTCGGTTATTTTGTTCATGCATTGTTATAATTACCGAAAGATTAAAAATTATTAACACAAATCCGCATGGTGTTTTTAAGCAATGAATTATAATTCTGAGTTTAGGTAAAAATAATTTCATTCGAAATTAATTAATTTTACAAAGCACTTAGACGCTCTTATCAGTTTTAATTCCGTTATATATTCCGCTTACTGTTATAACAGTTTTAAGAATCAAAATTTTTAAAAGAAGTAATTATATAATTTTAAAAATTTAAAGCTTTATCTTGACTTTAACTAAAACCCATTTATTTGAACTTATTTAATTTTACAAACTAATTAATAGCACTTATTGATAACTAATTCACCTGTTTACCCAGTGTATTATTTAGACTGTATTAAGATTAACAATTTTCAATTGAAAACACTTTTATTTTAACAGATAATTATTTATTTGAATTTGTCCTATATTTTAATAATTAATTAAGAATAAATTCTTAGGAATGTTATAGTTGTAAATATATATTCAATAAAAGTTACACTTGTAAATGAAAGCGTTTTTGTAAGTATATTTTCGAGTGACCTCTTAAATAATTTGTACTTTAAATCTATCGATTAGTATATATATATATTTTTAACAAAATAAATTCTTTTAATAAAGGCAAAATATTGAAATATATGTTCTATGGTTATTACATACTTAAGAACTAAGCAACTTAAAGTATTTTACTATAAAAGGCAATGTTATTTTTATATGATGCAGCAATAAGGTATAGAAGATTATAAATAGTTAAAAGAAATTTTGAAATCAATTTCAGTATGCTGTAACCGTGATTGAATTTAATAAACTATCTTTCTAAAATCTTATTGCAGTTTATAGTACTAATAAAAATATATTTTTTGATTTCTGATTTTGGATTTAAAAACGTTTAACAATTATGTCTGGGTGAATAAAATATTCAATTATGCAGATAAAACTGAAAAACTTGCAAATGAAACTGTTGTTTAATAATCTTATTTTTCACATTTAAATTTTTAATATAGGACTTGAATACACTATATATATCAAGTTTAATCAAAAAACAAAGATTAATGAGAATAAAACATCAAAAAGTTTTGCCATCTAATTTTAAAAGAGTTCCGAGAGAAAAATTTATAGTTTTAAAAGTTTCCATGATTGCAACACTCTATTTTAAAACTATTGAATTTATTGATTTATTGATTATTGAAAAAACAAGGTTTTTAAAGTTAAATTTTTAGTTTGTTTCCATAATATTCCAAAAAAACAAAATTACACAAATTGCATGCAAAATTGTAGAACTCAAACAAAACTCAAATGCATAATATTATTTTAAGTTGCATTTTACAATATTACTTTTAAAGAATTACTTTTCATTCTTAGGCATCCTTTTTAAATAATTAAAGTTAACATTCAATCTTTAATTGAGCCTTGATTATTTTAAAAGAGTTTATATAAATCTAATTAATACATACTTATGATATAGCATTATTTTCTATATATGTTAATGAATGATATCCACTACAAAGTATCTTTATAAATGATAGTTTTAAAATCAAGAAATTTTGTAAATTAATACGCATATAAAATAAAGTATATTTTAAGTAATCACATTCACATTGTTTTTTGGATAATATTTTTATGAATCTACTTCAAATAAATTTGGTAATTTAATTTTTCATAAAATCCTACAGAATGTTTACCAAATAATCTTAATATACTTTACAATAAAACTAAGGTTTAAATCACACTTTTATATTGATTATTTAAACCCTATTTAAATTTTGAATTTTCAAATTTGTCATGAAATAATAATAATTTGTTATAAAATATTTCCAACAAATTAACAATTTCATCTACAATAAATTTAAAATGAAAAATATATAGTTTTAAATAACAATAAAGCAAAAAGAAAATTAAAAAAGTAATTAATGCGAGTCTGTTATGTAAAAATTAATAAATAAAGTAAACTTTTTTAAAACTTCGTATAACATTTCATTATTATAAATATATTTTACTTTAATATATATATATCAATGTATACATACACAAAGTTTCACAAAGTTAATAATTTTTGCAAGTGCTTTACAGCCTCTCTAGCCTTCTTAATAAAGGAGTTTATTTGTAGGAGCAAATGATAAATAGTAAGCAAATTAAATACTTTACATACATCAAATACTTTTATCAAAGCTAAATAGAATAAAGTTTATATTAATACCAAATTAACAAGTTGCATTCATTCATAGATCAAGATAAAACACTTTTTTTATGCGTAACCTGACTAATACAAGCTTCCAATATACTTAACCTATATATCAATGTGTACATAAACAAAGTTTTACAAAGTTAATAAATTTTGTAAGCGATTTACAGCGTCTCTAGGTTTCTTAATTAAACAGTTCCTTTATAGTATCAAAGAATAAATAGTACACAAATCAAATACTTTACATATATCAAATATTTTTATCAAAGCTAAATAGAATGACTTTTATTTTAATTGCAAATTAACAAGTTGCATTGATTTCTAGATCGAAATAAAACACTTCTTTTCATAAGTAACCTTACTAGTACAAGCTTCCAATATACTTAACATATACATCAATGTATACATAAACAAAGTTTCATAAAGTTAATAATTTTTGTAAGCGCATTACAGCGTCTCTATTCTTCTTAATTAAGCAGTTCATTTGTAGGAGCAAAGAATGAATAGTACGCAAATTAAAATACTTTACATATATGAAATACTTTTATCAAATCTAAATAGAATGAGGTTTATTTTAATAGCAAATTAACAAGTTGCATTCACTCACAGATCAAGATAAAACACTTCTTTTCATGTGTAACCTTACTAGTACAAGCTTCCAATATACTTAACATATACATCAATGTATACATAAACAAAGTTAATAATTTTTGTAATCGCTCTACAACGTCTGAAGTCTTCTTAATTAAGCAGTTCATTTGTAGGAGGAAAGATTAAAAAGGTACGCAAACTAAGTATTTTATCAGATACATTTATCAAAGCTAAATAGAATGTGGTTTATTTTAATTGCAAATTAACAAGTTGCATTGATTCCTAGATCGAGATAAAACACTTCTTTTCATGCGTAACCTTACTACTACAAGCTTCCAATATACTTAATCTGATAAACACGCAGTATCTTTTCATAAATGTAACATTGCAAATCTACTCTTCCGGAAATTACACTTTAATTATTTAGCTACCCACAATATTACTTTTGTAGAAACTACTTCTTCAAGATGCTATTCTTATTTGGCGACTAATATTTTGAACAGATAAATGAGTTTGTCTAGCATCTTAATTTATTTTGTTTTTATAGTTTTTGAATTTCTTGGAGAGCTTTTAGTAATTAAAAAAACATAACATTATAACTATATATACTACAGTTATAATAAGTTGTAGCATTTAGCGTATATTGTAAATATTATCAATTCTCATATTTCAATATTTGAAAAAAATTATGCTGAAAATATATGTCCTTAATTTAAAAATTAAAATTATGATCTTTTTTTAGAGTTTTGTATCTGGAATCCCATTATAAGTATATAATTTTTGTAAGCGCTTTACAGCGTCTCTATTCTTCTTAATTAAGCAGTTCATTTGTAGGACTGACACACAATAAGCAATATTCTTGAGGTTGTTAAATAAAAACGACCGGATCTCAAATTAACAAAGTTTCACAACTTACAATAATTAGTTGTATATAAAAGTCTCTAGTCTTCTTAATTAAGCTAGAGCTAAACAAAAATGAGATAGATTTTATCAAATACTTTTATCAAAGCTAAATAGAATGAAGTTTATTTTAATTGCAAATTAACAAGTTGCATCGATTCCTAGATCAGAAGTATTGATACACACGATATACCGATGTTATTTTTTTACTTTTATGACTATTTTACTTTTACTATGATTTTTTCTTTACATTTCTAGAATACTAAGCTTCCGATTTTTTTTTTTTACATTTCTAACATACTAAGTAACATTGCATATCTTCTCTTCCGGAAATTACACTTTAATTATTTAGCTACCCACAATATTACTTTTGTAGAAACAACTTCTTCAAGTTGCTATTCTCATTTGGCGACTAAAATTTTGAGCAGATAAATGAGTATGCTTTCAAAGATTTAGGAGTATGTTAAGTAATTACATAATATATATTTTAGGGAAGAAACTTTTTGGTTGTAAGCGAAGCTCTTGAAATATTTGCCCGAGTGAGAGAAAGAGAGTGAGGCTCAAATGCGTTAAGTTGTAGCATTTAGCGTATATTCTAAATTATTAACTATATATTATATAGAATTATATAAATATGAGTATATAATTATCAATAAATATATAGTTTTGAAAATTTAAAAATACAGAGTTACTGGTATTAATTTTTTTAAATATTTCTTAAAGCAATAAAATTTATATTAACCTATTCTTTACAAAAAATTTAATGATTATTGATTATCTTAAAACTTTTAAAAATGCGTAGCTGTTTACTTACTGAAAATATATGTCCTTAAATATTAAGTCCATTAATTTAATACTGGCTAATATATTACATTTAATAATTTTTGTAAGTGCTTTACAGCGTCTCTATTCTTCTTAATTAAGCAGTTCATTATGCATTTTAAGTCTTTATTAGAGCCAAAATTGTTTACTTTACATATATGAAATACTTTTATCAAATCTAAATAGAATGCGGTTTATTTTAATTGCAAATTAACAAGTTGCATTAATTCCTAAATCGAGATAAAACACTTCTTTTCATGCGTAAACTTACTACTACAAGCTTCAAATATACTTAACTTATATATCAATGTATACATAAACAAAGTTTCACAAAGTTAATAATTTTTGTAAGTGCTTTACAGCGTCTCTAGTCTTCTTAATTAAGCAGTTCATTTGTAGGAGCAAAGAATACATAATAAGAAAATTAAATAGTTTACATATATCAAATAGTTTTATCAAAGCTAAATAGAATGAGATTTATTTTAATTGCAAATTAACAAGTTGCATCGATTCCTACATCGAGATGAAACACTTATTTTTTTTTACTATATTATTTGTTTTGTGCTATTTGACTACATTAAAAATTTTCTTAATAACATAAAATAGATAGGCCACAATAAGAAATGGGTTTGTATTTGACATTTGTTTGTTAGGGAAGAAACTTTTTGGTTGTAAGCGAAGCTCTTAAAATATTTGCCTGAGTGAGAGAAAGAGAGTGAGGCCCAATTGCTTTAAGTTGTAGCATTTAGCGTATATTCTAAATTATTCTGAGAATTGGATAAAATATTTATTTGAAATGCGATTGCTTTCTGCAAAGATAAATATACAATAAAATCAAATTACAGAGTATAACAAATACAGTACTTAAAAATGCGTAACTGTTTACTTACTGAAAATATATGTCCTTAAATATTAAGTTTCATTACTTTTAATACTAGCTGAAATATTACATTTAATAATTTTAAGCGCTTTACAGCGTGTCTATTCTTATTAATTAAGCAGTTCATTTGTAGGAGAAAAGAATAAGTAGTAAGCAAATTAAATACTTTATATATATGAAATACTTTTATCAGTTTTATCAGATATAAATAGAATGAGGTTTATTTTAATAGAAAATTAACAAGTTGCATTCATTCCTAGATCGAGATAAAACACATTTTTTCATATGCAACCTTACTACTACAAGCTTCCAATATACCTAACTTATATACCAATGTATACATAAACAAAGTTTTACAAAGTTAATAAATTTTGTAAGCGCTTTACAGCGCCTCTATTCTTCTTACTTAAGCAGTTCATTTGCAGGGAAAAGAATAAATAGCACGCAAATTAAATACTTTACATATATCAAATACTTTTATCAAAGCTAAACAAATAAAGTTGTGGGAATGAATTGACGTTTTGTATTTTATATTTAATACTTCAAAAGAATTTCCTGAAAGCACTATTATCAGATAGACCAAATTAACAAGTTGCATCTATCCCTAAATCGAGATAAAACACTTCTTTTCATGCGTAACCATACTACTACAAGCTTCCAATATACTGAATGTTTATACCAATGTATATATAAACAAAGTTTCAGAAATTTAACAAATTTTGTAAGCGCTTTACAGCGTTTCTAGTCTTCTTAATTAAGCAGTTCATTTGTAGAAACAAAGAATAAATAGTACGAAAATTAAATACTTTACATATATCAAATACTTTTATCAAAGCTAAATAGAATTAGGTTTATTTTAATTGCAAATTAACAAGTTGCATCAGATAAGCTTAATTGGTTAAAATATTTATTTAAAATGCGATTGCTTTCTACAAAGATAAATATGGTCTACTCAAATTTATGCTTAACTATACTACTACAAACTTGCAGTATACTTAACTTATATATCAATGTATACATAAACAAAGTTTAACAAAGTTAATAATGTTTGTAAACGCTTTACAGCGTCTCTAGTCTTCTTAATTAAGCAGTTCATTTGTAGGAGCAAAGAATTAATCGTACGCAAATTAAATACTTTACATATATGAAATACTTTTATAAAATCTAAATAGAATAAGGTTTAATAGCAAATTAACAAGTTGCATTCATTCATAGATCGAAATAAAACACCTTTTTTCATGTGTAAACTTACTACTACAAGCATCCAATATACTTAACTTATATATCAAAGTATACATAAACAAAGTTTCACAAAGGTAATAATTTTTGTAAGCGCTTTACAGCGTCTCTAGTCTTCTTAATTAAGCAATTCATTTGCAGAAGTAAAGAATAAATAGTACGCGAATTAAATATTTTATCAAATACTTTTATCAAAGCTAAATAGAATGAGGTTTATTTTAATTGCAAATTAACAAGTTGCACTGATTCCTAGATCGAAATAAAACAATTCTTTTCATGCGTGACATTACTACTACAAATTTCCAATATACTTCTTTGATAAACATGCAGTATCTTTTCATAAATGTAACATTGCAAATCTACTCTTCTGGAAATTACACTTTAATTATTTAGTAAAAGAAACAGAGTGAGGCCCAATTGCTTTAAGTTGTAGCATTTAGCGTATATTCTAAATTATTCTGAGATGAGTGTCAAACGTTTAAGAATTCCGTTTGATATACATTAAAAGTTACTCTTTGATTATCTTAAAACTTTTAAAAATGCGTAACTGTTTGCTTACTAAAAATATATGTCCTTAAATATTAAGTTCCATAACTTTTAATACTGGCTAAAATATTACATTTAATAATTTTTAAGCGCTTTACAGTGTCTCTATTCTTCTTAAATAAGCAGTTCATTTGTAGGAGCAAAGAATGAATAGTACACACATTAAATACTTTACATATATGAAATACTTTTATCAAAGCTAAATAGAATGAGGTTTATTTTAATTGCAAATTAACAAGTTGCATCGATTCCTAGATCGAGATAAAACGCTTCTTTTCATGCGTAACTATACTACTACAAGCTTCCAATATACTTAACTTATATATCAATGTATACATAAACAAAGTTTCACAAAGTTAATAATTTTTGTAAGCAATTTACAGCGTCTCTTGTTTTCTTAATTAAGCAGGTCATTTGTAGGAGAAAAGAATAAATAGTACGTAAATTTAATACTTTACATATATCAGATACTTTTATCAAAGCTATATAGAATGGAGTTTATTTTAATTGCAAATTAACAAGTTGCATTAATTCCTAAATCGAGATAAAACACTTCTTTTCATGCGTAAACTTACTACTACAAGCTTCAAATATACTTAACTTATATATCAATGTATACATAAACAAAGTTTCACAAAGTTAATAATTTTTGTAAGCAATTTACAACGACTCTAGTCTTCTTAATTAAGCAGTTCATTTATAGGAGCAAAGAATAAATAGTATCCAAATTAAATACTTTGCATATAGCCAAATACTTTAATCAAAGCTAAATAGAATGTGGTTTATTTTATTTGCAAATTAACAAGTTGCATCGATTCCTAGATCGAGATAAAACACTTCTTTTCAAGCTTAACCATACTACTACAAACTTGCAGTATATTTAACTTATATATCAATGTATACATAAACAAAGTTTCACAAAGTTAATAATGTTTGTAAACGCTTTACAGCGTCTTCCATCTTATTTTTGCCTTTGAAGTCAATTGAAATAACATTTACATTTTCTTTAGTGTCTCCTTTCGGATAATCATTGCACGATTTCGTAATGTTATTTGAACACTGGGAGAGGGACATTTTCTCAACTATCATTTTAATAGCGTTGTTTGAATATCTAAAAACCTTTGTATCAATCTTACGTTTTCGAAATTAGTATTTATAAAAATATTTTAATGTGTTTATGATTCTGAGCACATTAGCGAGCACTGCAATATTTCCTTGTATGCTTTTCATATTATGCATTATTTTATTTTGTATTAAGTGAAATCAAAACCATCATTCGCACATTTATTTTGGCATTACAAAAAAGATTTCGTTTCTAATTCTAGCCTCATTGTAAATAGAGCTAATATTTTGCTGAGTAGCGGAGCCACGAAGCCTTATTCGTTATATTGAAACATTTCGTTAGAGAAGTGTCTTGTTCTAAACGAAAAAATAATAATGTTCAGAATTCAAAAGAAAATTTCGTTTCGCAATCTAATCATGTTGTAAGTAGTCATAAATCATTTCACTCTGGTGGGAACACGAAGCTTCACTCGTTATATTGAGATTTCATTACGGGCATATTTCGTTCTTAACTAAAAAACATGTCCAGAATTCAAAAAAAGATATTTTTCTAATTAACCTAAAGTAAGTGGAACTAAATTACCCCTTTCTAGATGAGACATAAAGCCTTATTCCTTATATTGAGACATTTCGTAACAGAGATATCTTGTTCTAAACCGAAAACAATATTCAGAATTCAAAAGAAAATATCGTTTCTCAATCTAATCTTGTTGTAAGTAGAGTTAAAGTATTGAATTCTGGTGGAGACACGAATCCGTACTCGTTATATTGACACACTTCGTTAAGAAACATTTCGTTATTAACCAAAATATGTCTTGTATTAAAGAAAATACTGTTTCTCTAGGCAACCGTGTTGTAAGTGGAACTAAAGTACTCTTTTCTAGATGAGACACGAAGTGTTATTCCTTATGCTGAGACATTCCGTATTAAAGATATCTTGTTCTAAACCAAAAAAATTTTCAGAATTCAAAAGAAGATTTCGTTTCTCAATCTAATCTTGTTTTATGTAGAGTTAAAGTATTGTACTCTGGTGGAGACACGAATGACTCATTATATTGAGACATTTCGTTACAGACATATTTCGTTGTTAATCAAAAATAGTCTAGCATTAAAAAAAAGATACTGTTCCTCTAGGTGACCGTGTTGTAAGTGGAACTAAAGTACTATTTTCTAGAAGAGACACGAAGCCTTATTCCTTATATTGAGACATTTTGTAACAGAGATTTTTTGTTCTGAACCAAAAAGAAAGATGTTCAGAATTCAAAAGAAAATTGTATTTCTCAGTGTAATCTTTTTGTATGTAGAGTTAAAGTGTAGCACTGTGGTGGAGACATAAAACTTTCCTCGTCATATTGAAACATTTCCTTATAGAAATATTTCATTCTTAAATAAAGAAAGGCTAACATTAAAAAATATATATGCTGTTTCTCTAGGCAACCGTGTTGTACGTGGAACTAAAGTAATCTTTTCTAGCGGAGACATGAAGCCTTATTCCTCATATTGAGACATTTCGTAATAGAGATATCTTCTTGTAATCGAAAACAAAAGTTCAGAATTCAGAAAAAAATTTATTTTTTCAATGTAATCTTTTTGTAAGTAGAGTTAAAATATTGCACTCTAGTGGAGACACGAAGCTTCATTAGTTATATTGAGACGTTTCGTTACAGACATATTTCGTTCTTAACCACAAAAATGTCCAGCATTAAAAAAAAAGATATCGTCTCTGTAGGCAACCTAGTATTAAGTAGAACTAAAGTACTCCTGTCTAGTGGGGACACGAAAACTTATTCGTTATATTGAGCATTTCGTAACAGAGAGATCTTGTTCTAAACCAAAAAAAATGTTCAGAATTCAAAAGATTTCTTTTCTCAAGGAAATCCTTTTGTAACGAGAACTAAACTACTGTTATCTTTTAGAGGCACGAGGCTTTACTTTTTTTATATTGAGAAATTTAACTACGGAGATATTTTGTTATAGACCAAAAATGCGATTACATTACTTTTTTACTCCGTATCTGAGAGTAATAGAAAAATCTAATAATTTTTCATAATTATTAGATTATTATATTTTTTCTCTAAAAACAAACCTGAAAGGATTGTTAAAACAATTTTAAAAAGTATTGTTACAAATGGGTGAGAATACCTCGATTCCTTTTTTTCTGACAGATCTGTACCGCTAATGGCTTTATGATAAGAATTTTAATTATATATAGTACCGATTGCAGCAATTTGTAATAATGACGCTAAATACAAAATTTCAATTTTCAATTTTACGACTATTTCTTTTTCATCTAATGGCCTATAATGTTAAAACAATGTTCTCATGTAGAAATGTTTCATTACATAAACAGCAGATGACAAACAATAGGGCGAGCACAATTAAACGTTCTCCCCAATACAAAATGTCACTCTACCACTAATCGTTTTTGGCTTATGGCCCAAAACGTAATTTAAATTTTGGCTAGTAACTCAAAAATGTAAAAAGTCACTTGTGGCTTCGTAATTCAAATATTCTTTTTAAGACCACTTGTAAGGCCGTTTACATCCTTAAACAATGAAATAGGTCACCTTAGTTAATTTCAGTTGAAAATGTGAGACAATAAATACAGAATAATAATACATTTATGATATATTACAATACGACGGATATCGTGGTTTGAAATATTTTTATTAATATAATCGTAAGTTAAAAGTATGATATACCAATCTTCTTTGGTATCAGAATTTAAAAAATTCTTTGATTTCATGAAAAGTAGATCTGACATAAAACAGTAACTAAATAATCATTACACAACTTAAATGTTCATTATCTGATATCGGAGTTTGCGGGTTCTAATCCCACTAATAGCATTAATGTTCGTAACCGTTCGGAATCGGCTTTAAGCAACAGGTCTCTATCTCGTTAGCCCTAGTGAATAAAACAGTAAACCGTAGCGCTCCAAATTAAACCATTCTATAGATTTTACATGTATGGAAATTAGGCTTTTAAATATAAATTATTTGGAGTTGCGGCAGCTCAGTCGGTAAAGGCAACAGTCTGGTAATTGAAAGGTTGAGGGTTCAGGGCTGAAGCCAGCAAAAAATCCACGTGTTCGCTAAAGGAGACTGAGGCATATAAATTATTTTTGTAGTCAAAATGTCCTCCAAGTTCTCAAACGATACTTCTGAGCGTGTCAGGACAAGCCTGGGGGTCTTCTTCTTGGTCCTATTGCGTACCAATGACTTATACCTGGTCATGTTGAGATAACACAAAGAGTTAAGACAAGAGATATAAATGAGTGAAGACTTACCATTTTGCATACTTGTTTTCTATTTACAAATGTAATTTGCACAATCTGGTGACGCAAATAAAATATATTCAATCTCAATATGGAGATGACGTAAACTGCTGGAATATGGAAGCAACTCCCACTGATGACACTATCTTGAGATGAACAAAAAAGTTGAGCGTTCCCTGCCTCTGCTGTAGTTCACTTCGCCTTGTCTTTCCTCCGAAGGGGGCCTTCAAATCTGCTTAGCAAATAATACAAAATCTGCTATTGCCAAGGCCAAAGACGACTGACCCGCGTTAGCCACCCCTCTTGTCCAATGGGGTCGAAAGGGGATCACTGACATCCACCTCGTCCCTTTGTCAGTCTCCCTCGCTGGAGTTGTCCAGCAATGTAACTCATTGTTGCAGGTGCCTGCTTCTAAATCACCAAGACTCAGAGGGGGTAATGTTACTCGAGTCTGTAGCATACCTTAAGCTACACGTGCTTCCCGTGTAATGCTAAATGGGTAACAGCTTCACCGCCTTGCATAGGAGATAGAATAATATCTGTATCGCTTGCTGCATTAGAATAAAAGAATAATTAATTTGATACTGCGAAATGTAATAGAAAGCATAATTTTACATGCATCTATATTAATTGTTCTGCATTTCCTAAGCCATTAGTTAAAATGATTAATTTCGTAATGTTATAACACTTGAAATAGGCATTCATTATTTGTAAGCCTTAATTTTTTGTGCAATATTATATACAAAAACTTTTTCAGGCAAAATTTCGGAATGTTATATCACTTGAATAGGCATTAATGTTTTGTAAGCGTTAATTGTTTGTACAATTTTACATTCAAAAACATTTTAGGTAAAATTTCGTAATGTTATAACACTTGAATAGGCATTAATGTTTTGTAATCATTAATTTTTTGTACAATTTTATACTCAAAAACTTTTTCAAACAAAATTTAGGAATGCACTAAGCCTTCATTAGAAGACATAAATCCTCAAATTATATTAGAAAACATTATTTTCTCCATTTATAATTCCATTTACATTCAGTAATGAGATCAGGCTATGAAATTAACACATCATCGTATAAATTAATTTCAATTGCCAGTTTAATTATTGTCGCTTTCGGGTTATTATACGTGCTTTCTTCAATGCATTAGACCAACGCAATGCCATAACTGTTTGTGACCTAACATTTAACAGAAGGGTAGATTTAAATGGAATTTAATTTCTGAATCGGGAAGAGGTAGTTAAAGAACATGCATGACGTCACATGGATTCGAATTTAGAAATCAGGCAAAACGCGTACGGCTTGTCGGAAATTTCGCCGGGAATATTCCGGTTGTTCTAAATTGCAATGACTTTCAGAATTATATAGCATTTGTACTTGATTCATTTACGAATTTCCGGAAGCAGTGAGAAACCATTCATAATTCAGTATTAAGCGTTATTAATATGTGATTGCAGGGGACATCCACTTATGACTAATTAAATTTATGCTGAAAACGTCACAGAAATTTCAATCCCGGAAGTTTACACTCGTCATATTTCAAAGGTTCCGGTAGAAGAGAATTGGGAGTATGTAAAAGGGAACTCAAGCAATTGCATTTGTGTCTGTATTCATAGAAACAATTGCCATCTTAAGAGAATATAGTACTTTTCTAGAAGAAAAAGTTTTCATTATTAGCTCATTCATTTGACTTAATATAAAATAACTATCATGTGTCGCGTAGTCCTCGTTTATATTTGAGTAGTAACATGTGATCAAATGTATAGTGGTGATTTTATTTTGATTGCGTTGTGTAAAAGTATTTTTGTACTAAATTTAACCACAGGTTCTGAGAAACTACACACATAAATATGAAGTTAAACTAAAAGCTAAATTAACAGCATCCGAAACTAGCTTAATATAAAAAAGTAAATTTATTATACCATATATAATCTATGTACATTCAAAAAAAACTTGATGCTAATTTTCATAAAATAAGCTTTGTCAACATCTCCTAAATTAGTTCTGACAATTTTTTTTATACTTAAGTAATTTTGTAAATAGAGAGAGGACCTAATCTCAATTTCAAAATGTATGTATAAGGGGGTACCTTTAGGGAGTGAAAATGGTGTGCCCGGAACACTGCTGGTTGATGGGTATCTATGAATATTTCATCCGTCTGGTCCGGGGTTTCTTCCTGAGTGTTTGGGGTGCGGCCATGCTATTTGATTTAGGAACACTTCCCGTCGAACTTGGCTGGACTATTGAACACTTTCTGTCGGACTCTCTCCTCGTCTCGACTCTCGAACACGCCTTCTGTCGGACTCTCCTCTAGTCTCGACTATTGAACACCTTTTTTGGGACTTCCGAACATCTTTTCAATTTTTAGATTTTTCTTATTTTATTAATTTCAACCTTGTCCCCTCTTCCTTCCTATCGTTCAATCATGATAGTTGTAAGAATCTCATTAGTCTGCTTAAACCCCACCTTGAGACCGCCAACGTGAAAAACCTTATCCCTTCTAATTGGGCACTGTCCCTCAGGGACGCATAAATACTCCACAAAGGTACATTCTTATTTAATGTCAAGTACGGAGACGGGATTCTAATCTGGGACTGGGATCAGAACCCCGTCCGAGACCACCGTACAAGACAACAATATCCATAAAAAAAATTTATGGTCTTCTGTCTTTTTACAAAGATGTGATAAGGTCAGATTTATATCCCGAGCATTTTACTTCTTGTATGAATGAATTAATTATATAACTGATCTAAATCGCCTCATCACATCATGTAACCCTTCATATGACGGGATCAGTAAATTTTTTTAATTTTCCAGAATTGTAAAGTACCCTATTAGTAAAGTAAAAAAGTGGTTTGCTTTTTGGCTGAGAATTATCTGGTACACGCTCAATAATTTGTTTATCTTCATACTCCTCTAAAATCTTCCGATACTGTGAATGTAATTTAGAATCACGTTGAATTCGTTTAGAAAGATAGCGACCACCGCGAAAAATCTTCGAAAGTTTGCCGAAGTTCAACACTGATACTCTGAAAGCGTTGTCAAATAGCGAGGGGTACAGTTAAATACCAAACAGCGAGTGACTTAGATCAGTGATACAGCAATCAGCGATGGTTTGAACTGTTTGAATGCCCCCTATGGTGCATTCATTGAAGATCCCAATTACAAGTCATTCCGGTTCACTGATAAAAGTCTGTGTTTCAAACATAAGACACGAAAGCGATCGAAAGAAACATGCTGTGTTCAAATATATTGGGGAAACATTTTCCCTTTTATATTCAATAAATATATTATGACATCATTCATTTAACCATCCCATTTAATCATTTCTTATTTTAAATTCTTTAAATATCTTCTGAAATATTTTCATGTGTTTTATCACTGAACTTAGATATCACATAAATAGTTTTATTTTATATTTAGTTTAAATATAGATTAGGTATAGATTAGGTCGATTATTTTTTGTTGCAACGAAAATTTAATTACAGGTATTAACTACAAATTCTATTTACCTCCAGGGTGTAGGGAAAATGATAATTTCGTTCCTTTAATTCCATTAATTACTGTGGCAAAAGAAATTGGGCAGAACTTAACGATAATTTTGACGTAGATAAGAAAACTTTGAACTATCTTTTTAAATGAATGTCAAAGTGATTCTAAAATGTATTCACAGTATCGGGAGACTTTAGCGGAATATGAAAATAAAAAAAACTATTGAGAGTGTATCAGATAATTCTCAGCCAGAAAACAAACCATTTTTTACCTGCCTCATAGGGTACTTTATAACTATAGAAAATCAAAACTACTACTAATACCGTCATATGACAAGCTATATTCTAATATAAAAGAACTTCTATTTGGATTTTATTACTGTTATCGTACTTATATGTTTTAAAGTTGTCTATTAACCCTCTAAGCGGTTCGCACGTACAATTCCTACAAACCGATGATATCTTCAAAGTGGTTGTCACGTACAATTTTCGACCTCAAAAAACGTTCCGAAAATGGATGTAATGTACATTTCTGCCAGCGTTTAAGGTAGGAGGGTCAGGTCGATTGTTTAGAAATTGCATCCATCTTTGACTGGCATTTATTGAGGGTTGCACCCCTACTCCCTGAGGCACAAAAACGATGATAGCTTTTCATGGCTTTGTAAATCTCTATTTCGAAATATTTCGTTTGCGGCAACAGATGTATCTCTAATTGCACCACTTAAATAGCTTCGATAACTTTCGTAAAAAAAATAAATAATTCTCTTTAAGAATATTTTTATTTGCACTTTTAGAATCCATTATTTTTTATGGGATGATCTTCGAGTCTTGAAGAGCTTTATGTGTATTAAAAATTAACAATCTATAATATCTATTTATAACCGGAAGTAAAGGGACAATAACGAGGTTGGGTTTCCCGTATTCCATTCTAATCGACAAAGGGTGAAGTAAAAAATGATAGAACGCTTTGGCCATTGCACAATAAAACTTTAGCGTATTTTTGGAGACTTTAATCGGTGTGTTCCACTCGGAGGGTTAATTTAGTAATTTAAAAAATAGATAAAACATGAAGCTGTACGCTGATTAAAAGATAGTAATAATTAAATTAAAAATTTTACTGATCCCGTCATATGACGGGCTATATGCTAGTTAAATATAAAAATTAAAGGTTAATTAAAAAAGATAGCTAACTCTTTCCTAACATTCAAAGATCTTGAGGGTGTGGTAGAATATTTAAGTGTAGAGCACGCTAGAAGAAGTAGATGCAGAACTATTGAAATCCGTTGACTGGTTGGTACTAGTCGAACAGTCTACAGTTCTGGTGATCTGGTGCCTTCTCATTCGCCATATTAGAAATGTGAGAAATAAAAACCTCTGTTCATTTCAGAGTTAGTACTATTCAAGATGTCTTAAATTTTATTAGCGTCATAACTTTACATATCTATATGTGGGTGTCGGAAATATAAATCGTAGGAAATGAAACTGTACCAATAACATTCTTCCGTTGTTGGGAGAAACATTATAAATAAAATAAGAAAACTTACAATTTAAACTTTTAAACTTCATTAATGTACTTTAAGTATAGATATACAGTGTTCCCTCGAAACTTCGCACTTCATGTTTTGCGGCTTCAGTGATTTGCGGTTTTTTCAAAAATATTCATTTAAAAATAAAAACGAAAAAAATACAACCATGTCGACAGTCACATTGCGGAAAGGATTGTTGTTTCATGTTTACGTGCGAGATAGAAGGGTACCTCTATGTAAGACAAAGAGATTATATATATATATATATATATATATATATATATATATATATATATATATATATATATATATATATATATATATATATATATATATGTATATATATATATATATATATATATATATATATATGTATATATATATGTATATATATATATATGTATATATATATATATGTATATATATATATATGTATATGTATATGTATATATATATGGATATATATATATGGATATGTATATGTATATATATGTATATGTATATATATATATATGTATATGTATATATATATATATATGTATATATATATATATATATATATATATATATATATGTATATATATATATATATATATATGTATATATATATGTATATATATATATATATATATATATATATATATATATATAATATATATATATATATATATATATATATATATATATATACATATGTATAGACATAGATATGAAACTTTTGCACAAGACATTGACGACGATATGGTTCGAGCCGTCGAGTTCAGCAATTGCGTTGATGAAGCTATGTCCTTATTCAGAGGAATTTTGAAGGAAAAGGAAAAACGAGGTAACAACTACCCATCACCATGTTTCTCTCCAAGGTAAAGCCCCCTATTTTTACCGTCAGCGTCCCAAGTAGAGTTTCCGAGTGAGCCTAAAACTTCTACGAGTCAAGTGAGAACCTATCCTCCACCACCAACACAATACTCTTTGCCTCTCTCAGAAAGCAATGTTCATTAATGTTTAATGCTCTATAAGGTTTTGTAATAAACCTTATTAATTAGCACTTACCCGTTTAATTAAATGCGTATACTGTTGTAATTTTGGGCTTAAATGTGTAAAGTATAAATACTGTTTACATATTTAAAACATTCGGGTACCCGCATACACGAAAATTCCTACGGGAAAATCCTACTTCACGGTTATTCAGCTTTTGCGAGAGGTTCTGGTCCTCATTAACCACGAAAAACGAGGGAGCACTGCATCTCTATTATGGTATATACATGGTTTCCGCGCACCTGGAAAGTCAGGGAAATTCATGGAAAATCATGGATTTAGACAATGGATTAATTTTGTCATGGAAAGTCTTGATTTTTCAAGAAAAACTGTGTAAAAGTCATGTAAAGTCATCTATCCGCTAAACTACCGATTAAAAGAAATGCATTGAATTATTTAATTCTATTTTTTCTTGTCATTTGACTGAAGTTACTGAGTTTGGTATTTATGTATTGTCCTATTGACCATATTGCCGAGTAAAATTCGTTCACCAAGGAAACTCAAAGCAAGAAAGGTGAATATGTGGGTAAATGTATATTATTCTGGGTTTTTTTCTTAAATTGTAGATTAACATTTTATTAATACAATAATAATTATTTTTTAATAAAAATTAGTTAAGATTTTTGCACAAAATATAAGTTTATCTCTAGGGATATTGTATATAAGCATTATAGGGTTATATTTGGCTATTATTCATGGTCACCTGGATAATACCAAAGTACTCTGTATTCAAATTGAAAACACTTTGATTGAAAAATTGCTATATGATTAAACTTAGGTATGTAGATACAATTTATTTTTATGTGAGTTTATTAACACTAATAAAGTAAGTTTATAGTTTTTTTATGATAAAATTCCTGTAATTTCTCTAAAAGCATATATTTTATTTGTATGTATATCAGAAATTTTATTCATATATACTTTTAACGAAAGCTTTTTAAAGTCATGGAAAATGATCTGCTAAATTAGGGAAAGTCATGAAAAGTCATGGATTTGAAAAAAATTATTTTGGCAGATACCTTGTATATAACGCAATACATATAACACATATTGGGCATTTTTAGTATCATACCTTTTTTTATTTATCTAGAAAACTTATTTTCATGCATAAAGAAACTTAACGAAAAAATTAATTTAAAACGTATACAAAAAGTATTTAAACTTTAAACGATCTTTTCATAATGCAACATGGAAAAAGAAACTTAAATTAAAGACACACATTAGCAAAAAAATTTAGAAACTTTCGCTAGACAAGAATTCAGGAATTTAATTTCTCTGCTTGAAGTCATTTATGGCATGCTATTATCTTTGCTTAGGTTCACGAAAAACTGAGGTACCAAATAGTAACCCTCCTTAAGAAATTTCTTTGACTCTTGAATTTTTTTTTCTATTGCCTGCTTACTACTCAAAGAGTAATTTTGATTAAAAACTCAAGAGATAGTTTAAAACTTTTCTAATTCAAGAAATGGAAGCAGGATCAAGTTCTAATAAAAACGAAAACTTCAAAGTGTCCCAAGGCATGCGATCATTTGGAATTTTTAATATCTTAGCAGGAAAATCATTAACTGCAACCGAGAGGGGAGACATTTTACAGTGGTTCTATTTTGAGAAAAAGAAGAAATATTTAAGGAGTAACGGTCGATTTAAAAAAAATTCCTATTATATAAAATGCAAATTCTGCGAGTGTAACTTACTTAAGTATATTTTTCAGCAAGTTTTGGTTAAAAAATATTATTAGAATTTTCGGAAATGGGTAAGTTATAAAACTGTTATAAAAATTTTCAGCCAGTGACATGGTATAGTAACTCTTATCTGGGTTATTATTTTTGTATTTCATCTTTCTAGCTGAAATGAGTCATAAAGTTTTATGTACCTAAGGACTCACTTTATAGTGCAGAAAATAACATTTTTTTCTAGTAAAATTCACATAATTATTTGGAAAACTGTAAGTACATACGTTTTGAAAAAAATATAATTGCATATGATACAGTAATTAAATTTAGTAATAATCTCTTTTTTACCATTAAATTTACTCTAGATATTAAAATTTAAATATATATATTTGTTCATGCACAACATAAATAGTCGCAAAATTGAAGTATTTTGGTATTATAAATATCTATATATTGGTGTTCAAAGTAAGATTGCAAATTATCTGGAAAATAAATTTTCTAATAATTTTGTTTAATCCACTTAATAGAAAATCATATTATTTATGTATAGTTTGTTTTAAATTTTTTATACACTAGAGTAATATTTTTATAAAAAAAAAAGTTTATTCCATGACATAAAAATCAATTTACATTCTTCTTTAGTTTTTAAATTTTATATCTAGGATTAAAATTTTCTCTTTTAATTCCGTATAATATATAAAAGTTCAGTCAGTTTTAATTCTAAAGATAAAAAAGGTCCATAATTTATAAATGTGTTGATGCACAACATAAATAGTCGCAAAATGGAAGTATTTTGGTATTATAAATATCTATAAATTGGTGCTCAAAGTAGGAGCAAATTATCTTGAAATTTAATTTTCTAATAATTTTGTTTAATCCTTTTATTAGAAAATCAGTTTCTTTATGTGTACTTTCTTTTAAATTTTTTTACATACGAGAGTAATATTTAAAAAAAAGTTATTCCATGACATGAAAATGAATTTACATTCTTCTTCAATTTTTAAATTTTATATCTAGGTTTAAAATTTTCTTTTTTAATTCCGTATAAAAGATAAAAGTTCAGTCAGATTTAATTCTAAAGATAAAAAAAAGGTCCATAATTTATATATTTGCTCATGCACAATATAAATAGTAGTGAAATTGAAGTATTTGGGCTTAATAAATATCTATAAATTAGTGTACGAATTAAGAAAGCAAATTATCTGGAAGTTTAGTTTTCTAATAATTTTGTTTAATTAATTTAATAGAAAATCATGTTATTTATGTATCGTTCGTTTTAAATTTTTTACACAAAAGAGTAATATTTTTAAAAAATTATTCCATGACATGAAAATAAATTTACATTCTTAATCAGTTTTTAAATTTTATATCTAATGTTCACATTTTCTCCTTTAAATCCATATAAATGATAAAAGTTCAGGGTCACTTTTAATTCTTAAGATAAATTAAAGAGCAATAATTTTTATAAAATTTTAATAACTGTAAAAAATAAATAAATGATTTTACTCTTGAAATTAATCCACTTTGAACAAATTTTATCTCCAATTTCGCAAAGATTGTACAAGTTATTTAACAAGCAATTTATTTTTTCAATTGGTTTAAAGCAAAAGTAAAGTTTTGAAAGTAATTCTATTTCAATGAAAGAATTTCATATTATCAGTGATGTGTTTTTTTAACACATGTTTAAATCATCAAAGTAAACTATCAATTATTTTAAAGGTACTGATTGTTTATTGGTTCAAATATAGTATCATTAAAGATGATCTTTGCACAGTGCTTTAACCACTATGTAGCCATGTTTACTTTCAGAAAATTTTTTCTTTGAACAAATTTTATCTCCAATTTCGCAAAGATTGTACAATTTATTTAACAAGCATTTTATGTTTTCAATTGGTTTAAAGTAAGAGTAAACTTTTGAAAGTAATTCTATTTCAATGAACAAATTTCATTGTATTAGTGGTGTGTCTTTTAATAGTGTTTAAATCATCAAGGTAAACTATTAATTATTTTAAAAGGTACTGATTATTTATCGGTTCAAATATAATATCATTAAATAGGATTTTTGCACAGTGCTTTAACCATTGTGTAGCCATGTTTACTTTCAAAATATATTTTCTTTGAACAAATTTTATCTCCAATTTCGCAAAGATTGTACAATTTATTTAACAAGCATTTTCCTTTTTTAACTAGTTTAAAGTAAGAGTAAACTTTTAATAGCAATTCTATTTCAATGAACGAATTTCATTTTATTAGTGGTGTGTTTTTTAATACATGTTTAAATTATCAAGTTAAACTAATTATAGTTTTAAAAGGTACTGATTGTTTATCGGTTAAAATATAGTATCATTAAAGATGATCTTTGGATAGCGCTTTATGTAGCCATATTTATTTTCAGAATATTTTTTAAACCTTAATATAAAACACAGTTGCTATTATTGAGTATTCCCAAAGCTTATTGAATATAATCTTGAGATGTTTGATAGTTTTTAACGAAATTTATGCTGCATAATAAAATATAAATGTCAGACATTTTTCTTTAAGCTTGTAAATATTTTATTACAATGTTTATATATTAAAAGAAATCTTCAAAATGCAAACAAATAAAAGAGCAAATTATCTTAAAATTGAGTTGTGCATACGTTACTTAATATATTTATGGATGTCCTACATTTAATATTTTTAGCTTCGATTTATTATTCTTTCTTTAAAGAATAATATTACTTTTAAGATTTATTTTTGTTTGCCGTTACTTGTAGAAATATTCTGCATTATTTTCATTTAATATACTTACATTTTTTACTTATATTCCCAATCTTAACCCATTATAAATGGTAAGTATTTAAGATTTCAGGTAAATTAGCAAATTATCTTAAAATTGAGTAGTGCATACTTTGCTTCATATATTTACGAACGTTCCGTACTTAACATTTTTTTTAGCTTCGATTTCTTATTCTTTCTTGAAAGAGTAATATTACTTTTAACATTTGTTTTTGTTTGCCGTTACTTGAAAAAATAATTTGCATTATTTTCATTTAATATACTTACATTGTTCACTTATATTTTCAATTTTAACCCATTATAAATGGTAAGTATTTAAGATTTCAGGTAAATTAGCAAATTATCTTAAAATTGAGTAGTGCATACTTTGCTTCATATATTTACGAAATACTTAACATTTTTTTTAGCTTCGATTTCTTATTCTTTCTTGAAAAAAATATTACTTTTAATATTTATTTTTGTTTGCCGTTACTTTAAAAATAATTTGATATCAAATATACTTAACACTTATATTTTCAATTTTAACCCATTATAAATGGTAAAGATTTGAAGTGAATTTTTTTTATAATAAAAATATTAGTAGCCTGTTAAAAAAAATACTTAATAATATTTATTTCTTCTTAGTTTTAAAAATAATGATATAAATAAATAACACTATAACAAGCGTTAATTTCTTTGTAAATTTTTAATTCCATTCCTGTTTACTTCATGTTTAAAAAATATTGCAGAATTTATTTAATAAATATTTTTAGAGCGGCAGGGAAATTTTAAAATTATTTTTTTTGTTTTAAACCATAGTCTTTACAATTTTAATAGTGTACACATAAAATTGCGTTTTCCACTAAATTGCAGTTAGAAGATAGCTTATTAAAATATTTTTGAACCCATAAATTTTATGTGCTCTAACGTAAAGGGAAATTTTAAAAGTAATCTTTTTGTTTTTAACCTATCAACATAAAAATTAGATATTGCTCTAAAAGTTGTATTTCACTTAAAATTTATTTTGAAGATAACACGCTCAATGAAATTTTCTTTTCTTTTATATTTAAGCCCGTGTGGATTTCGAGTTGCCCTATCCGTCGAAGCAAACAAAGCCCGAGTCTTTCTCGGGTTGAACTATTAACTCTCTGACCTACTTAATTCTATACTATATTCTACTATTTTCACTCATTCTCTACTATATTATACTATATTCTACTTAAATTCTGTTGATGATCGAATACTATATACAAGAATTCTATTTTCAAAAAAGCCTTATGATAATTTTTAAGGTTAGCAGCCATCGAATGAAAGAAAGAACAGCAAAGTGACTGAGGAATGAAATTCGAATTTATTGCGACTCCTGGGGTGGTACTCTTTATGTGAATTCTTACGTCGAAATTTACGATATCAAAACACAGTTTACTGAATAATGCTATTCAGAAGTAACAGCTAATTTTAGGATTTATAAGAAATTTTCGCATGTTTTATTCATTTTTGTTTAAACTTTATAAAAAAAATTATACTAATGCTGAGCATTTTCAAACTTAAAGACTTACCTTTTTCTCTAAATATTCTCATTATGAATTCAGAGTTAACATTTTACATTAGGAATAAAACTGATTTCACTTTTCTAATAAAAATAATTTTCAAGATCTTCAGATTAAGTTTTTGATAACGAAAAATATCTGTAACGGTCAGCCTACAGAGATGCATACGGTCATTTCCCTTAGAGTATATACCGAAGGAGTTGGAGCATACGAAAGGAGCAGTACGTAGAATGTCAGGAACAGTAGTAAAGTGTTAAGTCAAGATGAGTGAAGGCAGACAAAAAGACTCTGACTTGAGTTTCAGGCATTTATTTTTTAATAATTCAAAATTGCAAATATTATTAGTCTACTTATGCCCTGATCCTATAGTGGTTATTGGAGGTTTATCTTTTTTGCGTTGTTTTTTAAAAACATTACGGCGATTAATGTGCAGATGGAAAAAATAACTACAGGAATGTCGCAGTAAAACAAAGCAAGGATAGAATGCTTAGGCTGGCCAAAGATCGAGGTGGCTCCAACGGAAACATTTTTCTGATCAAAAAAACGCGTCGGCAAAGGTGTTAAAACTCCATCTCTGTGTCTCTCAGTCTCTCAAAAAATATCAGAACTTCTAGGCTGCACTCACGCCAAAAAGCGCCGAAATACAGCCAGCAAGAGGGTTGCCAGGCGCCAAGAAAACCCCACACTCTGAAGTAGAGTGACAGGTTATCACGGCTCTGACCAATGAAACGTCGAGATAATGCGCGCAGAGAACAAAAACCCAATCGCAGTCAGGCGCAACTCCGGTAGTGAACATTCGCCAAAATCGATGCGGAGCGGAGCTTGGCAACACACCACAACGCGGCACCTTTCAAAGGAGCTGCTGTTTATCTCAAACCGAAAGTAATGGCTGCAGACATGTCAAAATATGAGCCGATGGGCGCAAATTATGGTCGAAAGTTTTAAGGGCTGCGGATATAGATGGCCAGAATTGGATGCTCGGCCCGAAACTTAATTCCAGATCGAGGGCGGCTCTGTTTGAAAAGACAGGCTTCACTCGTGAGAAAAAAACAAGAGCTGCACCTGCAAGGGGCCATATGCGAAAAAAAGACGCAAAATGTAGGTTAAAATATATCAACCCCACAAGGGAAATATGTAATGAAGGGACATGAAAATTCTTCATTACAGAGTAATAATAGAAAATTTAGTTTTACATTAATTTATTTTTATATGCTTATGCATAGATTGTTAGAATAAATTTTGTTTTTATAGCTGCTTATGTTTTTCATATAGTTGTACTCTTTATAATCTTCGTTTTCTTAAAGCAATATGTTTTTCCAAAAGCAGCACTTGACGTTTAAACACCATTTTGTATGTTTAATCGTTGTGGTTAATTTTACTTACAAAAACAGATGACAGATTGAAATCCAATGGTCGAAACAGTTCAGACGGTAATTGTAATTGGTATAAATTCAAATTTTTAGTTACAGAATAGATAGTTAAACCTACTAAATTTATGCACGATATAAGCATTCAAAGGAAAGGATTTTGCATTCACTTCTCTCATTTGAATTTTAAGGTTAGAATTTAGTACCTTCAGAACAATCATCTACTACTATTCATTTAGAATGTAATATAAAAGAAAGATTTTTCAAATGCATTTTAAAATTGATAGATGGATAGAAGGATATGCATCTATGCTTGCAGAGGAAATGGTAGTTCTATTCACGAAATATCCATCGTTAAAACGAAACATGCACCTATTTGCCTTAATAAGAGTAACCTATGGCTCAATCGTGTTTAGTGTGACCAAGTGGCAAAAGACAATAATAATAACAACTTTTACATTCATGGATTTATAAAGCAATCATCAGAAAATTCACATCTAAGAATGATAAAAAGGCTTAGGACAAACGACCCAAGAGGAGTAAAGTACAATTGACAACAAAGTACTAAAGCGCTGCACTTTTATGGAAATTTCAATCAGATATATAATAAAAATGTATGACTTTCATATAGAAACAATTATCCAAAAGTTAATATCGATTTATATAAATTATTATCGATTACTCAAAGTACCTCAATATAGATTCCCCAGGTAAAAAAGTGATCATGAGAAATCATGCATATTATGAACACGATTCTTTTCAGTTCAGTAAGCTTTCTCGAAAACAAGCAAGTAAAATGACATATCTATTATGTTTTATATAAATATTAACAAAATTTTAATATATCAACGCTTTAGCATCTCTGAAATACATGGTTACACACTATTCGAAAATAAAATTGTATAACAAAGATCTGTTTAATCTTAAGTACAGCATAGCAGAAAAAATATTAAATGATTAAAGAATGTGAAATGTTTATTTTAAAACTTTAAACATTTGAAAAATTTAGTAGTTATTATCTTTTATAAGATTTTAGTCTTACATTTTCCCTTTACAACTATCTGGTAAAATGGAAGCTACTAAAATTAAACATTAATGTATTGTGCTACTACCTTACAAAGAATGAACTATTTTTTGTTTCGTGGGAATTCAATTTTCCGAATGTAGCTTTTCAGGTGATTTGTTTCATGTGATACGACAATTTATAAATACTGTTCATAAATTTAACGAAGAATTAGCATCTTTACATGCATAAACTTCTCAGAATTTAAATGAAAAACTTTTACTGTACGAAAATTTCAAGTTTCAGTCCTAAGTTTACGAGTTATTTAAAAGAGTAAATTAGCATCTGTAACTGTCTTAGATATTCAACCCTGCCATTTCTAGCTAAGGATAATTACGAGAGATGAACTATTTTATCTTTATGATGCCATTACAAAATGTTTATGTTAACTACCTTTACTACGAATCATTATTTATAGAAATGTGTTAGAGTAAACATTTTTAATATTTGTTATTATGTAGAGAACGTATTATGAATCTTGAATGTAAATCAAAATTAAGCTTATATATTTGCATCAGAAGTTTTCTCGAATCGAGACTATTACAGGCATATGACATTACAAATATTAAATATATGAATCTGTATGCTTTCTATTAATGCTTTGCCTGTGAAATATATTTGAGAAAAACGTGCCAAAATTGGAATTCTTTTTCTCCTTCTTCTTTAATAGCTTAACAACCTATTGCAGGTTTTTAATGCCTCAACAGCACGCTTCCTCCAACTAACATGGTCCTGCACAGTTTTCTGCGAGTTTTTTTAGAAAGAAATTTTCTTTCGAGAGAAACTTTTAAGGTCATTTTCAACGTCATTGAGCTACCTTGTTGGTGGTCTTCCTCTAGTACGAGATTCCTCAAATTCTTAAAAGTAAATACTCTAATGAGGTAGTTCTCAGGGCTTCTCTAGATGTGGTCAAGCCATTTTAGTCTGTTACTTCGGATGATTAGTGTTATTTGACGCTGTTTGTAGAACCTATATAGCTCGAAATTATATCTGGTTCTTCAACAATCTCGTTTCTGTGTAGGCCCAAAGATAGTACTTATTACATTTTTCTCGAAAGCCTCAAGGGATCGCTGGGTATCTAAATTTAATAACTAGCTCTAGCTAGCATACAGCATTGCAGATAGAATGAGTGTCATATTTTAGTTCATTTTTTTGGCTGACAAATTTAGATCTTAATTCTTTTTTCAGCCCGAAGAAGCATTTGTTAGCCACTATTATTCTGGTACCAATTTCAGCTTTCATCTTGTTTCAGTAATTTATAATAGTTTCGAGGTATTTGAACTCGCATAATGTTCCAAAGTTATGGCTCAAAGTACAAAGGTGTGGTACAAAGAACTATATTTTCATTGTTTGGATAATAAAAGGTCACCAAAAACTTTATCAGTCTTCGACACAATTAAATGTGTAACTGTGTCTACTTAATGTAAAAAAATGGATAAATAAGTTTAAAATTATATTTAGATACTTCAATTACCTTTTTTATTATATTGTGTGTGTATCAAAATCTGCATCATATATATATATATATATATATATATATATATATATATATATATATATATATATATATATATATATATATATATATATATATATATATATATATATATAAATATATATATATATATATATATATATATATATATATATATATATATATATATATATATATATATATATATATATATATATATATATATATATATATATATATATATATATATATATATATATATATATATATATATATATATATATATATATATATATATATATATATATATATATATAAATATATATATATATACGTATGTATATATATTTATCTAACTTACGAAACTTTAAACCGCATATAAAAGAGATGTTATTTGAAATAAACATCCTAAACACATCTAGCTTCACTGTAACTGATAAAAAAAATCTTTCTACTATAGAAATCAGAATAAAAAAAACATGTTTTACTAGCATATCGAAATGCGTAGGTAGTATGTAAGTGCAAAGAAAAAGGAATAAAAACCCCTACACTATAAAACTCTACCATGTTTCAACAGGAGGGAATTTCAAATTCAACTTTAATACTTCTGAGATGTTTTCAGATTTCTGTTCCGTAGATTTTGGATCGTAATCGATTTTTTACGAGAGAAGTGGGAAGCAAAGCGAGAAGTTTCTTCTTCAATTTACAGTTGTAGAACTACTTTGTATGGGAAGTCGCAGACTAAAGGAAAAGCTTTATTGATTACAGATTATAGCTCCTACTAAATTCTTTCGGTGCATATAAAGATACTATTGTATAGATATCCCTTTCAAAAATTGTTAATTCTAACAACTTCTTGCTGGAATTGTTTAATATATGTATGCGCATGTTTTAATAAAGTGAAATTTATTTATATTTACACAATAATAAAACTACTAAACCAGTTTAAAAAGTTCTTCTGATTTAAAGAAATAGCTATTTTTATATATTTCTGGGGTAAAATTTTATATAGATTATATCATTTTTGAGTTCAAAATTTCAATGTTTAGGAATATATATATATATATATATATATATATATATATATATATATATATATATATTCTTTTTGTATACACACATACACACACAGATATATATATATATATATATATATATATATATATATATATATATATCGGTTATCATTCCATAATATTTTCAACTTTTCTAGCTGAGATACAATATTTTTTCATTCTTTTTAATAAGAGATTTTTCAAACTTTTAACGGTACCAAAAGTACAGAAATAAGTACCATAAATCAAAAAGAAATCGGTAGAAATATTCTTTTGAGTCTACGATATATGATATTTAAATATATTATTTTACGTTAAGAAAAAATATTTAAAAACTGTTTGATAGAAATATAATTAGCGTTTTATCTTAGCTCAGCAAATTTATTGGGAATGAAAAACATCTCTATATTTAAATGATCCAATAATCTAAAGTTGATCCATTAAAGGTATTTACATTTAAAATGCAATTCTTCGGGAATGTATAATTGTATATATTCCAGAAAACCTTTAATAGTATGATTTATATTTCTTCAAAAACTTTTATAAGTCAAACAAACTCTTTTCGAGTTTAATCGGCTTATACAGGAAGATAAACAATCATTTATTCAAACTGACATATAAAGAGTACTTGCAAATAATTCGTTTAAAATTTATTACCAGGCTAAAAGATGTATTGATCCAATTAATACTTTGCAGAGTCTGTGGTACTAATGCATTTCCAAGCGTAATATTTATGAAATGCATAATGGGAAACTGGGAGAAACATGTGTTGTTCTTAAAAGCTTATTAACTGACTATTCTGTTTCCTTTAAGTGCTTAGAGAAAATAAATTATTGTTCTCATAAAAGTATTCGTGAATAAGGAATGCAAAGATTAAATATTAAGACTAATACAAAATATCTTGAGATGGGAAAATAATTGAACAAAAATATTTATTTCAAAATCCGTCTTATTTAGAATTTACTTTAAATTTAGAATTCGTAATGCAATGGAAATATTAATAATTTAGTCTTTTATAAACTTTCAACATTTTTTTTTATTTGCGCATGCGAACTTAAGCAAAACGACACACAAACATAGATGCATACACATAAATTCTTTAAAATTTAATAACGCTAAACCATCAACATTACGCCAAATATGGGGAATGAATCTGAAATGTCAAATTTTAATTTCTTTTAGATAAACGTAAACTATGAATGCGACACTAGATGGAGAATCGCTAGACACAGACTACTCTGCTGCCAAACACAAAAAATTATAATCAGTTTAGAATTAAATAAATGAATAGCGCCAAACCAGCAATATTAAGGCAAATATGAAATGGCAAATTTTAATTTTCTTTAGAAAGACGTAAACTATGAATGCGACACTAGATGGAGAATTGCTAGACACAGACTACTCTGTTGCCAAACACAAAAAATTATAATCAGTTTAGAATTAAATGAATGAATAGCGCCAAACCAGCAATATTAAGCAAATATGAGCAATGAGTCTGAAATGGCAAATTTTAATTTCCTTTAGATAGACGTAGACAACGAATGCGACACTAGACGGAGAATTGCTAGACATAGACTCTCTGCTGCCAAACACAAAAAAAAATATAATCAGTTTAGATTTAAATAAATGAATAGCACCAAACCAGCAATATTAAGGCAAATATGAGCAACTGAAATGGCAAATTTTAATTTTCTTTAGAAAGGCGCAAACTGTGAAGGCGAAACTTGATGGAGAATCGTTAGACAAAGTCTACTCTGTTGCCAGACACAAAAAAAAAATTATAATCAGTTTAGAATTAAATAAATGAATAGCACCAAACCAGCAATATTAAGTCAAATATGAGCAATGATTCTGAAATGGCAAATTTTAATTTCTTTTATATAGACGTAAACTATGAATGCAACACTAGATGCAGAATAGCTAGACACAGACTACTCTGTTGTCAAACACAAAAAAATTATAATCAGTTTAGGATTAAATAAATGAATAACGACAAACAAGCAATATTAAGTCAAATATGAGCAATGTGTCTGAAATGGCAAATTTTAATTTCTCCTTGATATACGTAAACTATTAATGCTACACTAGATGGATAATCGCTAGACACAGATTACTCTGTTGCCAAACACAAAAAATTATAATCAGTTTAGAAATAAATAAATGAATATCACCAAACCAGCAATATTAAGGCAAATATGAGCCTGAAATTAAGGCATTAAAGATATTAAGGCAAATAGAGTCTGAAATGGAAAATTTTAATTTTCTTTAGAAAGACGTAAACTATTAATGCTACACTAGATGGATAATCGCTAGACACAGATTACTCTGTTGCCAAACACAAAAAATTATAATCAGTTTAGAAATAAATAAATGAATATCACCAAACCAGCAATATTAAGGCAAATATGAAATGGCAAATTTTAATTTTCTTTAGATCGACGTAAACTATGAATGCGACACTAGATGGAGAATTGCTAGACATAGACTCTCTGCTGCCAAACACAAAAAAAATATCATCAGTTTAGATTTAAATAAATAAAAAATTCAAAATTTGAAAAAAAGTTTCGGTAAGTTTTGTATGACGTTACAAAGAACCACTATAGCATATTTCAAGCCATAATTCCATATCCGTACATTGTACTGTTTAATTAATTTTGCACGTACAATTGAAATATATGTCTTAAAGATTTATACAATTCGACATATTAATGGATGTAATGTACATTTCAGATGTTTTTTATTTGATAATATATATGTTTAATAATACTTTAAATAAAGACACGATACATTTTTCATGGCTATGTAAATCTCTATTTAAAGTATATTTCTTTTTAACAGATATCTCTAAAACCACAAATAGCTGGATATTTCGTAAAAAAATATATAATATTCTGTAAGAAATTTTTATGTACTTTTAGAATATTATTTCTTATGTAGATCTCGAGACTTGATACTTTACTGTATTAAAAATTAACAATTATAATGTCTATTTATATATCTATATAAATAATAAATAATAAATTTTCTATTTCAATCTAGTCAAATGGTGAAGTAAATAAATATAGAACATTTTCAAGACATGAAATTTATATTTTTTACTTAGTTACTTTTTAACATAATATTTTTTACATACAACCTAACTAATCACTTTGTGTATTATAATATATGCTTCGTCTTATCTTTCTGGTTGCACCACATATTTTTTTAACGTATTTATTACTCATGCTTTAAATGTACACAAGTACACATGTTGAAATACATACATATATATATATATATATATATATATATATATATATATATATTTATATATATATATATATATAAATATATATATATATTATATATAATATATATATATATAAATATATATATATATATATAAAATATATTATATATATATGTATATATATATAATATAATATATATATATATATATATATATATATATATATACATATATACACACACATATATATATATATATATATATATATATATATAAATATATATATATATATTTATATATTGTATAATTATAAAATACTATGTATTATCGATGTTTATTACTCTGATATTATATATTTTGCTTATACTTGTGCATGTTTAAATCACTTAATTTTATATTTAAGAAAAAATTTCTATAAAAAGAATTCTCCTTCTATAAGTACAATTTCTTAGCCAGTATTAAAATATTTATTATATAATTTAAGATTCATATATTTTGTTATTTACTTTACATATAAAATGTTCTATATATAGAGATCATTATAATATCATTATTATGTACAAAAATATAAATATATATATATATATATAAATATATATATATAATATATTATATATATATATATATATATATTATATATAAATATTATATATATATATATTATATATCTATATATATTTATATACATATATATATGACTATTCGTTTTTACATATATAAAGTACTACTAGATATATATTTATGCTCAATAAAATTTCTATTTGGGGCAAATGTTTACTATCTATGTTTTCTTTTTATAAAGACAATCGTTTATTGTAAAATATGAATTAAATTCCTGTCCAGGCAAAAAAAGTATGAATGTATTAAAATGAAACTTGCATGCTTTAGGCATTATCGTGTCTTACACAATGTTTTTCAATTACTTTTACAAAAATAATGATGCATTCAATATCTCATATTTGCGATTCCATGCAAGTACAAATTGGTTATTTTGCTTTTCCACTGTATTTCTGAATTTTCTTAAACAAATGTTTATTCTCGGAATACGTTTTACTTTAAAATATTTGCTGTCACCAAATACGTATCTAACAGCAATGATGAATGGGAAAAGCGTTGGAAGTGTCACATTCTGACATTTAATTTTCATATCTGCATGTTTACTGCACAAATCCACGAATGGAGAAATCCGACCGATACCCGCAGAATGTACATTACCGAGAAACATTTTCTCTGGGCGGTAGAAGTAACACATAAAAAATGATTCTTTTTCACGCTTCAGATGCTTCTTCGAACTCAAACACTAACAAACAAAGAAAAAATGGGTTGGGAATCAATATGCAGACATTCGGACGAAATTATTTTTCTGGGAATTAAACTTGATATCCTATTTTTTGCAGTTTAATTTCAGTAAAAAACAGAAGACATTTTATCTGCAATTTTCTTTATTTTGTTTCTATATTAGTACGTATTTACTGTACGATAAACCTCCAACTGAAAAAAAAATTGGCCAACTAATTTAAGTGAATGTGCCCATTGAGGAGATGTTCTCTAGACCGACTGGTGAAAGTTTAACATTATCATTAGTATATGTCATCTAAAATGATTAAATAGCCTTTTTTAAGAATATTACAATTTATAAGGATTCTTAATCTTAAAAATCAGGTATGATCAGGCGTTTTGCCATATTTATCCATAAAAATATAGATAAAACAACTGAAATACTTTAAATAAGAATTTATACTAAAAATTAATAGGATATTGTTATTGGAAACGAACTGACTGGAAACAGCTGTGATTAAGTAAAATTATATTCTATTACAAATTCCCTAGTGTTAATATATGGTATTCTAGGACAAAAATTAATTGGGTGTTGTTATTGGAAACGAACTGACTGGAAACAGCTGTGATTAAGTAAAAGTATATTCTATTACAAATTCCCTAGTGTTAATATATGGTATTCTAGGACAAAAATTAATTGGGTGTTGTTATTGGAATCAAACTGATTAGAAATAGTTGTGATTAAGTAAAAGTATATTCTATTAAAAATTCCCTAGTATTAATATATAGTATTCTAGGACAAAAATTAATAGGGTGTTGTTTTTGGAATCAAACTGACTTGAAATATTTGTGATTAAGTAAAAGTATATTCTATTACAAATTCCCTAGTGTTAATATATGGTATTTTAAGACAAAAATTAATAGGGTGTTGTTTTTGGAATCAAACTGACTTGAAATATTTGTGATTAAGTAAAAGTATATTCTATTACAAATTCCCTAGTGTTAATATATGGTATTTTAAGACAAAAATTAATAGGGTGTTGTTTTTGGAATCAAACTGACTTGAAATATTTGTGATTAAGTAAAAGTATATTCTATTACAAATTCCCTAGTGTGAATACATGGTATTCTAGGACAAAAAAAAATAGGGTGTTGTTTTTGGAATCAAACTGACTTGAAATATTTGTGATTAAGTAAAAGTATATTCTATTACAAATTCCCTAGTGTTAATATATGGCATTCTAGGACAAACATTAATAGGGTGTTGTTATTGGAATGAATTGACTTGAAATAGTTGTGATAGTATATTATATTACAAATTCCCTAGTGTTAATATATGGTATTTGTTGAAATGTACTTACAACAACAACACCAGTGTTCGTTTATAAAGGGGAAACAAAAATATGATACCTTATATTTAGATTAAGACATTTATTCTGTATACTATTCACTAATTGGTATACATGATCACCATATAACTTAAAGAGCAATTATTTATGTTTTATATTCATATTTAGATCATAATTATTACAATTCTCTTTAGTTATGCGTTATTCCTTAATCAAAATATGAGGGCTAAACAAACGTCATGAATATGTTAAATCTGTTTTACCTCCAGTACAGGTACAGGGTAAAAGGCATAGGCTTTCCTCCTGTGGTGTGTCGGTTCGGGCGTTTCGGCACACTGGACGGCGATGCGGTGGTACGGCGGGCTGTGCTTGGCATTTCGATGTCCAGTTCCTCTTGAATCCCGACTCCGACTACTTTTCTTAACTCTCTTTCCCAACTCCTCACCTCGGTTTTAAAGGACCAATTTTTGTTCTTTGCCAATCGCTTGTTTTTTTTTAATTTTCCCCCATCTGCACCCTCTTCGGGATTGCAGGTAGGCACATTAAAATAGTCCCTTCTGTGAAAGCTGACATTAATTTTAGCCCCTGTCCCCGTAACTCACGGTTATATATCTGTGTGAGCTTGACCGCTACGCTTGCGCCATTATGCGATCTATAACTTCTCCGCAGGGGTCCCTTAAACTCGAAGTCAACAATCGAAATCTTAAATTCTTCTTGGAAATTCCCAGAGCTGTGCATAAACGTGCTGAACATCGTGGGAAAGTATCTCGGTACAGTATTCTAGGGCAAAAATTAATAGGTTGTTGTTATTGGAATCAAACTGACTTGAAATAGTTGTGGTTAA
>CM063509.1:108414541-108434541 GCA_032207245.1 Pardosa pseudoannulata
CTGATTAGTAAAACATCATAATTGTCAGAAAAAGTTATGTCACATCTCTCTAATCATTTTATTCGTTTATGTTAAACTGAAACGCTTATTTCAGAAAACTTTTCCTTTAATGGAGCTTGTTTGATACCAAATCTCGATACAATTTACTCCAGGCGGTGAATTTTACAAAATGTCAAAATTTAATATTAAGAATAATATTTTAAGAAAAACTCTCTCTTTGAACTAAGTTAAAAAGAATAAAATATTTAAATAATAAATTTAAATAAAATTAAACGTATAAAAAAGAAAAGTAATAGTAAATGTTATAATCTATATATATAAAAATGAATTTGTGTGTGTCTGTCTGTCTGTACTCAATAGACTCAAAAACCATGAATCCAATCGCCGTGAAAATTTGGGAAATTATTAGGTACATCCGTGGGAAGGTTTTTGTAAATTTTTAACGTTCGAAATCCATTCCTTCCCCCTTTTTCGAGCATTTTATGTCATTATTCCAAGCATTATTTTCCCCGGTTAAACGCAAACGATTCACTCTTTCATTTATCGCATCATAACTAAGTGAAAGAAGCAATATTTCTAGCAATGTGACGTCATCCCATGTAATTGTTTTAACCGCCGTTTTCCTCGGTTAAAAGCAGAAGATTAAAATTTTCAATTTATCACATAATAAATAGGTGAAAATGATATTTTTCTATCATTATGACGTCATTAATTTAAATATTTCATTTATTCATTTCTTATTTTATATTATTTAAATATCGTCTGCTTAGTATCAATTCGATTTGATCTGGAAATTGAGATATAAAGTGATTCACTTTCATTTCTATGTGGCGCAAATTATAGTATTTTTATATGAGAACTTATTTTAATTCTTTGTTAATTTTTACGTTACAATGAAATGTTTACCAACAATATTTTAACAACAAAAAGTACAAATTTCAGTGACTCTCATGGATAAATAAAAACTTATCATTTTATATAGTTATCTTCATATTCATATGAATGTGATTTCTGTTTCATACAAAACTATGTGGTTTGTCATAAACGTCCTTAATTTTGGAAAACATTTATTACTACCAACAAAATTAGCACTGTTGCTGTCAAAACCTCTGCCTTCTATTCTACCATGTAATATGGCAGGGTACATTAACATTGTTAATTAACGTACAGTAGTAATACAGTAATGTAATTTAGGGTTAAACTTATATTTTACCATAAGAAAAAAGTTTCAACAACTTTAATATAAGACACAAATTTGATGCAGATCTAATCGTTAGTATGAAAACATATATTTTGTTATTTTTATTTATTGATATTAAGAACAGTTTTCATTTTTATGTTTTTTTATATAAATCTACTCGATAAGTCATAGAGTAACTAACTTTGGACAGAAATACTTGATACCGCCAAATGAACATATTCCGTATTAATACATCTTGAATTTCGAGATAAAAATCTGACTGACTATATGTATGTATGTATGTATGTTTGTATGTGTGTCTATCTCCTTGCGAACCGCTGGACGCAGACGGGCGCCAAAGGTACCAAAAGACGTGAAACGATCCAAGGATGTCATTTCACGCGTTCGCTTTCCAATATTTCTATTAGTTCAAAAGATATTGACGAAAAACCGAACAAAATGCCAGTTTAATTTTGCTATACGAGCTGTCCATTGTCGAGTTGGCGTCTAAATATGGCAGTGTTATTCATTGTTGGCATTATTATAGCCAGATATTTGGTATTCGGAAAACACAAAAACGTATCTACGCTATTTAAATTCCAGTGTAAGTATATAATTATATGATGGCATATATGTATATAAGACTATTTTCTTATATGATAAAAGATAAACTCCTTTTTGTTTAGGAAATCACTTCTTTTTTCTATTTAATTTGCTTGGCGAGATTTTTATTTTCAGTAATTAAAAACTTGCGATGTTCTATCAAATTTGTTTTCATTTCGCAGTTGCCATTTATTAAATAAAAACTATCATGGGTTTTTTTTATCTAAAACTCAACTACACTAGAGATAAAAAATATTGGCAAGTGATATACAGGGAACAAATAAATTTTCATTTTAGAAATGGCAACTATGAAATATTGAGATATTGTAGCCACTTTTGATTAAAGTTTAAAATGTGATTTCAAATAATATAATTGTTTTCTGTGTTTTATTCTTAGATACTTATTTTGTTTTATCAATATTAATTTGGTATATTTCTCTCATTTCAAATTCAATTGCGCCATTTTTATTTATCCAATTTTAAGACGTCACTCTGTACTTCACCTATTCTTAAATAAGCTTGGCGACTTTCGGTATATATTTCGTGTTATAAAAATTGAAATCCTTTATGTAACTTCATTCTTATGATAACGCTTTCAGGTAATATAACTGTTCTCGGCTTATGTGCTTGGTTCATTTTATCAATATTTGGTATTTCTCTTTCATTGCCAATTCAATTGCACCATTTTTATTATCCAATTTTGCGACCGCACTAACATCTATTCATAATTAGGCTTGGAAGAAATAAAAGTTAGCCATTTCGGTTAATCGTGGTCTGATATTCTAATTAGTTCGAAATATATTATTTTAAAACCAATAAAAACACCGTTTTAATTATGTAGTACAGTCATTTTAACTGCTGAGTTGGCGTGAAAAACAATGACCATATTTTCATTGTTTTCTTCGTATTCTCCAGATATTTGGTAATAGAATTGACATTAATGCAGAACAACTATCGCCTATCCTGCCAAAGCGTTGTTTGTTTGAAAAATTTGAACTGCGGCACATTTTGGTATTTCTGTTTGTCATTTATTATATTCTTGAATTTTTCAAGACCTTACTTTAGATATAGTTCTTTATAACATATTTGTATATATATATATATTTGTATATATATATATATATATATATATATATATATATATATATATATATATATATATATATATATATATATATATATATACCATTAAAATTCGAGTGTAAATAAATGCATTTATAAACACAAATACATATGGATGCATTACTTCACCAAATCCGCTGAATACTTAAACTCTTTCCACCATTAAAATATCGTAATTAGAATCAGTTAAAAATATATTAATTAAAATATGTAATGAGTGGTGCCATTTATTGCCAATAGTTACAACTATTTGTCATACGCAATAGCTTTCTCTTTGAAATATCCCAGTATCAAAATCATTTTATTTTTAATAGCTAAATTTTTTATTTCCTCAAAATATGTAAATCTTTATTTTACTTTTTCAATTTTTTTTAAGAAGTTAGTATTTTTTCTTTTATATGTTGTCGTCATTTTTATTTTCAATAATTACAAATTCGCCCTGTTCTGTGAAATTTGTTTTTATTTCACAATTACCATTTAAAAAAAAAAGTTTTCGTGATAGGTTTTGTTGTTTAAAATTCAATTTTTATGTATGTAAAACATTAGTACTAAAAGACATTCAATCTCGGAAATGAATTATCCCATTCAGAACAGTACATATATATTACTCTCCACAGTATTTTGAAATTTGACTCCTACAATAAAAAAAGTCGTGGAATTGGGAATTATTATGCAGCGGCTCACGGGGAACACAGTGCACTTACTGGACATTCGGCTATTAATAAATTGTTATAATCGTCAACAATCTGAAACATACGAGATTTATTCAGCATTTCTATCAATACGTCTTATTATCTTTAATAGTGGTTCTAAATCTTTCATCGAAATATTTTAAAACCCAGACCGAAGGCTGGGTGCGAAGCAGCTAGTAATAAATATAAATAAATAAGTGTAATAATAAATGATAAAATAATAAATATAAATAAATAGATGTAATAATAATTCCTGTAATTAGATAAATGTAATAAAACATGTTATAATAATAAATGCAATTAAATTAATTTAATAAATATAAATGCAATTAAAATAACTGTTATAATTATAAATGCAAATATATAAATCTAAATAATGTTAATATATAAACAATAAATGCAATAATGTAATAATAAAATGCAAATGATAAATTTTTTAAAAAATTTTTAATAATAAATGTAAATATGTAAATGTAATAACTATAAATGGAAATAAATAAATGCAAATAATGCAGTTAAATTTTTAACTTAGTATTATTACGTCTTAATATATAAAGTTTTGTAAATATTTAAAAAGTATTAACTTTTTCTTTATATTTCTAATTTTTTTCTGATTAGTAAAATGTCAAAATTGACTTTAATTTTTTTAATGCCATAAAAAGGTATGTCACTTCTCTCTAATCATTTTATTCGTTTATGTTAAACTGAAACGCTTATTTCAGGAGTCTTTCCTTTAATGGATCTTGTTTGATACGAAATCCCGATACAATTTACCCCAGGCTATGATTTTTACAAAATGTCACGATTTACTATAGCGCCGCGTTAAAAGTTTTCCCCGTGTTAAATTTGTTTCTTCAATTAATGGATCGGCGTTCATGTTTTAACGAAGAATTTATCATTTCGACGGGGTTGAATTTTACAAAGTTTCGTTTAAAATTAAGCCTTGGGGAATATGCACGATTGCTATATTCTTTTCCATCTTTTAATGGAGTTTTACTTGAAGCACATTCGAAGGGGGAGGGGTATTGAAGAAAAGAGGAAGTTCAGCGTTGGGCAATCGCCAGAAGTATGGAAGAAATGATTTAGAACATTGTCCCGGGCTATTTTATCTCTCCATTTTTAGGGAAAATTTATCGTGCCATATTTCGAATTTTAATTAAACGGGAAATTAACTGTAACCACGAGTGGGATAGAAATGCAAATGTCAGTTTACAGTAAGAAGTAAAACATACTATTGTCTGTTCTTTGGAGAAAATGTAATGTTTTATTCGGAAAATGGTTTCATTATTCTTTAGAATATATTTTATTCTAAGATGCGTATGCATTACTAAAATATATCTTAGTTTGTTTTAGTTATCTGGAAATTCCATTCTGGCTCAATTTAGATGTTTCGTAATGTAGAACGTTGTTTCTGAATTTTAATCTATAATGTTACAAAATCTGCTTAGTAAAAGAAGTTCTTTTTCGAAAAAGTTATCAACATTCTGTCTTATAATACATGAAAATGAATGTTTCTAAAATATTAAATCTCTGGAAGTCAAAATTTACCGGTATTTTATTATTTTAAACAAATGTATAAAAGTATTTGTAATGAAGGGACATGAAAAATCTTCAAGCGCAGCCTAGAAGTTCTGATAATTTTTGAGAGACGGTGACACAGAGATTTTTTTAACACCCTGGCCGACGCGTTTTTTTTATCGGAAAAATGTTTCCGTTGGAGCCACCTCGATCTTTGGCCAGCCTAAGCACTCTATCCTTGTTTTGTTTTACTGCGACGTTCCTGTAGTTATTTTTTCCATCTACCCATTAATCGCCGTAATGTTTTTTAAAAAGACAACGCAACAAAATAAACCTATAATAACCACTCTAGATCAGGGCAGAAGTAGACTATAATATTTGCAATTTTGAATTATTAAAAAATAAATGCCTGGAACTCAAGTCAGTGTCTTTTTGTCTGCCTTCACTTATCTTGACTTAACACTTCACTACTGGTCCTGACATTCTACGTACTGCTCCCTTCATATGCTCCAAACCCTACAGTGTAGTATTAATAGATACATGTTTCATAAAAAATAAATTTCATTAAGTAGCAAGGTGTATGAACGAAATTTTATATTTCCTGGAAAAAAAACTCAACTGCTTTTTGAATTTGATATTATCACTCCCGAAAAAGCATTTACTTCTTTTTATGAACTATTTAGTGCTGTGACGACTTCAATGTTGTCGAGTGAAGAGGTAGCGTAAAGAAGGATCACAATCACGATATAACTGGAAATTACTTTCATTCTTTCTGGAGTAAATACGGTTATATATACAACGGGATTCTAATTCTCCCCAAAACAAGTAGAAATGTAGAGGATTTTCGGCTGGCACAGAATTGCCACTACGATCACAGTCGGGAAAATAGAAGATTAAATAATCTCACAAATGGGGAGGCTCTTCCAGGTTGCAATGCAACCCAATCTATCCCCCGTTCGGTATCCGAGACTCTGCTGCTCCTTATATGAGCGGACTTTACGAGTCTCCGGAACGCAATCACTAAAAAGATGGCTTCTGTCAAAACACTCGAAAACCTTCACGAGGTCAAATCATCTACGTAAAAAAATGTCGAAAAGCCCCAGTCTCAAAATTCTAGGCTTTTTATACCTGGCGGTCAAATACGGTCCCGCCATTTTTTTAATTAAGATTCCAGTTACCTGAGAACTCCAGCTAATGTCACAGCCAGTTTTTTTAGTTGAATTCTCAATCACTAGCTGTCCCAATTCCCGAATTCCAGAGGATTCATTACCGCGATCAATCAGGGGCGTAACGCCTATTCAATCCGACTGTGAACATCCCAGACATTGCTACGCCACGTTATTGTACTGGTCAACAGGTGAGATTTCCGATCAGCTGATTTGGTGCGTGCTCTGAATAAACGGGATTCTTCACAGTGCATTATTTACAGTTAGCGAAAGGTAAAATTAATCCTGAGCGTTACTTTATCAGTATTTTTAGGAATAAGCTGCTGAATTAAAACAAAATAGATGAAGTTGTTTTTAAACAAACTGAAAATTCTTCGATGGTACCTACGAATACGTTAGAAACTATTAAATCAATATGGATGCTTGACGATCAGTAAAATTTTTAATAGCTGACAAATTTTTAATAGTTCCGCTACAACAGTTTAGTATTTTATTATAGTTTTGCAGGTGTCACGAGAAAGAGTAGCTCTCGGGTACGCTAGATTCCGTAAAGTATAACGTGGTGATAAAAGATACTGCACACACAAACAAAGATACTGAAAAACATACAAAATGTTAAACGAAATAACTGCTAATTTCAATATTTTTCCATGTATGGGAAATATTTCCTCACAAAGAAGCTTTGGCAGCGAGCTCAGTGGCCGAATAATCAAAGAACGTGATCCAGACCCAGAGATTGTGGGTTCGATGCTCGCCACGGCGGTTGGTCCGAAGTATGGGTTTTTAATTTAAAAATGTTATTTATAGTTGCCTTATGTTCTCTAACGTTCCAGAGCTTTTTTTTTATTGTGTAAATTAGTTATTTCTCGAATATTCCGTTTGGGTATATATGCTGATACCCACTAGTTGTAGACAATTTCTCGATCTTGCAAGGTTGAGAGTTGCTACTTAACTTCAATAAACTCGTCTGTTAGGTTAAACGGTGTGTTCATTCGAATCTTCGTGACAAATTTGGTGGAGGCGCCGGGTACCGATTTCGACATTGTGAATAACTCTGACATTGTCCTCAGGAATCTCCGTTTAAGAGGATTTGGCCTTTAAGATCCAGAAATAAGAAAGAACCAGATAATGCCCGAAGGTATGAATCCTGTCGTGTTAACTCCTACCTACCCACTCCCAAGGAGTCAATCATCAACAGTAATTTTTGCAGTAATTTGTACAAAATAAATCAAATGAAATAAATGTCTTCATAAATATAATAAAAGTAATTCAACAATATTATTATCTATAACATCTCTGATGAATTCCATGTCCCTCATATTCCTTTGAAATTTATAAATCATTTACAGTACCTGATAAATATCGTCAAATAAGCGAAACTGCAGAACTTTTCGAAGGGAAAGTATCTCTATATATTGGGAAAAAGGCAAATTAAATAATATGCCTTGGACGAAACAATTTTGGGCTTCATAAAATTGAAATACTGTTTTTCTCTTGTTCGAACTCAGGTCGGGCATTCCAAAACTGGCGCATTAACTGATTTCGGGAGAGTAGGCAAAGGATTAACAAAATAAGAACAAAATTAAAACAGTAAAATAGATCTGCAAGCTGAGAAAGCTTGCTGATCAGACTCGTCCAGCTGATTTTATCGGCCTGAAGGGGTGCATGTAGCTCTGCCGATTCCACCATCTACTTTAGCTTTTATATTCCAACGGGGAGAGATACTTTCGTATGTGAGATTGTGCTATGTATTCAGGCAATTGCCATTTGAATACTGGCACACTGATGCGAAAGATTGCAAGTATTTTTGAAAGTGAGTCACTACAAAAAGAGCTGTATTAATGCATAAAAAAGATGATGAATGAAGTTTATTAGCAACCTATATAACCAAACTATGAAATTCCTTATAAAGAAAGCTATATACCAACATGCAAGACCACATAACAAAAAAGACTTTAAGCTTCAAATAAAAGAGACTTTTAAAATTCATTCTTTACAGGATTTCAGAAAGGAGTAATAAATTCATAATTTTATGCCACAATTATTTTACCTTGGACACAGAAATATCAAAAACGAATATGTTACTTAAACACTTTTTCTGTATATTGTATTACTTTTCGACATAATTAATTCAGAGTTTTAAAGATTATTTTATTGTTGTATACTCATAAATTAATTTGACATAATTAATTCAGAGTTTTAAAGATTATTTTACTGTTGTACACTCCTCTAATTTTGCTACAACATCTTTAACCCGTAATACAAAGGTACAAATACTTTATTTGGAGAATCGTTAAAATGGGAATGATAAAACAACACAATGGTTATCAGTCATTTATTACAGTAATTTGTATAATTAATTCAGAGTTTTAAAGACTATTTCACTGTTGTATACTCATTAATTAATTTGACATAATTAACTCAGAGTTTTAAAGATTATTTTACTGTTGTATACTCCTCTAATTTTGCTACATCTTTAACCCGTAATACAAAGGTACAAATACTTTATTTGGAGAATCGTTAGAATGGGAATGATAAAACAACACAATAGTTATCAGTCATTTATTACAGTAATTTGTATAATTAATTCAGAGTTTTAAAGACTATTTCACTGTTGTATACACATTAATTAATTTGACATAATTAATTCAGAGTTTTAAAGATTATTTTACTGTTGTATACTCCTTTAATTTTGCTACATCTTTAACCCGTAATACAAAGGTCAAATACTTTATTTGGAGAATCGTTAGAATGGGAATGATAAAACAACACAATGGTTATCAGCCATTTATTACAGTAATTTGTATAATTAATTCAGAGTTTTAAAGACTATTTCACTGTTGTATACACATTAATTAATTTGACATAATTAATTCAGAGTTTTAAAGATTATTTTACTGTTGTATACTCCTCTAATTTTGCTACTACATCTTTAACCCGCAACATAAAGGTACAAATACTTTATTTGGAGAATCGTTAGAATGGGAATGATAAAACAACACAATGGTTATCAGCCATTTATTACAGTAATTTGTATAATTAATTCAGAGTTTTAAAGACTATTTCACTGTTGTATACACATTAATTAATTTGACATAATTAATTCAGAGTTTTAAAGATTATTTTACTGTTGTATACTCCTCTAATTTTGCTACATGTTTAACCCGCAACATAAAGGTACAAATACTTTATTTGGAGAATCGTTAGAATGGGAATGATAAAACAACACAATGGTTATCAGCCATTTATTACAGTAATTTGTATAATTAATTCAGAGTTTTAAAGACTATTTCACTGTTGTATACACATTAATTAATTTGACATAATTAATTCAGAGTTTTAAAGATTATTTTACTGTTGTATACTCCTTTAATTTTGCTACATGTTTAACCCGCAACATAAAGGTACAAATACTTTATTTGGAGAATCGTTAGAATGGGAATGATAAAACAACACAATAGTTATCAGTCATTTATTACAGTAATTTGTATAATTAATTCAGAGTTTTAAAGATTATTTTACTGTTGTATACTCCTCTAATTTTGCTACATCTTTAACCCGTAATACAAAGGTCAAATACTTTATTTGGAGAATCGTTAGAATGGGCATGATAAAACAACACAATGGTTATCAGCCATTTATTACAGTAATTTGTATAATTAATTCAGAGTTTTAAAGACTATTTCACTGTTGTATACACATTAATTAATTTGACATAATTAATTCAGAGTTTTAAAGATTATTTTACTGTTGTATACTCCTTTAATTTTGCTACATCTTTAACCCGTAATACAAAGGTACAAATACTTTATTTCTAGAATGGCTAGAATGACAATGATAAATGAACAACACAATGGTAATCTGTCATTTATTACAGTAATTTATATAATTAATTCAGAGTTTTAAAGATTATTTTATTGTTGTATACTCCTTAATTAGTTTGGCATAATTAATTCAGAGTTTTAAAGATTATTTTACTGTTGTATACGCCTCTAATTTTTCTACAACATCTTTAACCCTTAACACAAAGGTACAAATACTTTATTTGGAGAATGGTTAGAAGAGGAATGATAAATAAACAACACAATTGTTATCGGTCATTTATTACCGTAATTTGTATAATTAATTCAGAGTTTTAAAAATTATTTTACTGTTGTATACTCCTCTAATTTTGCTACAATATCTTTAACCCGTAACACAAAGGTACAAATACTTTATTTGGAGAATCGTTAGAATGGGAATGATAAATAAACAACACAATGCATACCTGTCATTTATTACCGTAATTTGTAACAATGTACTATTTTTTCGAATAAACACATTACAATAAATTAAAGGAAAATCAGTTACCTTATATAATGGGAATCAATAGTTTGATTACTTTTTACGATAAGAACAATTAGTTTTGGTATAGATTTAAAAGAGTTTGTGCTGGTATGGGTTCTTTTTTAACAAAAAATTTAACAAGGACTGTAGATCCTAATCCTTACTTAATCAATAACATTAAACATTAAATGTTTTCCGATATATCGATTTCTGATTACTTTTCTGAATGGTGGATTTTTATCTTTTCGCTGTCTCAACGGAACCATTGAATGCCTTTATGAGAACATTCATATTTTTAACTCTAGCTGTACATATATCGTCGCTTAACAAGAGAAATCCAATAATTGCTTGTTAATTCAAAGAAAGAATAATCGATTATTTTTCATCTAAATCGATCAATAGACATTATTGATTGTTCATATTTAAATAAAAATTTATTTTGGAATATATAATAAAAGGTAGGGGACTTAAAGTCTTGATATTTTTTATATTCAGCATTTAATTGCATACTTACATAAACTAAAAAATTATTTTGTATAAAATAAATAAGATACTAAAATGCTATGACTAACATACCACAAAAATAATAATAATACGATACTATAATATTTATATATAATAATAATAATACTATAATAATAATGCGATAATAAGGTACTATAACTAACATTTTTTTCTTAAAATTCGAGTCGTAAAATATTTAATATTGTTTCCAATAAAAAATCCCAATAATAATTTATTTTAAGTTATTTACTATTTATAGAATAAACAGAGAAATTAACTGTATATTAAGTTCACTGAAGTTAAATATAATTAATACGAATAAAATATTTATATTTAAACATATATGTATATATATATATATATATATATATATATATATATATATATATATATATATATATATATATATATATATATATATATATATATATATATATATATATATATATATATATATATATATATATATATATATATATATATATATATATAATGATAAGACCTGAAAGATAGACAGTTAATAAAAGGAATGTTTTTGGAGGAGATTTGTTTTTAAAATAACACTAATTTTTTTTTAAAAAAATTCAAGTTGTAAGTATTTTTAGAGATTTGCATTTATTGGGGTATTATCCAGACATAATAAAGTATAAAGAGATTTAAATACAATAAATATGAGGATAAAAACAGTTTATTGTATTTAGCTTCTTTATGTCTTGAATAATGAGCAAAACTTTAAGATAAAAGTTCATAAATGATTTATCTATCTCTGGGAGAAAATGAAATATACCTTTCATATGGATTTGCCTGAAGCAGAAACTTCATTAACAACTATAATTTCGATCAAATACCTAATTAAATCCTGAAATAAGAAAAATGAAATGTCAAAACTTAAATGGTAATGAACATTCTTTCTATCCTTTATTAAAATTTCCAACAGAATAAGTCTTATTAATCCTTCATTAATACCACTAATTTTTCAAATATTTAAATATCCCCTATAAAAGGATTATTAGAGATTATTACAACTCAAATTGTACATAGAGCTTACTAATTCAATGAAAATTAATCATTTATTTTGATTTCTTTTAGCTCCTAATTATTTATTTAAAATATAAAATTTTGCAACATGCTTTAACTAAACATATTGCAGTGCTTTTGAGTAAAAGTTGCAATCATTTTACTCTTGTTTGTTTTTTATTGCACCCTCTGAACTCTATATTTTAATTTAAATTAATAAATAAGTAAAAACACCTCAAATAATGCATAAATGTTGTTACTCTAAAATTATTACATAACGATTTTTAGGAGGTCCAGCGTTACCCAATTATCCTTGGATTGAAACTGTTCAATGTTAAACCTATGAAAAAAATATTTCTATGTAGTTTAGAATCTCATACAATAAGCTTGATCAATTAAGAGAAATCTCTACGACAATGAATTATCTTTTTATCAACTTTATATAGCAAAATATGGGTGGTGTGTTTTATTAACACTAGATTGCCCAAGGCAGTCATTTTGACTGTTTTTTAATTTCAATTAGAAAAACAATTATGAAATATAATGATACATTTTCTTAGAATTTGGTGACTTTTTCTATAACATATAAATGGGTTTATGAATAATTGTAGTTACTTCCGCCCTCCTTTATTTCCGTATATATATATATGTGTTATACCTATATTGCCCAGAAGCAGTCATTTTGACTGCTTGGGAAATTTTAAATAATCAAAAGATTTTTATTTATTGAATTGAGTAAATTTCTTATATGACCTGTCCGGCTTTGTATTGAAATAACATTTTTTTTCGATTACAATAACATACCGATGCATGTTAAATTGTCGATTTGGGCGTATACTTGATAAGTGTCAGTTGCTCAATAAGCTAAAGTAGTACTATTTATTCGAATCTTTATAAAGTGTTGTTCTAACAAGTTGTTTTATTTCTTTTGCACCCTAACTTTATTAAAAAAGCGTCGAACAGAAATGAGTTATTGGAAAAGCTAACGAACATAAGTGAAGAGTGCTCCGATATAGAATCAAATGCAACAAATTCTGAAATTAATTTCTTTCCAACGAATATAGAGTTGCAAGTCAAAAAAAATTATCAGAACATGAAGACCCACAAAGATCAACTGCAACATCATCAAATACAACCCATTCTCACAAACGCAAATTTTGACAAGTACGACTTTGCCACAACAACAAAACAAATAATATATGTGAAAAATGTCAAAAGTATGTTTGAGAAACATGTACACATAAACAGATTTCCACTTTCATTTGCATAAAATGTACAAATAATAATGCATAAATTATTTTTTTAATTAAAGTAAAATTTTTTATTGTTAGTATTTACTAATAACTTGTTGGTTAATTGTAAATAATATAAGAAATATTAAAAATTAATTTTAAACAAATTTCTTTACATATTTGTTATTTTTTCACAATGCAGTCATTTTGACTGTTTTGGGGCAATATAGGTATACAAGAAATCTCGGGCAATCTAGTGTTAATTAGAATACATTTAGCAATAAAACAGTCACAATTGTCATTTAAATAATTTTAATTTTAACGTGAAAGCTGCTACTTTATGGGGGGCACAAGACATTTAAATTTAAGGAAATTATTGATTAACTTGAAGTTCTAATTTCGGACATTACTTTATCCTAATAAAATTAATCTATACCATAAATTTATATTAAAATTAATGTTAATAAATTAATGAATATATATATATATATATATATATATATATATATATATGTGTGTGTGTGTGTGTGTGTGTGTGTGTGTATTATATTCATATATATATATATATATATATATATATATATATATATATATATATATATATATATATATATATATATATATATATATATATATATATATATATATATATATATATATATATATATATATATATATATACATATATATGTGTGTGTGTATTATATTCATAAATTAATATATATATATATATATATATATAATCCAAAATTTATACAACTGCTGGAAACATTTCAAGTTATAGCCCCTATTATTTTTACTTGCCCGGGCTACTCAACAAGGAGAAACCTAAGCTACTGGACTATTTGAGTAAATTGCAGTCGAGCCATTTTGGTAAAAAGAACAGGCACAGTTCTTAGCGAAACTTAAACTTTATTCATTACCTGCTAATAATGAGATCTTTACCAGTCAAAGACTTTCTTGACTGGTAAAGATATTATTATGATATTCCCCATACCACTGTACAAGAAACCAATTCCATTGCTTTCAAAGGAGGAAAAAAGGAGGCAATACCTGTAGCTTATCATGACTGAAAACATAACTTGTCGATAAAGTAGTACCCCCTCTTTAAAACCTTGGGGATTCTGACAATTAACTAACGGTGAGGCAATGTATATATTGATATACTTGGAGAAACCTACTTATGTCGGTTCTCTTTTAAAAGCTATAAATGACAATTTAATAAGAACAATTTTTGTGAAAGACGCTTTATATACTAATTAAAACTTCAATAAAGGAATTCCCAACATGCAAGAAAGCGTTCTACCTTCTTAAAGGACGACTCATGAAAAATGTACGATGGATTAATGGTTCTACATCTGTTTTGTAAGCGTTTCAATGTGGAATTGGATCATTACTTAATGAGTTCTTCTGGGAAATCATTCTGTTAAATGTTTTTCATTCATTCTCAATGTAATTACAGAGGAATATCGGGAGAAATGTTTATTTATAGGCAGCAAAATGAGAAGACGAAGTCCATGATGAAAATTGATTGAAGTTCTCGTCTAGATCATTTAAGTTCAGAGAAACTTGCTAGGATGAGTTTCCTACTTTTATTCTTACTGCAAGTTTTGTAATGGACTAGGAATTGACTGATGCGTATAATGAATGTGGTGACTTGTAAATTAACATTCATTCTTAAAAATTGAAGCGAATTCTACAACAGAGTGGAAAAGGAATTATATTGTTGTTGTTGCTAATGTCGTTTGTACAAACTAGACACATGAATCAGAGTCTAATCAAATTAAGGCAAAGGAGTGCCGCTTTTCTTTAAGGTGCACTTCAAGGGGAAAATATTGACTTTGCTCATTTTAGTCCTCGAAATCCACATTTAGGAGAAAACTGCCAAGGAGAAAACTGCCACTTCCAGAGGTATCATTTGGGAACTTGAGGTATATTGCGAACATAAATCTCTTTTACTCGCCTCGCCACCACTAATTGATACGACTGATCTTTATCCTGCTAGACCTTCGATCTCATAACGTCTGGTTACTAGACTGGTGCCTTTGCCTACTGAGATACCGCGGCTTTGGCATTTTGTTTTCTCAGAGACTGAAATGCAGAAATCTCATAGATATCTTCAATTCTTTAAGTTAAGTTAACATATTATTAAGAATGCTGTAGATATGTAATTTGTATTTTATCTCGACAAATCGGCGAGATATTGGCTCCTTGACGAAGTTTTGGGAGACTCATTTTTGGCTCCGAACTTGGCGACATATTGCTTAATTTGGTAACTTGGCGACATTTGTTGCCCTCCTTTTTTTAGATTTTACTAGAAGCTTGTGGAAATTTCCAGAAACTTGAAAGAAATATAAAGGGGACGTGAGTTCTTATAAAAGATCTGTTCACGTTCAGACCTGGTGAAAGTAGGACCTGTGTTAATGCTCTCCGTATTGCTCTGAAAAAGTTTGCCAAAAGGCTGCCAAGTCTTATCGACATCAGTTTGTGATGCATTTGGCGTCTTAATAAATTGTTATTGTCTTTGTCTTCGCCAAAATCTATTCAATCAATGAACTTTACACGATAATTCCGCAACAATATTGTTCTAGGACTCTCAAACAGAGATCTAAACAGTTAAAGGCAACCAAAATTAATTGGTTGATAAGAAATGCCAATTGTGACTAGAAAGAGCTGCACACTTGGGAAATTTGTATGCAGGTATTATTTTGCAAAGGAGATAACAGAAAATAACAATAACTGCAGATTAAAAACATAACTCTCACTAAAGTTTAAACCCTCTTTAAAACCTCGGTGTTTCTAACAATTAACACATTTATTGAATTTTAAAATAGGTATACCACATTTGACAATGCGAAATGAAGGGGTCTGGGGGGAAGAGGAGAGATAGTTTACATATATTTTATTACTTAATCGACCAATAAATTTCATGTTATGCGATTAACTGTTAAAGTATTCTATGAGTCAAATCGGCTCACAACCGTGAAAATAGGTATACCACATTTGACAATGTGAAATGGAGGGGTCTGCGGGGCAGAGGAATGAAACCTTACATTAAATTCGAGGAAATTTACATTAAATTACATTAAAATTCGAGGTCATCTTATACGACAGGTACAAAAAAAATGTTCTGACTTTCATTGTTGAGTTCATCCTATAGATCCCATTCTGTACCTAATGAGTCGAATTTTGCGTCGTCATCAGAATCCCATAATATATATTCCTCAGTGCCATCCATAGTATTAGAAATCCCACACTTTTTAAACGATTTTATCACTGTTTCCACTTTTACTTTTTCCCATGATTTGATGAAAATCCCAATGTGGTGTTCCACGGTTCTAAAAAATAAAATTTGTTAGTTCCGTATATCTAAGGATTACAATATTATTGAGAATTTGGGGGATCATCTTATATGGCGGATATATGCTAAAATTGTAAAAATTAGCTGAAAATTTATACCTCGTCTTATCTGAAGGACGCCTTATACTTGGAAATATATGGTAAGTATAAATAAATCTTTTTAAGTAGGTGCTCTTTTAAAAATAACAATTTTATGTAAACAATTATTCAAGAAAGTTATTTTATACACTAAATAACTCTTCAACAAAATAATTTCCAGAATGCAAGAAAATATTTTAGCTTCTTAACACTAGATTTACGGATGTTGATCATATGCCTATTTTTACTGAAGTAAGAAAATTTGACTCATGCAAGAAAATTGAAGTCTTTTGCAAAGAAAATAGCTCCAAATTAATTTAAATGAAATGTTTATTATAAAAAAATTCATGAAAAACGTTTTTTACATATAAAATCTGTTTTTGAATCATATTTTCCGCAAACATTTCTATTACATTTAGCACAATGGTCTCTACATCTGTTTTTTTTTATGATTGTTAAACTTGACAATTCTTCAGTGTGTCTGTAGCAAAAATTTCTGTCATAGGAATGGAAGTGTTCTCGACTTCTCTATATTTACTTCTTAGATCTTCAGTCCATTGGAAAATAAAATCTTAACGGGAAATTACTTGAGTCGACCAATAAATTTCGCGTTATGCGATTAACTGTTAAACCCTTCTATGAGTCAAATTGACTCACAACCGTGAAAATAGGTATAACACATTTGATAATGTGAAATGAAGAGGTCTGCGGGGAAGAAGAATGAAAGTTTACATATATTTATTACTTAATCGACCAATAAATTTCATGTTATGCGATTAACTGTTAAAGTATTCTATGAGTCAAATTGGCTCACAACCGTGAAAATAGGTATACCACATTTGATAATGTGAAATGAAGGGGTCTGAGGAGAACAGGAATGAAAGTTTACATATATGTAATTACTTAACTAAAAGCCAACGTATGTTTTTGAAAAGTGATATTAAAGTGTTATATATATATATATATATATATATATATATATATATATATATATATATAGTGATCCAACTTTTAATGGGCAATTTGGCTCGATCCTTAAATCTAGTGTTAAAGAACTGAACATGAAAAAATAAGGTGCGTTAATGATTCTACATTCGCTTCAAACTGTTTTAAGGTGGTAATGGGAACATTACTTAATGAGATCTCTAGGGAAGTCATTCTGTTAAAGGTGTTCCTCTCATTATCAATGGAGTTAGAGAGAAACATTGGAAGAATATTTATTTACAGATTGCAAAATAGGAAGAGGAAGTTCATAATGAAAATAGATTGAAATTCTCGTTTGGATCATTTGAAGACTCACAAATTGCCTAGGATTTATGTATTTTCCAGTTTTATTCCTGCAGTAAATTTTCACTTAGAATGGCAATTTACTAAGATTGAATAATGAATGGAAAAGCTTGTAAACTAATATTCATGCTTCAAAATTAAAACAACTTCCTGTAAACAGTAGAAAAGAGGTGTTTTATTTTCTCAATTGCTATAATTCCATCAATACATAGATATCTTCCACTTTTCAGGTTTAGTATGCTAAAGTAGAACATAAAAAGTAAAACGGGGGTATAAAGCATAATCAGCAACTAATATTAATTAGTTAAATGTCCAGTCTGTCTGTGACGAGAGAGTTACATTTATTTCTTTGTGAATTGTGTACAAAGACATTTGTTTTAAAGGAGGAAAAAAGTTAACGATCACTGCAGCTGAACATGTTTAAAAATATAACTTTCCCTAAATTTGTACATGTCTGTAACTCTGGTATTCTGACAAGTAGCTAAGATTGATACAATTCATTATATTACATCAATCTACTTCATTGGATTCTGCTTTAAAAATATTAAGTAATAAGTCAGTAACAACAATTATTCATAAAAGACATTTTATACACAAATTAATTCTTTAATAAAAGAACTACCAATGTGCAAGAAAACATTTTACTTCATAAACTATGCAAAAAAAAAAAAAAATTAGGTGGATTAATGAATCTGCATATGCCTCGAACTGTTTCAAGGTGGAGATTGGAACATCATTTAATCGCATCTCTTGAGATGACATTCCGTAAAAAATGTGCCATTTATTATCAACGGAATTAGAAAATTTAAGAGAAATATTCATTTACAAATTACAAAATAGGAACTGAAAGTTCATAATGAAATTCTCCTATAGTCCATTTGAGAGCACATAAATTGGCGAGGATTTAATTTATGTGTTTTCTACTTTTATTCCTATGTTAGGTTTTCTCATAGATTAGCAATTTGCAGATGATGTAAAATGAATGAAAAGTTTGGTAAACTAATAGTCACACTTCAAAATTGAAGCAATTTCCTCAAAACAGATAAGAAAGGCGTTTTGTTCTCTCAACAAAATTCCAGCAGTTGCGAAATTATCTTCAACTTTTCAAGTTTATTTTGTATTTTGTTCTAAAATAGAAGATAAAAAGTAAACGGAGATACAAACATTAATAAGCAAGCAATATTAATTGGCTTATTATCCATTTTTAACGTAACGAGATACATTTATTTCCTTGTGTATTGTGTCGATATGCATTTGTTTTCGAAGCAAGTAAAAGAATTAGCAATACCTGCAGCTAAATTTGATTAAAAACACATCTCTCACTAAAGTTAAACATCCATTTTAAACCCTCGAGATACTCACAGATAACTAAGAGTGAGAAAAACTATAAATTTACTTTAATCTACTTAAGTCGGCATCCTTCATATAAAAAATCATTCGTTTATAAAAAACCAATATTAAATGGTTGATTATCTATTCTTAATGTGACGAGATACAGGTATTTCCTTGTGGATTGTGTAGAGATGCATTTGTTTTCGAAGGAAATGAAAGAATTAGCAATACCTGCATAAATTGATTAAAAACATAACTTCCCTAAATAAAACTGCGGATACTGACAGAAAAACTAAGAGTGAGAAAAACTATAAATTTACTTTAATCTACTTAAGTCGGCATCCTTCATATAAAAAATCATTCGTTTATAAAAAACCAATATTAAATGGTTGATTATCTATTCTTAATGTGACGAGATACAGGTATTTCCTTGTGGATTGTGTAGAGATGCATGTGTTTTCGAAGGAAATGAAAGAATTAGCAATACCTGCAGCTAAACTTGATTAAAAACATATCTCTCACTAAAGTTAAATACCCATTTTAAACCCTGGGGATATTGACAATTAACTAAGAGTGAGACAAA
>CM063509.1:108439541-108454541 GCA_032207245.1 Pardosa pseudoannulata
ATTATTGAAACATTATAACTGTTCTTAGCTTGCATTTCTATGGTGATTACAAATCTGTTGTTAGATTTATTCTTAGTCTGTTAGTAATTGATCTAATTTCGATTGATATCTAAGATTAATACCGGAAAGACTATGTGTATGTTAGTCATAATGTAAATGTCATTCTAGATACAAATCTAGATCAATCTAGATTTATAAAACTACTTCTAGAATACAATATAACTGGAGCGAAATAATTAGAAATAACCCAAAAAAGTAATCAGAAGCTTGCATTCATTCAGTTAAATGTTCATAAACTGGCATTCCATTATTCTTCCAACTGTTTCATAGAATGTGGAAGATAATGCTGAATATGTTAATTCTCCAGTTTTCAAAGATTAAAGAAATTATGTCAATCAGCCTAAAGAATTAGCCAGAGCGTAGAAATTTATCTCCTGGAACTAAAAACATTGTGTATGAATGACTGGCAGACTCCCCAAAATTTGCTTACGTCAAGTGTAATGTTAGAAGCAATTATGTTTTTCTATTCATGTTAATAAAACAATAGTCATGAACTTCACAGGACTGTTCTTTACACAATTTTTAAAGTGTGTAATAAAACACATTGCGTTAAATGATAATTAATTTCTGATTGCATTAACTAAAGAACAAAGACTAAAGAAATGATGTCTGTAAGTCTAAACAATTAGCCAGAGCGTAGGAAATTAACTCCTGGAACTAAAAATATTGTGTACGAATAGTTCGCAGACTCCCCAAAATTTGCTTACGTCAAGTGTAATGTTAGAAGAAATTATGTTTTTCTATTCATGTTATTAAAACAATAGTCATGAACTTCACAGCACCGTTCTTTACAGAGTTTTTAAAGTATGTAATAAAACACAATGTGTTAAATGATAGTCAATTTCTGATTGCATTAACTGAAATACCAGTTATGACTACATTAAAATCCTGACTGTAAAAACCTTACATGATATACTGAAATGCAAGCCATTTTCAAAATAAGTATCAAAATTTAATTCAGGGACAGTTACATTTCAACCTACATATTTTATTTTGCATCATTTCCTTGTATGTAATAATAAAATTTAAAAATATGTGATAATTTTTTTCTAAAATTCAAACATTAGTTTAAAAGTTTTAGTAGGTATATTGGGAAAATTAACTCTTAACTACTCTTGCAGTTTTAGAATATGCGTATACTGAAGGTTCTTAGAGGTGTTGGTTGGAATCAGCATAATGTTTCGAAATTTATTTCTATTAGAACTCAAACTATTTTTCTTGATTTACTTTCGTAACTTTATGAAATATTTTTAGGGTTCCGGGTGCTTTGTGTATATATTTTGAATTATCAAATCAGCATTTAACTCTATTTTTAGTTCATTTAACTTATTTGCGAAGATCTGATAGTTCTTTCATATGGTCAGTAACATGAAGTGTATAAATAAATAAACACCAGTATATTTTAGTATAAATAAAATATTACAAATAATAAAATATTAGAATCAGCGTTTAACTCTACTTTTAGTTTATTTAACATATTTACGAAGATCTGATCGTTCTTTTATATGGTCAGTAACATGAAAGTGCATAAATAAATAAACACCAGTATATTTTAGTACAAATAAAATATTACGAATAATAAAATATTACAATCAGCGTTTAACTCTACTTTTAGTTTATTTAACATATTTACGAAGATCTGATCGTTCTTTTATATGGTCAGTAACATGAAAGTGAATAAATAAATAAACACCAGTATATTTTAGTATAAATAAAATATTACAAATAATAAAATATTACACAAAACATTTAAAAATTCATCTAACAATTTTTTTAAAAAATATCCAGACTAGGGTAATTTATTACAATAAAATTCATTCATTCACAACTATGTAATCTAGAATTTATTTCGTTACAAAGTCCTCATTTCACTTTAAATTGACCTTAACATTCTTAAAGAAATGTTTGAAATGAGAAAAATTATACCCATTCATCAATACCTATCACGTATAAAATCCCCAAATTACCCCCATAATCTTAAAGTAGAAACACAGAAACTGTTTATCTAGGCAATATTTTCTTATCAAGTATTAGGAACTGAAAACTTTTAACAGCATCGGTGGTATTAAGTTTCTCTCTTGAAGATTAAATTCTAACGAGATAATTGTACCTCGGTGTACGATTTCTTCAAACTGCCTTAAAAGCTGTAAGGATAAAGTTTAGCAATTTGTTCCTTTATTTATGCCAGTAATAGAAACTGAGGAATAATTCTCGATCAATGTATTTCGTCATTTTCTTCCCAAATGAGATGATCTCAAAGAAAAATATCACGTAAAATAATTTTTCATTGCAAGTATTTATTAGATGCATTTATGTTATCCGGTTTCGTCTTTAACAAAACAGAATTTCCTCTATAATTGAAAGACAATATTATTGATTGTTTTCAAAGAAGAATTATTGAAATTTTAATTAAAATCCCTCATGTAAAATAATCTTTTTACATAGGATAATTTTTAGGTATTAAAATAAACATTAGTTGTGATCGAAAAAAAATTTTTAAATAGAAAAGTTAATAAATTTTAAAAAAACCCTTTTTCACCTAAAAATATGTAATAACTCTTCAAATTTCATAAAGAATTGATTTTTTTTTTGTCTTTAAATGTAAGAATTTTAAATAGCATTTATTACATAATCTAAAATTAAATTTGTCGATAAATTTCAAAGGTAATATGACGGTGAAAAGAAAATTGGACTGTATCAAAAGTTTTTGTTTTGTTTTGATTTGGTTTGGAGTGCTGCGGTCTACTTTTTTGAAACGAGGGCTAATGAAACCGGGACCTACAGCTTAAAGCCGATTCCGAACGGTTACGACATTCATACCACAGTGGAATTCAAACCTACGAACGCCGGTACCGAAGGCTAGCACCCTAACCTATCAGCCATTGTTCGGCGTTTTTGTTTTGAAACTGTTTATAGAAGTTAATAGTGAATGTTTAAAATTTGGTTCAGTACATTAAAGAACAATTCATTTCAATAGGTAGCGTTAGTAATAGGAAATAAACTGATCATAAAGAAATATAAAGTTTATTACTTTAATTATATACTCGATATTTAGGTCATTTAAATGTTATTTTTAAATGTCTAGTTCGTATGTAGGGGAAATTACTTCATAATTTTCTTGCAGTTGTAGATAGCCTGCTCATATTGAAGGTAATAAGAACTGTTGGTTGAAATCAACAAAATGTTTAAAAGTTTATATCTATTTGAACACAAACTCTTTTTCTTGCTTTATTTCACAGCCTTATAAAAGTTTTTAAGCTCCCGGTTTTCCATTATTTAGTTCTTTATATGAAATTATTAAGTATCCTTATTTTTTACGTTCTACAACTGTTTTAAAATATAATAAAACTCTCATAAAACATTTCTACAAATAATTTATTGAACTGTGTTCGTAAAACGGCAATACTTTTTATTTAAATGGAACATTTAGGCAAAGAAAAGGGAAAGAATAGAGACATTTAAGATAAATTAATAGACATTAATATATACAACAAGAAATTAATACACAGACATTAATATATACCATATTATTGTTTCTTAAGAGAAATTAACAGATTAACCCCTTCCGGTAAAATGACGAGTCTAGCTCGTCATTAGTTTTTCATTCCATACCGCACAATGAGGAGCTACACTCATCATGCGATTAAAGTTACTCTTAAATATGATAATTAATTTAGTTTAAAATTTTTAGTGTACTGAATTTGGCAACACTTTTATCACTTGTGCAAATCACAAGTCACTATTGCGTATTGTTTACTTAGAATTTCTTGGTACAAGTCATTGCCAAATTAATGAGTCAGAATAAAAGAAAACCTACTAAGAAATGCCGTGTGTGTTACAAGAATCAAATTAAAAGTGAGACTACTTGGCGGTGTAAACAATTAAGAATTCCTTTGCAATTTGTTTTGAAAAGTACCACTAGCTTGAAGATTATTATCTGTATACCTTATTAATGTTTTGCTTTGATATTTTCTTAATTTTACTGTTTCTGATATTATTTAACGCTATGTAAAAAGTGGATTTTAATTAAGAATATGTAAAAATTGTAAAATGAAACAAGTTTTTTAAATAAAAATTAAATGGTTATTTCATGCACAGTTTTTCATTGTTAAATCATACCGGAAGGGGTTAAGAAATATTAAGAGAACTTTTCCAGTGGAACTAGAATCATTCTGCCTTCCAACATCATACATCAAATTGTTTCCTATTCATCTTATTGGCAATAGTCATAAATTTAATAAGAGTGTTCTTTACAGTATTTGGAAAGCATGTATTCAAATACTTCGTACTAAAATTACTTTATTCAACCATTTACCCGCCAATGTTCCAATAATAGAACATGGTTTTTAAAATAAAAAAATTCGCATGTAAAAGAAATGTTATCAGTATTTCTCATGGATACAATTGAAAATGATATTATAAAGTATTTCTTACAATAAGTTTTATTTTGTTTAGATAATTATTTATTTTTTTACAATACTTTGAATTTAACTATATTTTGTCAATTTTACTCTCCTTTACAATTAAATTTACTAAAATTCCAGTTAAGCAATACTTTAAAATTAGACATTAATTAGACATTAATACATTAGACAACATATCCTACGGGAATACAACTAAAGCAAAATTTTATTTTTAAATTTTAAAGGTAAAATTTACGATTTTATGTCTCTGTTTCATTATTGGAACATTGGGGTTTCAAGAGTTCATTTTTCATTTATGTGCAAAGCATTGTATGATATTGCAAACATTATTTTCTTTTGCATTCAGATAAGAATAGCAACTTTTCTAAAGAAAATAAATAGATAAAGCTGCAAATGGAAGCTGCAATACTTCGAAAGGATTATAATATTGGCACTGGACATTGATGTTCACTTTAGTAAAGTCATAACAATAGAAAGAAATTATTTTTGATAAGGTGGCTGAACATAAGTATGTGTGGGGTGGGGGACTTTCACCTGCACCTTTGGAGACAAGTGCAATTTCACATAAAAGGTGTCTTATTGCATATGTTTGCTGATATAGCCATCAGTTTAATTTGCCATAATTTTTCTTATTAGTTTTGTTCGATTAAATTAAAAAAAGGTGCATGTGTGCTTTCTATGTGTTTATTTATAAGTTGTCATAAATTTAACACCATGTCTGAAAGATGCCTTACAATACAAGATTATCTAGCCGTTCAACAGAATTGGAAAAACGGTACCAATGTTGCAGAAATTCTGTAATATTTATCAATTGTACATTATTTAAAGATAAATGAACAAAACAGTTAATATTAAGAAGATGTTATAATTATTATACTTTAAAATAACTATTTTCATGGGCTCTTAAAAATATTTATCCAATTTATCCATAAATTTATTTTAATCTATTTTATTCTTTTTTCACAGATCGTAGTATAAGCTAAAATAAAAGTAATTTGCTTTCTTGTATATTACCATTACTTCCATTAAGTCCATTACTTAAACCATATACACAGTGCCGTTAATCCAAAGATTAGTTTAAAAGTTCTAGTTGGTATATTGAGAAAATTACCTCATAACTTCTGTTGCAGTTTTAGAATATGTGTATAACGAAGATTTTTAGAGGTGTTGGTTGGAATCAGCAAAATGTTTCGAAATTTATTTCTATTAAAACCGAAACTATTTTTCTTGATTTATTTTCGCACCTTTATGAAATACTTTTAGTGTTCTAGTTTCGTGTACTTGCTGTATATAGTTTGAATTATCAAATCAACGTTTAACTCTATTTTTAGTTTATTTAACTTATTTCCGCAGTTATTTTTCTACAATTAGTTTATTAACTAGTACCGTTCTTTTATATGGTCAGCAATATGAAAGTGTATAAATAAATAAACACCAGTATATTACACAGTATAAACTCCAGTAAATAAAATATTACAAGTATTATCTCTAATATTTTTCCAATTTATCCATAAATTTATTTTATTCTATTTTATTTTTTTCACAAATCGTAGAATAAACTAAAATAAAAGTAATTTGTTTCCTTGTATAAAGAAAGAAAAGTCTAAAAGTTTGTTTGATACATCAAATAAACTCATTCAGTTCAATAGTTACATAACCTCAGTAGTTGAAAATGAACTGATCACATTCTAAGTCCGAAGTAAGTCCATTACTTAAACAACACTCCAGTTTCGTTCATCCAAAGATTAGTTTAACACTTTGACTGCCAAGCCAAAATTGCAAATGTTCACAACGGGGCCAAACTTTTTTTTGTGTAATTTGTATTTTTTCAACATAAAACTATATATAAAAACAATATTTCAAAACAAACAATATTTTAAAACAAACTCTCTCTATTTATATATATTCCCTTTTTTGTTGCATGTTCCAAATATTTAATTTTTCATAAAACTTAGCTCATAAAATCGGCCTGAAGTGTTAAAACACCATGGCTATCATATCGGATAGCCAGTGTCTCAACGGAAATATCACTGGATATCACATATGATAGCCATGGCAGTCAAAGTGTTAAAAGTTCAAGTTGGTATGTTGAAAAATTTACCTCATGACATCTCTTGCAGTTTTAGACTGTGTATAATGAAGATTCTTAGAGGTGATGGTTGGAATCAGCAAAATGTTTCGAAATTTATTTCTATTAGAACTCAAACTCTTTTTCTTACTTTATTTTCGTAAATTTATGAAATCTTTTTAGGGTTCCAGTTAACAATGTTGGTGTATATATTTTGAATTATCAAATCAACGTTTAACTCTACTTTTAGTTTATTTAACTTATTTACCAAGTTAGTTTTCTACAATTAGTTTACTTAGCTCGTACCGTTCTTTTATATTGTCAGTAATATGAAAGTATATAAATAAATATACACCAGTATATTTCAGTATAAATAAAATATTACAAATATTATCTCTAATATTTATCAAATTTATCAATAAATTTATTTTAATCTCTTTTATTCTTTTTTTACAAACCGTATAACAAACTAAAATAAAAGTAATTTGTTTCCTTGTATAAAGAAAAAAAGTCTAAAAGTTTGTATATTACATCAAATAATCATTGTGTTCAATAGCTACATACCCTCAGTAATTGAAAATATACTGATCACATTCAAAGTCCGAAGTAAGTTCATTACTTAAACAGTAATCCAGTTCCGTTCATCCAAACATTAGTTTAAAAGTTCTAGTTGGTATATTGGGAAAACTAACTCACAACTCTCCTGTAGTTGCAGATTATGTTTTTGATAATTGATTCTTAGAGCTATGGTTTATATAAAAAATATATTTGGAAATTTTTTTCTGTTTGAACTCAATATCTTTTACTTGCTGTATTTCGCATCTTTATAATTTTTAGGCTTTACCTTTCCCGTTCTTTCAATATTTATTTTAAATTAATTAGATGATTTTGTATCCAGTACAACTATTTTTACCAAACATAATAGATCATTTATGCTAATTTCAATAATTAATTTAACTAAATCATGTAGTTTATCAAGTTAGTTTTTTTAACAGTTTTTATGTATGTCTTAATGAAAAACTTCATAAACACATACACTTCAGTTTACTTCAGTATAGCTACCATACTATAAAAATACCTCTACTTTTTATCCAATTTATCCATAATATCTCTTAATCTCATTTCTTCTTTTTTCTATTAATCTTAGAATAATTTTACTTAAAAGATTTTTTTTATTGTTTAAAGAAAAAGTCTTATATATCATTTAATATACCAAATAACAATTCATGTTAAAAGTTACTTAGTTTTAGTAATTGAAAATGTTCCCATCACATCTGAAGTCCAAAATCCATTACTTAAACCATATACTTAGTGTCGTTAATCCAAACATTAGTTTAAAAGTTCTAATTGGTATATTAAGAAAATTACCTCATACCTTCTCTTACAGTTTTAGAATATGTGTGCAATGAAGATTTTTAGAGGTGTTGATTGGAATCAGCAAAATGTTTCGAAATTTATTTCTATTAGAGCTCAAACTCTTTTTCTTGCTTTATTTTCGTAACTTTGTGAAATCGTTTTATCTCTTAATTTCATTTTTTCTTCTTCTTTCTATTAATCTTAGAATAATTTGATTTAAAAGATTTTTTTATTCTTTAAAGAAAAATATTAAATATTACTTATTATACCAAATAAAAATTCATTTTAATAGTTACTTAGTTTTACTACTTGAAAATGTTCCCATCACATTTGAAGTCCTAAGTCCATTACTTTAACCATATACTCAGTGTCGTTAACCCAAACATTAGTTTAAAAGTTCTAGTTGGTATATTGAGAAAATTACCTCATAACTTCTCTTGCAGTTTAGAGTGAGTATAATGCAGATTCTTAGAGCTTTTGGTTAGAATCAGCAAAATGTTTCAAAATTTATTTCTATTAGAACTCAAACGCTTTTTCTTGCTTTATTTTCGTAACTTTATGAAATCTTTTAATGGTTCTAGTTTCGCTTGCTTGGTGTATATATTTTCAATTATCAAATTAAGTTTTAACTCTACTTTTAGTTTATTTAACTTATTTACGAAGTTATTTTTCTAAAATTAGTTTATTTAGCTAGTACTGTTCTTTTATATGGTCAGTAACATGAAAGTGTATAAATAAATAAACTCTAGTATATTTTAGTATAAATAAAATATTACAAATATAATCTCTGGTATTTATACAATTTATCCATAAATTTATTTTAATCTCTTTTAATCTTTTTTTCACACATCGTAGAATAAACTAAAATAAAAATAATTGGTTTCCTTATATAAAGACAAAAAGTCTAAAAGTTTCTTTGATACATCAAATAATCATTCATTTCAATAGCTACATACCCTCAGTAATTGAAAATATACTGATCATATTCGAAGTCCAAAGTAAGTCTATCCAAACGTTAGTTTAAAAGTTCTAGTTAGTATATTGAGAAAACTACCTCATAAATTCTCATGAAATTTTAGAATATGTGTATAATAAAGATTCTTAGAGGTATTGGTTAGAATCAAGAAAATGTTTCAAAATTTATTTCTATTAGAACTCAAACAATTTTTTTTTTTTTTTTGCTTTATTTTCGAAATTTTATGAAATATTTTTAGGGTTCCAGTTTTGCTTTCTTAGTGTATATATTTTGAATTATCAAATCAACTTTTACCTCTACTTTAAGTTTATTTAATTCCTTTCGAACGATGGCCGATTGATTAGGGTGCTAACCGTTGGTACCGGAGTTCGTGGGTTCGAATCCCACAGTGGCAAGGATGTTTGCAGCCGTTCGGAATCTGCTTTAAGCTGTAGGTCCTAGTCTCATTATCTCTCGTGTTGCAAAACGTAGACCGTAGCACTCCAAACCAAACCAAACCTTAACTTATTTACGAAGTTATTTTTCTACAATTAGTTTATTTAGCTAATACCGTTCTTTTACATGGTCAGTAACATGAAAATGTATAAAGAAATAAACACCAGTACATTTTAGTATAAATAAAATAATACAAATATTATCTCTGATATTTATCCAATTTATCCATAAATTTATTTTATTATTTTTATTCTTTTTATTATCTTTTTTTTACAAATCGTAGAATAAACTAAAACAAAAGTAATTTGTTTCCTTGTATAAAGAAAACAAAGTCTAAAAGTTTGTTTGATACATCAAATAACCATTTTGTTCGATAACTACATACCCTCAATAATTGAAAATATACTGATCACATTCGAAGTCCAAAGTAAGTCCATTACTTAAACAGTATTCCTGTTTCCTTCATCCAAACGTTAGTTTAAAAGTTCTAGTTGGTATATTGGGAAAATTACCTCATAACTTTCCGGCAGTTGTAGGCTATGTGACTCATAATGAAGATTCTTAGATCTGTTGGTTCAAATCAACAAAATGCTTTTATTTCTACTTGAACGTAAACTTTCTTTCTTTCTTTCTTTCACAACTTTGTTAAAAGATTTTAGTGTACTAGTTTTTCGTTCTTCCTTTATTTATCCTAAATTAATGAGCCTCTGTAAGTTTAGAGTAAATTTCGGTTTAAAAATTCCTGAGGAATTTCTGTAGAATATTTTAAAGTATTTCTAGAATTGATTTATGTTACTAAGTCCAATAGTTTTATATTGACGCTAACATGTAAGGATATGAATAAAACACCTCAGTTTAAACAAAAACAACAATATTTCTTTTAGACTGGGTTATTTCTATGATATCTTCCATTAGAAAAATATATAGAGATCATTTAATATTCTCCTAATTACTGATCTTATTCTTAATCATCTAATCATTTAATCATATGAATCAATTCATCTATAGAAAATTACAGAAAGGATAAATAGAACTGGCAAAATTACTCTGAATTTTACATAGTGATTTAAAACATTTATACCAAAATGTAGCGAAAAGAAAAATGCAGTCAACATAAGTAAGCTACAATTCGTGAGAAGGCCTTTACGCAGACAGCTGTTTTATTGCCTTAAGTGAACAACGATTTTAATAAGATACAAATAGTATTTTAAAATATTTATACCTAAATGTAGCAAAAACAAAAATGCAGTCAACATAAGTAATCCACAATTCGTGAGAGAGACTTTACGCAGACATCTGTTTTATTGCCTTAAGTGAACATCGATTTTAATAAGATACAAATAGTATTTTAAAATATTTATACCTAAATGTAGCAAAAACAAAAATGCAGTCAACATAAGTAATCCACAATTCGTGAGAGAGACTTTACGCAGACATCTGTTTTATTGCCTTAAGTGAACATCGATTTTAAAACGATACAAATATATTTATACATTTATACACACATACACATGTAAACACACACACAAAGGGATAAATAGAAGTGGCAAACCTTTAAATTACTCTGAATATTACATAGTATTTTAAAACATCTATACCGAAATGTAGCGAAAAGTAAAATTCAGTCAACATAAGTAAGCCACAACTTGTGCGAGAGACTTTAAGCAGACAGCTTTTTTATTGCCTTAAGTGAACATCGATTTTAATACGATACAAATATATTTATACATTTATACACACATACACATGTAAACACACACACAAAAGGATAAATAGAAGTGGCAAATTTTTAAATTACTCTGAATATTACATAGCATTTTAAAACATTTATACCGAAATGTAGCGAAAAGAAAAATGCAGTCAATATAAGTAAGCCACAACTTGTGCGAGAGACTTTAAGCAGACAGGTTTTTTATTGCCTTAAGTGAACATCGATTTTAATACGATACAAATATATTTATACATTTATACACACATACACATGTAAACACACACACAAAAGGATAAATAGAAATGGCAAACCTTTAAATTACTATGAAAATTACATAGTATTTTAAAACATCTATACCGCAATGTAACTAAAAGAAAAATGCAGTCAGCATAAGTAAGCCACACTTCGTGAGACAGTCTTTACGCAGACAGCTTTTTTATTGCCTTAAAATTTGCCATCGATTTTAATACGATACAAATATATTTATACATTTATAACACATACACATGTAACACACACACAAAAGGATAAAAAGAAGTTAAAAACTAATTACTGAATATTACATAGTATTTTAAAACATTATACCGAAATGTAGCGAAAAGAAAAATGCAGTCAATATAAGTAAGCCAACTTCGTGAGAGACTTTAAGCAGCAGCTTTTTATTGCCTTAAGTGAACATCGATTTTAATACGATACAAATTATATTTATATTTTATACATACACACACATAGGAAAATAAAAGTCAAACTTTTAAATTACTTATATTACATAGTATTTAAAACATTTACCGAAATTGCGAAAAGAAAAATGCATATATAAGTAAGCCACAATTGTGTAGACTTTAAGATATTTTTTTATTGCCTTAAAATTTGCCATCGATTTTAATACGATACAAATATAAGAATTTATTTTTGAATACTAATTAATTTAAAAATTTTAAATTTTAAAGAAAAATTATATTTGCAAAATATTTATTTTTTAATAAAATAATAAAATTGTCTTATTATATACATTAAAAAAAATAATTTAAATTAACAAAAATAACTTAAATATTTTTAGCTGAAAAATTTGATAAATAAAAAATTATTTAAAAAATTTAGTATTATTAAATATTATAAATTTAATTGTAAATGTTTTCAATTTTAACTAAATGAACAGTTCAAACAGTCTTTACTTTTTTGAGTATGCTTTAAGTTGTATTCTAAAATATAAAACTATATTTGCATTGTTTACTATAAATTTAAAATAATTTTTTATAGTGTACTGTATCCACCGTAACATAACACGTAGTAAAATTTATGTTTTTTACTTTATTTTAAAATCCTAACTAGGCATTATATATTTATGTCTATGAATTAAAATTTAAACAGAAATATATGGGTGTCTGATTGTCTTTGAATATTTTCTTTTATAAGTCGTTAGGAATATTTGATAGGCAAAGGATATAGTGGGCTGGATGAATCCTAATGAATTATACACATGTGTTAAACTACATAGTACAAAACTCGTTAGTGAATTCGAAATTAACGAAAATGTGTGAATAAAGTGAATAGTTATAAATGCAAAAAATGCAAATATTTTTTTTTTATATGTCGTCCTCAATTAATAAATGTTCAAACAGCTAATAAATGTACTTTACCTTTTGCTACATTAAGTTTTACAACTTTAAACTAAAGTTTAAATTATGTTGCCAGTCATAAAGTTCTAATTACAGTGGACTTCGCTTAATGTGATCCCGATTAATGTTATCAATCGCTTATTGTTATCGAAATCAGTTGGTCCCGATTTTCTCTTTTCATTTGTATGTTAAAATTATCACTTTATGGGATAGTTACACCGTTTACTTTTATTAGTTTTCGAACCTCATTTTAACTTGCAAATTAATAGTCACAATGTAACCCATTCTTTTCTTTCCCTTCGCTGTTTGAATTCGAAAATTTTCCCTCTTTCACCCAGAGAAATGGGGAAAGAAAAAAGGAGTGGTGTGTTACACGTTCCTGGAATTTTTCAGAAATACGCAAACCCTGCTGGTGGCCAATGGTTAAAAGATAAGCAGAAGGCAACACATTATTATCCTAACTGAGAATGAGCGTATTCACATTTTATGCCTTGCTCGCTTATATAAAGCTTGTCGGTATGGAAGCCAGAAAGCGAAATGATTTAACATTAAAATAAAAGATCGAGCTTCCACATTAAAAGAATCTGAAGTCTGTCAGATTATCATAGGAAGACAGATAAATGATGGAACTGATGAGTCAGGTGAAGAATCTCTTGATATTGAGCCACATCCTACAAGTGATAAAATGAGAAATGTTCTGAAAAAACTTGAAACTTGAAGTACAACAACGTTCCGACGACTATAAAAAACATTATGATTACGAACAATTTATCAATGAGCTTCTTAGAAAAAACTGTAGATAGTCAACAATTGATCTTTTTTTTAATTATGTATACAATTCATATGTTTTAAAGGATAATATACAGTACATAAATATAAGGTGAGTTATTTTCATTTTATTTTGAAATTTAGTAAGTGTAAATTAAAAGGTGGATAATTTATCTAATTTTGCATATCGTTTATTGTTATCAATCGGTTATTGTTATCAAAATTACAGTATCCCAAACTGACATATTAAGCGGAACCCATTGTATTTGTAAGGTGTAAAATATTTCTCACTCTTTTATAAAGGATTTGATAAATAGAATCATTAATAATGATAATAAATTATAGTTTAACATTACCATCAAAACCCTAAGGCTTATACATTTCTCCTCCCACACTATCGGTTCTTATCGTTTCTTTATCCAACTATTCCTTAATCTGAGACACAAACATCATCTAAAGATTACTAGAGAATCCCTCAAGATTTCATTAATAGATATCCGTTCGGGTGAGATAAGACTTTTCAGTAAGATCAAGGACAATGCAATGTACACTGCAAATCAAAAGAAAAACCCGGTATTCATCAACTCAAATTACGAACCTGAAATCTAAGAACAAAATATATTGCATTCTCTATATATAAATAAGCCACATTTCTATCCTTATTATTTGTTTCGGAAGATGAATAACTGAAAGTCACACTTTGGTAAGAAAGTGAATTTGTCTCTTCAGTGGTATAGTTTCTATGGCATACTTAACTAGAAGTGAAATAAATCATTCTGATAATAATATTATTGTATATCTAAGAGTAATTTCTTACTAAACTACTTGTAAATGGTAAATAATAATAAATCTTAATTAAAAAAATTAATAAATTAATAAATTAATGAATTAATAATAAGAATTCGTATATCAATTTAACATGCTAATGAATTATAAACCTAATGAGTGCTAAACGTATGTTAAACTACATAGCACAAAAATCGTTAATGAATTCAAAATTAACAAAATTGTGTAAATAAAGTAAATAGTTTCAAATAAAAAAAAATCTAAATAATTTTTTAAAATGCCGTCCTAAATTAATAAAAGTTCAAACCGTTAATAAATGTACTAAACCTTTGCTACATTAAGTTTTACCAACTTTAAACTAACGTTTAAATTATGTTGCCAGTCATAAAGTTCTAATTAACGTACAAAATTTCCTTCGAAGATTAAAAGTATTTATTACTGGTAGAAGATATTTATAAGGTGTAAAATACTTATAACTCTTTTATAAAAGATTTTGTTAAACGACTTTTTGACTATGAGAATACATTATTGTTTAACATTAGCATCAAATAGCTAAGGCTTGTAGATTTATTCTTCCAGACTATCCATTCTTATCGTTTCTTTATACAACTATTCCTTAGTATGAGACACAAACATCATCTAAAGATTACTAGAGAATCCCTCAAGATTTCATTAATAGATATCCGTTCGGGTGGGATAAGACTTTTCAGTAAGATCAAGGGACAATGCAATGTACACTGCAAATCAAAGGAAAACCCGGTATTCATCAACTCAAACTACTAACCTGAAATCTAAGC
>CM063509.1:108459541-108462041 GCA_032207245.1 Pardosa pseudoannulata
CATGCATGTGTGTGTGATTATATTTTTTTCACATCACAAAGAGAAGAGCGTTCATTTTTAATTCCTCGCAAACATGGCGAATCGCAGTCGAGTGAAAACACAAATACATATTTAGGATGATTGTGAAAGTATGTGTAGTTCTCTGATGGATGTCTGCCTGAAAAAAATGTACAAACTCGGTTATATAGCTCTGGGCCAACCAATCAGCGTTTAAATACGAATCACATGGTCACTCCGTACTTATTACTTAGTTTAACAGTCAGGAACTATTTTAAAATGCTTAAGCAACAGGAAACTTGGCGGTAAGAAGTTGCCAATTTATTAAGAAAAACAAAGATATTTACAAAGTTTGCTAGAAAAAGATGACAAGAAAAAAAGAATAGAATCACCCGAAAATTATATTAAGCTTCACACAATCAAGCTGTTTATTTTTTAGGATAAAAATTGTAGCTGTGTAGTACATTGCTGTTGTTCCTTCAAATACACTATTCTGCTTTAAATGAATAATCCAAGTTTGCTTTTTATCATCTTTAATATTAATTATAGAAAAATGCCACTGATCTACATTACAAAATGCAAATATATTAGTGAGAAGAAAAGGTAAGGAAATTGAAAGAAAATAAAGTAAAAGAAGCACTCCGCGTACTACACTTGATAGAAAAAAATCCGAAGTCCACGAGCACATTGCATTGTTTTTCTTCCTTCTAAAAGTACTCCAGCAACCCTATACTTTTTTCCGCCAAAACACTCTTTCAACTCGTGGTCTTTAATTATTCTGTGCATACTTTTTTCCACGGAGCTGTCCACGGAGATCGTGGGTTCGAGTCCCACTGTGACATGGATGTTCGTAGCCGTTCGAAATCGGCTTTATGCAGTAGGTCCCGATCTCATTAGCCCTCGTGTTGCAAAAAGTAGACCGTAGCTCTCCAAACCAAACCAAACCGGCTCTGTCTAAATTGACCGGAACTCCAGGCATGGTCCTGAATCGCCTCCTGGCGAACAACCACAACTTTCCAAACTTAGTGAAGTTTAAGTGCAGTCTTTCCCACTGGCCACACCACACGCCTCCTGGAGTCACGAAAAAATACTTGGACATGGAACCCACAACGTGTGAGTCCGGCAAGCAAATCAGTTTCGCAAACCTTATATAAAACATAGCTGCATTCTCACAAAAATATCATTTCATATGTACACTGTTTGTGTACCATATTCTTTTATCAGTTCAAATATACAAAACCAGATAGCAATTTTGCAAAACTTCAATATGTTTCGTAAACAAATTACTTTGTTACTATTTGTAAAATATTATATACTCAAGATAAAACTTCTATTCAATATTTAAAACTTTATCGCATTTTAAAATTTCTCAATTCCATTATAAACTGGAAGAGTTATGCCTGAAGATTGCTTAGCAATTTATTTTCATTTTGACATTCCAGACAGACTAATGGTCATAGTATAAAACAGTTATATAAATATCCAAATTGATTCTTTCTTCATACGTCTTAGAAACGAAAGAAATTGAAGCCTATAAGTTTTCATCTGAAATACGTATTATTTATCAACGACTTTGAATGAAATAAAATATATGCATAAAATGTACACTGTTTGTGTACCATATTCCTTTATTAGTTCAAATAGACAAAATCAGATAGCAATTTTGCAAAACTGCAATAGGTTTCATAAACAAAATACTTTATTGCTATTTGTAAAATAATATACACTCAAGAAAAACTTCTTCTCAATACTTGAAAATTTATGGTATTTTAAAATTTTTCAATTCCATTATAAACTGGAAGAGTTATGCCTGAAGATTGCTTAGCAATTTATTTTCATTTTGACACATGCCAGACAGACTAATGGTCATAGTACGAAACACTTATCTAAATATCCAAATGTATTCTTTCTTCATATGTCTTAGAAACCAAAGAAAGTGAAGCCTATAAAATTTTATCTGAAATACGTATTGTTTATCAGTGATTTTGAAAGTAATAAAATATACACATAAAATGTACACTGTTTGTGTACCATATTCCTTTATTAGTTCCAATAGACAAAACCAGACGGCAATTCTGCAAAATACAATTTGTTTAATAAACAAAATACTTAATTACTATTGGTAAAATATTATGCACTCAAGATAAAACTTCTTTTCAATATTTAAAAAAGTTTATCGTATTTTAAAATTTCTCAACTCCATTAAAAACTGGGAAATTTATGCCTGAAGATTGCTTAGCAATTTATTTTCATTTTGACACATGCCAGACAGACTAATAGTCATAGGATGAAACACTTATATAAATATCCAAATGGATTCTTTCTTCATATGTCTTAGAAACCAAAGAAAATGAGGCCTATAAATTTTCATTTGAGATACGTATTATTAATCAGCGATTTTGAAAGTAATAATATATATATATATATATATATATATATATATATTATATATATATATATAGAATATCAGATATAAAATATATATATATATATATAAACAAAT
>CM063509.1:108467041-108484541 GCA_032207245.1 Pardosa pseudoannulata
CAAAATTGCGGTTTCAATCCATCACTGCCAGACCTATAAACTTTCGGTTAAATTTATTATTTAAAATAAACTTAACGCTTCAATTGTTAACTAAATAATAAATTACTAAAATGAATTAGATCTGATGGTGTTTTAGAAATTAGATTTTTTTCTATTATAGTTAACTAATTTTCTATCTGCTTACAAATATCTATTGAAAATTTATATTAGTTTAATTTATTTTTAATTTAAAGGTAGTACTCACTCAGTTCTATTGAATCTATTAATTTTGTTAAAATTAATAAATTTCTTATATAAACAAGAATGTTTCTTTTTATTTGGTTAAATTTATTATTTAAATTAAACTTAACGCTTCAGTTGTTAACTAAATAATAAATTACGAAACATGTATTAGATCTGGTGGAGTTTTAGGAATTTAATTTTTTTTATATTATAGTTAACGGCTTTTCTATCTGCTTGCAAATGTTTATTGAAAATTGAAGTTAGTTTAATTTATTTTTAATTTAAAGTTAGTACTCAATCAGTGCTGATTGAATCTATGAATTTTGTTAAAATTAATAAATTTCTTATAAGAACATTTATTTTTATTCGGTTAAATTTATTATATAAAATAAACTTAACGCTTTTATTGTTAACTAAATAATAAATTACGAAACATGTGCTAGATCTGAAGGTATTTTAGAAATTAGATTTTTTTTTATATTATAGTTATGAGCTTTTCTATCTGCTTACAAATGTCTATTGAAAATTAAAGTTAGTTTAATTTATTCTTAATTTAAAGTTAGTATTCAATCAGTGCTGACTGAATCTATGAATTTCATGAATAAGATTTTCATTTTTTTTTCATTTTATATTATTTTTTCAGTTATTTTTAAAAATATATGCTTTAAAAAAACTAAATAATTTTTTACAATTTGATCATTATGAATAAATTTGCTAAATTTTATCCTATAAAGAGAAAAGTTCGATTTTATGGTGAATTGTTACAAGGTGGATTTATTGAATATTTTGAATATCTTTAGTCTCAAAAAGTACTATGACCGTATTATACTGCGCAATATAAATTTATTACGTACTATATACAATAATATTATACTTTATATTTAGTTACATCTATTTTTCTATATTTTTATTGTAATCAAAATAAAGAAATAATTTTATAATTTTATAACAGATGAATCAAATCTTGAGTTTCGAAAGATTATTTTTTATAATTTTATTAAATATTTAGAAATTTACGACAGCTGAAAATATATAAAACTTTTTGTGCTCAAAACAAAAAAAAAATATGGTTAACCAGATATCTCCATAAAAATTGATAAAATGGTGTTACAGTAGAACCTATATCGCCCCAAGTAATTGGGACCGAATCAACTTCGAATAATCGAAATTTTCGGATAATCGAGAATTCATCAATAATCATCTAGTTTAATATGTAGTATCGTCATTGGTGCAATAACATTCGATTGTTCTGGGACTCGGTAGTATGACCTTCCAAATTTCGAAATAGAATTTGTTTTTGTTTAGAACAGGTATGTTTGAAAGTGGGGAAGAGTACACATACCAAAAATTGTGCTTGCGAGAAGGAATTCTAAAAAAGGGAATTCCAAAATATTTATCTGCACTCGTGTTTTGGAAAGGACTGCTTGCTTACTAAATAAATGCGGGTAAAAAGAAAACTTTAAAATTGCATGCTTGCAAGGAGAAAATTTTGGATGATAGTAGAAAGTGAAAGAAAAAGTGAAGAAGAAATCGGCTTTGGTTAACGGAGTTTCGGTTAATCGAGGTTCTACTGTATTAGTTTAACACTAGATTTACGGATGTTGATCATATACCTATTTTTACTGAAGTGCACCAATTTGACCCATACAAGAAAATTGAAGTTTTTTGCAAAGAAATTAGTTCAGAATTAATTTAAATAAAATGTTTCTTATCAAAAAATTCATGGGAAACTTTTTTTTTACATATAAAATCTGTTTTTGAAACCCATTTTCCGCAAACATTTCTATTACATTTAGCACAATGATTCCTACATCTGTTTCTTTTGCGCAATTGTTGAACTTGACAATTATTCCGTGAATCCGTAGTATGAATTTCTGTCATTGGAATGGAAGTGTTCTCGACTTCTTCTCTATATTTACTTTATACTATATTTATTTACTATATTTATTTATTTTCCTATATATTCTATGAGTCAAATTGGCTCACAACCGTGAAAATAGGTATACCCCATTTGAGATAATGCGAAATGAAGGGCTCTGAGGGGAAGAGTAATGAAAGTTTACATACATTTGATTACTTAACTAAAAACCAACGTATGTTTTTGAAAAGTGATATTAAAGTGTTATATATATATATATATAGTGATCCAACTTTTAACGGGTCATATTGGCTCGATCCGTAAATCTAGTGTTAAAGAACTGAACATGAAAAAATAAGGTGCGTTAATGATTCTACATCGCTTTCAAACTGTTTTAAGGTCGTAATGGGAAGATTACTTACTGAGATCTCTTGGGAAGTCATTCTGTTAAAAGTGTTCCTTTCGTTATCAAGGGAATTAGAGATGAACATCGGGAGAATGAGCTGAACTCTTTGGAAATTCGTATGAAGTTATTGTTTTGAAAATGAGATAAAAGAAAATAAGAATAATAAGTGATGTTAAAGTTTTATGTACATATAGTGATCAAATTTTTATTGAGTCAAATTGGCTCGGTCCATAAATCTAGTGTTAAATATGTTCATTAGTTTACTATGAAACTCTTTCCTGCCGAGTAAAAGTTAAATGTAATATATCTGCAGTGTGAGAATTTGTGAATTTTAACTAATGAATGTATGAAATTTTTCAGGTGCCGTTGGCAATGAAGAAGAAGGAACATCGGAAGACAAGGATGCTGCCGATGAGGAGGAACAGGAACGATTGGAAGCCTTGCGAGAGGCTGAAGAGCGAAGGAAGGAAAAACACAGGAAAATGGAGGAAGAACGAGAAAAAATGAGACAGGAAATCAGAGATAAGGTAACCCTCATACCTTTGCTTTCAAAGACACTGAAAGCAATTTACGCACCATTTTCTTTATACAGTGGACTCCGATTAATGTGATCGCTTTTAATGTTATTAATCGCTTATTATTATCGAAACTACTTGGTCCCGAATTTCTCTATTCCTTTCTATGTTAAAATTATCGTTTTATGTCATCGTTACATCGGTTAAATTTATCAGTTTTCGAACTAACTGGCAAAAGAATATTCCCAATGTATTCAGAAAGAACCCATTCTTTTCTTTCCCTTCGCTGTTGTTTAAATTTACGAGAATTTCTTCTTCAACCTAGGGAAATGGGGAATGAAGAAAGGAATGGAAAATTGCAAGTTCCTGGAATTTTTCAAAAATACTCACACCCTGCTAATGGTCATTGGTTGTCAGATAAGCAGAAGGTCACACATTATTATCGGAACTGAGAAGGAGCGTATTCACATTTTATGCCTTGCTCCCTTTCATGCAGCTTGTCATGGAAGACAGAAAGCGAAATGATTTAACATTAATTTGCTCTAATTTTTTAAGCAAAACGATAAGGCAGATTAGTCCTATGACAGTCAAGAAACCACCTCTTTGTTCGGGAATAATTTTTTTAATTATTTTTTGTGGATAAGATGGTATTTATAGCCATATTTGCATCAATAAGTGTTTAAGGAAATTAAAACTTTGAAAAACGTTTGAAAGATTTCAAGAAACTATAAACTCAAGAATAAATTAATTAGGAAAATTTTAATATATACATCACACATTTTAAAAATAAGTTTTAAATCGTATTCAGTTTTTGAAACTCGAAAATTCATTTTAAAACTTCAACAGTGATAAAAAAATATCCGCAATGTTATTTTGAAACCTAATCGACTTTGAGATTGAAACATATCTGTATCTTAAAATGAACTACAGTTGACTCCGCTTAATGTGATCGCGGTTAATGTTATCAATCGCTTATTGTTACCGAAATCACTTTGTCCCGATTTTCTCTATTCATTTGCTGTAATTTTTCAAGCAAAACAATATGGCACATTACTCCTATGACAGTCAATACACCACCTTTTTGTTTCGGAATATTTTTTTTAATTATTCTTTGCAGATAAGATGATATTTATAACCATATTTGCATCAATATGTGTTTAAGGAAATTAAAACTTTGAAAAACGTTTGAAAGATTTCAAGAAACTATAAACTCCAGAGTAAATGAATTTTGAATATTTTAATAGATACATCACACATTTTAAAAATAAGTTTTAAATCGTAGTCAGCTTTTGAAGCTTTAAAATTCATTTTAAAACTTCAACAGTGATAAAAAAATATCCGCAATGTTATTTTGAAACCTAATCGACTTTGAGATTGAAACATATCTGTATCTTAAAATGAACTACAGTTGACTCCGCTTAATGTGATCGCGGTTAATGTTATCAATCGCTTATTGTTACCGAAATCACTTTGTCCCGATTTTCTCTATTCATTTGCTGTAATTTTTCAAGCAAAACAATATGGCACATTACTCCTATGACAGTCAATACACCACCTTTTTGTTTCGGAATATTTTTTTTAATTATTCTTTGCAGATAAGATGATATTTATAACCATATTTGCATCAATATGTGTTTAAAGAAATTAAAAATTTGAAAAACTTTTGGAAGATTTCAAGAAACTATAAATTCCAGAGTAAATGAATTTGAAAAATTTTAATTCATACATCACAATGTTTAAAATTAAGCTTTAACTCGTAGTCAGCTTTTGAAGCTTTAAAATTCATTTTAAAACTTCAACAGTGATAAAAAATATCCGCAATGTTATTTTGAAACCTAATCGACTTTGAGATTGAAACATATCTGCGTTTTAAAATAAACTACAGTAGACTCCGCTTAATGTGATCGCGGTTAATGTTATCAATCCCTTATTGTTATCGAAATCACTTGGTATAATATAAATATTTCTTGATTCATTTGTATGTTAACCCATATTGTACCACACCAACTAAATATTCCTGTAAGTTATTAAAACTTAATCCATATCATTAATATGGTGTAACTAAGTATATAAAACCAAAATTTTGAAAAAACATTTTTAATTTTTTATGTAATTGGCTGTCCTATAAATAAGACAACGGTCCATTACACTACTAAAACTTAACAAATATCACTTACATTGCATTACGTTGATTCATAGATCAAATTTGGGGAAACAGTGAAAACAAAGTCCAACATTACATTTTAGGCATACTGTTGTAGGTTTTCTCTTGCAGTTATTGAACTGGCAGTAAGAGAGTAAGTTTATCTTGCAAAAAATCTCCAGTTTTTCTGAATAGAATAGACATTTATTTACCCCTTGTTGTGTCCAGGTGTGTAAACAGGTGTTTGATCTGGTTTTATTTAAAGAAAAGAAAAGAATTTGCGCTATCAATGCAATATTGAATTCATAGAAAAATAATCTGGATTGGACAGTCAACTTAATTTTAGGGCACCTTTTTTATGCTTACAAAATACGCATGTAAAATATATTTTCAACAAAATCTTTCAGCTATATTATTAGCTCTGTTTTTAAACTAAATGTAATCTCCACAATGTTTAAAAAATAATAAAAATAAATATAAAATTAAAGATTAAAAAATGACAATTTTGAAGAGGTTGCTGAAAATAAATTTTACAAAACAGTATAATTTGATTTCTCAGTTTTTTTTTTTTTTTTTTTTTTTTTTTTTTTTTTTTTTTTTTTTTTTTTTTTTTTTTTTTTTTGTTACTATGCTAAAGTGTCTCTATTTTAAAGGTGTTAAAATAAAATCAACCCAGAAAATATTTATAACTTTATTATTAAATGGAATTTTATTTGCTGTCCTGTTTATAGGACAACGGTCCAATATGGATTAAAAGGATAGCTTTATGGCATCATTACATCATTTAATGGTATCCGTTTTCCAACCTGATTTTAAATGGCAAAGGAATATTCTCAATATATTCAAAAGGAACCCATTCTTTTCTTTCAATTTTTGCTGTAGTTTTTATTTTCGAAAATTCTCTTCTTCAACCGAGGGAAATGAGGAATGAACAAAGGATTGGGATATTACAAGTTCCTGGAATTTTTCAAAAATGATCACACCCTGATATCGGTCAGTGGTTGTCAGATAAGCAGAAGGTAACACATTATTATCGGAACTGAGAAGGAGAGTATTCACATTTTATGCCTTGACCGCTTGCATGCAGCTTGTCGATATGGAAACCAGAATCGAAATGATTTAACATTTAAACAAAAGATCGAAATTTTAAATCGTTATGACAGGTTACCAAAAATAAGTCAGCGCAATGCTGCAGCGTAGTTAAAAGTTTCTCAGCCTCTGAATTGCATTGAAAGCGATTAGACGTGGAATACAACAACGATCCGATCACTTTAAAAACAGTACAAACAAACAAATGTATGCAATCAACAATTGATCAATTTTTTAATTATGCATACAATTCTTACATTTAAAGAATAACATAAGTACATAAATATATGAGTTTTTTCCATTCTATTTTGAAATTTAGTAAGTGTAAATTAAAGGGCAGTTGGTAAATTTATCTAATTTTGCATATCATTTGTTGTTATCAATCGTTTATTGTTATCAAAATCATGGTGTCCCAAACTGATCACATTAAGCGGAGTCCACTGTATTTAGAAAAAAAAGTGATTGACTTTTTAAAAATATTAACAGCAAAATGAATGGATATATTTCATACCTAGTTTTATTAATCAAATGCAACTATCCAATAATGTACAACTGAGCACTTTTCATGATCTGAATATATTTTTACAGGAATTTTTACGAAGTGGAATTAGCCAATAACGCAAAAGCGAATATTTTTCTTATTATAATATGACCTGGTTATATTGCGTACGAGGTTTTTCATCAAATGGAATTAATGATTAACAATTCAGTTTATTGACGTCATACATCTCTATTCTGCATGTTTTTACTTAAACATAACACACTTGGCTGTTACAAATGGAAACGAAAACTTGCGATAATGAAAATCAGTAATACGTTTTTAAATTATATTTCTATCATACATCCTTTTTGCACACAGAGGCACAAAATAATATATATACAAAAATATATTACTGCGTTGCATACATGCATTTATGTGTGCAAAGTTTAAGATAACTGAGTAACAATCTTAATAGACATAAGAGTAAAAGTTTTTGTAACTTCTAGTATTAGTGCTTCGAGACAGTGTAACTGCTTCCATAGACTACAAGTGTTTAATACCTAAAAAATACACAAAAGTTTGTGAAATATTTAATATTAAACTCCTCGGCGCAACAGCAGCTAGGGGGCCAGTGCCTACGGTGCCAATCTCCCTTTACGTGATCAACGGCCCTGGGGTACGAAGCATATGTTCCGGTTCAGTTCATCTACCCACTATAAGGGATGAAAGGCTGAGTCAACCTTGCCCATCCCGGGGATCGAGCCTCTGACCTGTGTCGTGGGGGCGCTACCCCAACGCCACCGCTTCCGAAATGTTTAATACCAATATTCTTAAACAAAAAATAATGTGTCTTAACTATAATAAAGAAACACGTAGAAAGTGATTGCATTAGAATTTTGAAAAAATTTCTTACAATATACTTTGAGCGAAAGCTTAATTTAGCATTGCTGTTGTTATTGACTTATGCCACTTAGTCAAACCAAGCACGATTAAGCCAGAGGCTACTTGTATTAAGGCAAAGGGATGTGCCTTTCGTTTCCACGAGCACCACAAATGTTAAAGAACTATTTATGCTCAAGTGGGTCCTCAAGCGGAAGCAAGGACCAATCAGAAGACCCATAGGCTTGGCTTGCCACCCCCAGAGGTATTGATTGACAACTGGGAGGACATTGTGACCACGAACATACTTTTTGTGCTCCATTTACCTTTAACGAACACGGAGGATCTTAGGCCGGCTGGAGTTCCGAACCCACAAACATCCAGTTAAGAGAACATTGCATTTGCCGTCTGAGCTACTCCGCCTCTTTTAATTTCGTATAGAGGTATTAACCTATAACTGACATTACAATGATTGGAGAACAGTAATCTGTAGAAAGATTTGATAATTTAAAAATCTATAAGATATGAATTGTTAAAAATCTCATGAAAATTACATGAAATTAAAAGTAAAAGTAGAAAGAAATTATTTCTGTTTTATCATTATAACAACCTATTTATTTAATTATCTGACTGAGATTAATACATTCTATAGATAATACAAATATAAGCATGAAGTAAAAAAAATAGGATTATCTATTGAGTGTAATTCTTAAAATTTTACGAATCATACTACTCGCAATTTCTTCAGTATTAATTGTTCTAAGCTTTTTTGGAATTGATTAACCCTTTAACGGACAGTGGTTTCGAAACCACCTATTAAACATCTTTCTTTTAAACTTTATTGTTTGGAGTACTTTATATTTTTATAATTATTTACAGCTTTAATCTCATACATCTGTGACGTATGGAAGCCAATAATGTAGAATCAAGAGCTTCTGCAATTAAAAAAAAACTTTTTAGAGACATGGATGATTTTTCGATTTTTTTTAATGTTTTTGACATTTTAAATTTACAACAGATGATAACTCTACATTTAATTTATTTTTATTTATTTATTTATTTTTTTAAATATGTGTATTTAAACTTGCTGTACCTGAGAAGTCAGTAATTCAATTTATCCTTCTTATGACCCCAAATAAAAGTATCTACAGAAACCCCACTTATAAATTGTTAAGCTATTTATTTATTATATCATTTTAAGGATTCTTATTTATTGTTCTTTTAGTATAGTTAAAATTTTCAAAAGTAAAAGTATAATGTTCATGCTGTACAAGGGGAGGGGTTAGTCAGTTAAACAACTCCTCAAACCCTCCTAATATGGTTTTAGGATTTGGTTTGGAGCGCTACGGTCCACTGTTCTGCACACGAGGGCTAATGAGAACGGGACCTACTGCTTAAAGCCGATTCCGAACGGCTACGAACATCCATGCCATAGTGGGATTCGAACCCACGAACTCCGGTACGACGATCAGCGCCCTAACCAATAGGCCAAACCCTCCTAATTAATGTATTATGATAGTTCAAAACAGACAAGCTTTTAGCAAGTATAAATTTCTTTTTGAAAGTATGAGATATTTAAACATTTATTTTCTTTGTATTATCTTGAAATTAATAGATTCAGAACTTTTTAATGTATTTTGTTTTTTATTCAATATTTCTCTAATCTATGTACAGAAGCTCACATATAATTTCTGAGCAAATGGTTCCATAAAAAATTATCCCTGATGTTTAGCTTATTGGCCACTATATCTATCTTGAAAGCGTCTAGAAATAAATATTAGCTTTAGAATAAAATCTTTGATTAGGATTTTATTCATACAAAAGTTTTAAGTTGCATATTGCATGCCTGAAATTCGAAATTTATTCAAAAGTTTCTGCGGTTTTAAGTACTTATATTTGAAAGAATCATAAAATTCTCCATGCAAAAAATATGAATTACAAATTACTCACATACATTATTTATAATTATTAATAAAGGAGAATACATTTAGAATAGTACTTACTGAAAATTTCTCCTGTTTTTTAAAGAAATTTTACATAATGTTTTGAATAATTTGCTTTAAATTTTTTTTAAAGATCCGCGTGTTTTCGTATGTGGATTTTCCCATGCTTTATGGTTTATATGTGAACACAATAGCGGAAAATAAATTAATACGTTATGATTAATTCGGAATAAAATCAAAGGATGATTTAAGCACGTAAATGTTTTCTTTCCTCGCGTTATTTCTAATTTAAAATTATTCATTCTTTTGTTAAAATGAATTGTAAAATTAAATCACGTAAGAGTTTTCATATATGAAAAATTGTCTTTCAATTATAAAATTTCCATCAAGGAACTAGAAAATATTTTTGCATTTCTTTAGGTAGAAAATCCTATAAACGTGGTAGTTAATCCCTTCCGGTAAAATGACGAGTCTAGCTCGTCATTAGTTTTTCATTCCATACCGCACAATGACGAGCTACACTCGTCATGCGATTAAAGTTACTGTTAAATATGATAATTAATTTAGTTTAAAATTTCTAGTGTACTGAATTTGGCAACACTTTTATCACTTATGAAAATCACAAGTCACTATTGCATATTGTTTACTTGGTACAAGTCATTGCCAAATTAATGAGTCAGAATAAAAGAAAACCTACTAACAAATGCCGTGTGTGTTACAAGAATCAAATTAAAAGTGAGACTACTTGGCGGTGTAAACAATTAAGAATTCCTTTGCACTTTGTTTTGAAAAGTACCACTAGCTTGAAGACTATTATCTGTATACCTTATTAATGTTTTGCTTTGATATTTTCTTAATTTTATTGTTTCTGATATTATTTAACTATGCAAAAAGTGGATTTTAATTAAGAATATGTAAGAATTGTAAAATGAAACCAGTTTTTTAAATAAAAATTAAATGGTTATTTCATGAACAGTTTTTTATTATTAAATCCTACCGGAAGGGGTTAATAGAAGTCAAATTCAATGTTCTATAATAATTTACCGAGGGTTAAAGCACACTCAGGTGAAATTTATAATGACATGTTAATCAGAAAGCAAAAGAGTGTACTACTGTGGATGAGTACAATACGAAACGCTTCCAGAAAGTAAGTTTCTCTATTTAAAAGAAATAAAAACTCACACTTTCACGGATATATTTATTGGCAACAAGTACAACAATGTTTCGGTTATTTTTCAACATAGTCACCATCGGAATTGAGACATTTGTCGTATTGTGGAATCAAATTTTGTATACCTCTGTCGTAGAGTGGTGAGAATGTGATGGCTTCTGCTTATCTGACAACCACTGACCACCAGCAGGGTGTGCGTATTTCTGGAAAATTACAGGAACGTGTAATTTCCCCAATCCTTTGTTCATTCTCCATTTCCCTTGGTAGAAAAGGGAGAATTCTCGGAAATTAAAACAACAACAAAGGGAAAGAAAAGATTGGGTTCTTTCTGAATACATTGGGAATATATATTTTCCAGTTAAAATGAGGTTCGGCAACAAGTACAGCAGTGTTTCAGCTATTTTTCAACATAGTCACCACCACAATTGAGACACTTGTCGTATTGTGGGATCAATTTTTGTATAGCTCTGTCGTAGAGTGGTAAGAATGTCCTGCCTTTTGCTTATCTGACAACCATTGACCACCAGCAGGGTTGCGTATTTCTGGAAAATTACAGGAACGTGTAATTTTCCCCATCCTTTGTTCATTCTCCATTTCCCTTGGTAGACGAGGGAGAATTCTCGGAAATTAAAACAATAACAAAGAAAAAGAAAAGATTGGGTTCTTTCTGAATACATTGGAAATATTCCTTTTCCAGTTAAAATGAGGTTCGATAACTTATAGCATTAACCGGTGTAACGATCACATAAAGCTATAATGTTAACATAAAAATGAATCGAAAAAATCGGGACTAAGTGCTTTCGATAACAATAAGTCATTGATAACATTAACCGTGATCACATTTAGCGGAGTCTACTGTAGTTGATTTTAAAACACAGATGTGTTTCAATCTCAAATTCGATTAAGTTTCAAAATAACATTACGGACATTTTTTTATAATTGTTGAAGTTTTAACCCTTTATCTACAATATGAACTACTGAAAATTTCTTCATATATATATATATATATATATATATATATATATATATTGTTTTAGCTGCCATATTAATAATTAAAGAATATACAAGAAAAAAATCTCCCCGGTGCGAAATTTAATTTGTTAGAACTAATTAATTAAAGTGGTACTTAAAAGTACCATCAGTAGATAAAGGGTTAAAGTGATTGGTACTTATAAGTACCGTCAGTAGATAAAGGGTTAAGATGAATTTTCGAGTTTCAAAAGCTGACTACGATTTAAAACTTATTTTTTAAATTTGTGATGTATACGTTAAATTTTTCACAATACATTTACCCTGGAGTTTATAGTTTCTTGAAATCTTTCAGAGATTTTTCAAAGATTTAATTTCTTTAAACTCTTATTGATGCTAATATGGCTATAAATACCACCTTATCTGTGAACAAAGAGATGTTCTCTTGACTATCATAGGACTAATCTGCCATATCGTTTTGCTCCAAAAGTTACAGCAAATCTCCAAAACCCATCATTAGTTTTTCAAATCACGTAATTATTAAAGAAAAAATTCATGGAATCTATTGAAATTCCAGAAAAAAATACTAACTTAACACATTATGTGCGGGTACATTTCGCAGCGGAATTGTACCGGGAGCGGGTGTTTTGTGCGTAAATTTATTTATTTAGTTAAATCTCAATAGATCGAAAATTATTTAATTTTTTAACCAACTTTTCATATTTTATATTGAAATATATAAACAAATATATAAATAGAAATATATAAATAACAACTATAAGATTTTTGTAAACAAAAAATATATTTTTAGTGGATAAATTTATAATAGTATCGTAAATATGAAAAATCAAATAGAAATAGTAGTATATAGGTTTCATTTTTTCGAATTATGCTTTATATAAACATTTTTACATTATAAAAAAAATGAAAAGAGCAATCATAAAACTAATAATGTAAAAACTAGTTTTTATTTGTCTAAATGTTTCCAGAATCTATGTAGTATACAAGAACATTCGGCTTCGTTTTCCTGTATATACCGTTATTTTTGTACCCACAAACAAACCATGTTTTTACACTAACCCGTAATAGTACGTGACCTGCGCTCAAATATCAATTGTCAAAAAACGTACTAGCACGTGTCCCGTATACAATGTGTTCAATGTTAGAGAGTCGAATAATCCGTAAGAGGTAAAAGGTTCTACAAAAAAAACCTAAGTGAAATTAAATACTGACATCAAAGAACAGGTTTGATTTCAACAAATAACAGGTTCATTCAAATAAAATAAAAAAATATCCTCTAACAAAAAAGAAGATTTTTTAAATTATACAAATAACAGTAAATTGTTGGCTTTTTACATCAAAAAATAACTTTGGAAAATTGAACAAGAACCCGAAGAGAACTCTTGAAGATCATAAAACTAATACTCTACCGCTTGAATGCTTTGCTCAAGATATCCCGACAAGTCTCTAAAATCTATTATCTGTTTTTCCAATCGCGCAAAATCAACGAAAGTCTTAATGAAATCTAAGGAAATCCCAGTTGAATTTCATTAGCTTAGGCAGAGTTAGGAAAAAAAACTCTCTTTATTGGCTGTGTGTATCTGTGTTTATTTTACGTGCATTTATTCTGCATCTAAATTGTTTCTATTTATTTGCACAAAGCTTCATGATGCAAGAAAAATATTAGTCTTTCTCAATCAAGTAGTTAAAAAAAGGATAGGATTTTATTGGGTTTACTCTTTTTTTTTTCTTTTTCTTTTTGCGGTTAAATTAAATCCGAGAAAGAGTATCACAGATAAAATGTCTTTAGCAGGTATCATATTTCACCACGTAGAAAAATGTACTGTAAAAATGCTCCAGACACTGGCACTACATTAGTAAGTAACTCTAGGTCGGTATTATGACACCAAGCACTTTATCCATTTTAACGATAATTCTTCAATTGACCACAAAATCGTTATTATTAAATTCGACCTTTTTTATGATAAAATCAACATGACCATGAAGCAATTTGGTATATTTTCTGAAAATCTCACCATCGATAAAAGAATGGTAAAATATTTTGGAAGCCACTGTTGCAAGATGTTCATGAAAAATAAACCTGTAAAATTTGGATATAAATTTTTTATGTTAGCCTCTTACAACGGATATCATTTTTCTATTATCCCTTACCAAAGATGCCAGATCAAGAACTGCAAAAGAAAACCAACAACAGTGTGCTTAAAATGTAATGTTGGACTTTGCAGTGACTGTTTCTCCAAATTTCACCTATGAATCAGCCTAATGCAATGTAAGTGTTAAATTTTAGTAGTGTATTGGACCGTTGTCCCATTTATAGGACAGCCAATTACTTAAAAAATTAAAGTTATTTTTCCAAAATTTTGGTTTTATATTCTTAGTTACACCATATTAATGATATGGATAAAGTTTTAAAAATTTTCAGACATATTTATTTGGTGTGGTACAATATGGGTTACACAAATAATAGTAAATTGTTGGCTTTTTACATCAAATAGAGCAATTTGTCGCAATGTCACGAACTACTATAATGCCATTCCCATTCATTTTCATGTGTACAATAGCCAATAAACTGCCCTTCAGTTTGAAACTAAAGCCAGAATTGTCATAAACTGAGATGAGCCCTGCTGCGTGAAATCGCCTTATAATAACTTTTGAAAATTGAACAAGAACCCGAAGAGATCTCTTGAAGATCATAAAACTAATACTCTACCGCTTGAATACTTTGCTCAAGATATCCCGACAAGTCTCTAAAATCTATTATCTGTTTTTCCAATCGCGCAAAATCAACGAAAGTCTTAATGAAATCTAAGGAAATCCCAGTCGAATTTCATTAGCTTAGGCAGAGTTAGGACAAAAAACCCTCTCTTTAGTGGTGGTGTGTATCTATGTTTATTTTACGTGCATTTATTCTGCATCTAAACAGTTTCTATTTATTTGCACGAGGCTTCATGATGCAAGAAATAAAATAGTCTTTCTCAATCAAGCCTTGAAAAAAAACTGATAGGATTTTATTGGGCTTACTTTTTTCTTCTTTTTTTACGGTTAATTTAAATCCGAGAAAGAGTATCAAGGATAAAATGTTTGTAAGTAATGTTTGTCTATATTAGAGTTCAAAAAGCGTCAATTTAAAGTATTAGGAATGCGTAATAAAAACTATTAAATTACTTGAAAGGATCAACCACCATGAAAAAAAAAATTATATATACGGATTAAAAACATATACATATTAAAATCAATTTTGAAATATCGATTGAGAACAGAAATAATTAATAACGGATAAAAAGATCGATAACATAATGCTAATGTTCCATATTGCTTAAAAACTTTCCGCTAGAGATAAGAAGTTTATAAAATCTCATAACTGTTTTCCTAGTAACGCAAAAAGACTTAATGTTATCTATTGAAATTCCGGTATAACATCCTTAATTTAGAATTATTACAAAGGCAAAATGCTTCTTTAATTTTCGTGCGTGTGGATATATGCGTTTAATTTTCCCATTTTCATTTTTAATAGAACGTTTACCGCATTTCACCAGAAACCATCAATGAATCTAATACAGTACGGGTGTAAAAACTGACATTTTAAAATTAAAAACTTTTTTTTAAATTAATCGAGAACACACAGAGATGGTCTTTTCAACGTTATAACGTTAAGGTACCATATTCCCTATATAATAATAGCCTAAGTTATATGTTGTCTGTTCTCGAATTTATAAAGAGGTTGGACCTAGAATGGAAAGGGGCATCCATATTGGATTCTTGATGAGTTAGGGTTTTGTAACAATAAGTTACATTCGGTCACCCCGTGGGTCTTCGGGGATATGCCAGGGCAGGACCGGTTTGAATGCAGAGCGACTTCGGACTTCTCCCAGCCAATAGAGGTGTCTGTTTTGGGAATTTTGACTCCCTCCCCGCCGTTCTGAGTGGACTCTTTTTTCAACTCCTCTTCTTAGCCCACTCCCTGTTTCTAATCATGGATCTTGTTGGTGCTTCAAGCACATTTGGCGAAATTGGCGTGCTTGCAGCTTGCGTGCGTGGCGTGCTTACAGCGTGGCGTTTGAAATCTGGCGAGGGGATCGTAACTCAACAAATTGATACATAAACAAAAACAACATTTTGAGGAAAAACTTTACAAAAATTGAATATTTAAAATCTAATTGAATTAACAAAGAAAACACTTTGTTAACTCCTAGACTTAAGTACACAAGTCAAAAGCCGCCTACACGTTTGGTAGGGGGGATCTCATCCAGCAAAAAACTCTTTGACTTAAAAGAAACTGTATTTTGAGTGGAGGTTGAAGAGGAGTTGTAAAATTGAAATTTTTTTTTCAAATCTCTTATTTTGTCTCCGCGGACAATGGAAAATTTTTTGGAGCGGACAAGGTTGTTACGAGAAGGAAGAGAGGTGAACGGCTGGCATCCACGTTCAGTGGGAGAACCCTTGGCAAAGAAATTTTAGCCATTTATTTTCTTAGGTAGACACCGACTCTTCGATCTACAAATGATAAGTTGATTCAACTATTTGTATTCCTTAGGCATTTATATATGTTTGTACAATAATTTAATCAAGACCTATTTTTCATGTGTTTCTTAATGAGTTTTAATTTCTTTCTCAAACACTAGGGCCAACGTAACGTTATTATTCTTTACAGGTTTATCAAAATGCAAAGCAGGTCTTTAAAATGTTCGAAATCCACTCACCCCGTTTTGGAGCTTTTAATATCATTATTTCAGTCCTATTTTCCAAGGTTAAAAGTTGCTATTAAGTTTATCACATAATATCTAGGTAAAAATAACATTTTTTTCTAGCCTTATGACGTCATTTCTTTAACTATCTCATTTAATCATTTCTTATTTTAAATTATTTAAATGTCGTATGCATTATTTTCATACGTTTTATCACTGAATTTACATATTACGTAAATAAATTTCTTTCATATTTCGCAAAAATAATAGATTAAATACATATGGGATAATTTTAAATTTAATAATCGATTATATTTTGTTTCAGTGAAAATTTTATCCCCGGGATTAACAACAAATTATTTCATAAAAGTCTATAAGTCTATTTCACAGACTATATCTACGTTTAAGTTATATAGCTCTCAAAAATAAGAAGTTTGTGTATTTGTTTTTCAACTCCTCTTCTTAGCCCACTCTCCTGTTTCTAATCGTGGATCTTGTTGGTGCTTCAACCACATTTGGCGAAATTGGCGTGCATGCAGCTTGCGTGCGTGGCGTGCTTGCAGCGTGGCGTTTGAAATCTGGCGAGGGGATCGTAACTCAACAAATTGATACATAAACAAAAACAACATTTTGAGGAAAAATTTTACAAAAATTGAATATTTAAAATCTAATTGAATTAACAAAGAAAACACAAAGGAAACACATAACATTCATACTAAATGGACTGAAACATTCACTTAATCACAAATTAAATAAACTGAGTGTGATTTTCATCACAAATTTGTGATTTAGTGTAAATTGTAAAATTAAAAGAGAGAGTTAGTCCAAAGGGATGAGGGAGGGTAGGCGGGATCTCATCCAGCCAAAAAACTCTTTGACTTAAAAGAAAATGTATTTTGAGTGGAGGTTGAAGAGGAATTGTAAAATTGAATTTTTTTTTTCAAATCTCTTATTTATACATAACCACACAGTTTGACTAAATGAATTCAAGGTGATTTTAAAGTATCGGGAGACATTAGAGGAATATGAAGATAAACAAATTATTGTGCGTGTACCAGATAATTCTCAGCCAAAAAACAAACCATTTTTATACCTGCCTTATAGGATATTTTACAATT
>CM063509.1:108489541-108494541 GCA_032207245.1 Pardosa pseudoannulata
ATATATATATATATAAGTTTTCTTTTAATATATTTATGATTTTTTGGTGATATTTACAATATTGGGCAATACATTTAATCACAAGTACACATTTACAATTAGATATGTTTATTAAAATAAGCTTCTCAAAAGGAAAATATCTAGACGAGAAAATTATATATCATGGTTAAACCTCTATTTAAAACTAAGCAATAAGTTTACTTAAAAAAATATTTTGATTTATGGAAATAATAGGTTATTCATGAAAAAAAAATCATTTTATACTCTTACAAAGGATCAATAGCTATTGTATGAGAAATTCTATAAAAGCTAATTTTCGTTATCCATAAGTGCTTAGAAGCATTAATACAAGTACAAAAACTATCTTTTTATATTAAAAAATACTTTACAAAAATCGTTTAAGTACAAAGAGTTCGTTTTTATAAAACTAATAAAACCGATAAATCATAAGCTTGAATGATTTGTTTGAGAGATTACAAAAAATCTCTAAAATCTACAATCACTTTTTTAAAATGACAGAAAATCAATGAAATACTTGAACGAAATATATCTATTTAAATACCAGTAGAAATTCCATAACGTACAAACATTAGAAAGAGAAAAAAAATAATATATATAAGTAAGTATTTTTAGTTTATGTGGGCGTTCTTATATTTTTACATTCTGCATAAAAATAGTTTCTTAATTTATTTGTGCAAAGCATGATACTACAAGAAATAAAAAAAAAAATTCTCAATTTATTTCGAGAAAAATTGTACGGAATTTATTGGGCTTAGTTAAAAAATATAATTTTTTTTGTAACCTGATTAAAATCCAAGAGAGTGCATTGAAGATGAAATATTTGGATTTTTTATAAAACGTGTAATTGAAAAAATGTAAAAATGATTCATTTTGGTATGTAAATAGTTTTTCCAATAAACTATTGATATTTTTATTAAAAGTAAATACGTAAGTATTAGAAAAATGTTGTAAAAACAATATAATTTCAGTCTTTAAGATATGTTTTCTTTCTCTAAAATAATATACGATTAGCAGATTTACATAGCACTCATAAAATAAATACTTTGCATTTTTTACAGACAAAGAATATCCTATTCTTTTAATATATATTGTACCGATGTAATTTCCCTCGACGTGCATACACAGCTGTAGAATAAAATTCCAAGAAGAATTTAGGTGAAGCTGTTGACTTCGAATTTTAGTGGGGACCCCTGCGGAGGAGTTATAGACCACGGAGTGTCACAAATAAAGGTCAAACCCAGATAGGGATTTAGCCGTGAGATATGGGTACAGGGGCTAAGCATTAATGTCAACTTTCACCCAATGGGCTATTTTAATGAGCCTACCTGCACACATGAAGGGGATGCAGATGTGGGAAAAATTTCACCAACTAATGATTGAGATAGAGAAAAAATGGGCGTTGAACCGAGGTGAAAAGGTGGAAAAGAAAGTTGGGAAAGGAGTCGAACTCAAGAGTGTGAAGAGTGGCTTTACATCGAAATCCTGTGTCCACACACCCTCACGCCCGCACCGGCGTCGTGCCTATAGACAACCCCAGCCTTATCTCCTCTAATTACTGAAGGTAAACGGGATAATATTCATAATTATTACCTTGAGTCTCAGAATCTCTTGATTAAGGAATGATGTATAAAAACAAAAAGATAATTGCAATGAATTGTTGGACGTTGGTGAATGTCGAGTAATTAATGTTACATATATTAATCCAGAAATAAGATCTGTAAATAATTAGAGTGCATAATAAATGTTTTAGTTCAAATATAAGGTATTAAATTTTTACTGTGTTTCCCATTTGAGAACGAACACTGGTGTTTGAGTTGTAAGTACATTACAACTCAAACTTGATATTTTAGTGATACTTTTAATCTAGATACGCATGTCTTAATGAACAATAGTTCATTTACTTTTAAGTGTATTCGATTTAGTGAAATCAGTAGCAAGTAAAATAATCCGTTGAAAAACTTATGTGAAATTAAACATTATTATTTAATAAAATAGCTTTGATTTTAACAAATAGTAGATTCTTCAAAAAGAAAAACATTTTCAAATAGAGAAAGATTTTAAATGACGATTTCTATAAAAATAGTAAATTGAGCTGTTTTTAAGATTAGTTTCTATAAATAGTTAGAGACTCAAATATGGTAGTAAAAACTGCTTTTTCACTGCATCGAATAATTTTCAAAATTTAAACAAGAGCATAAAAATGCGATCTCTTGAGCGTCTTAAAACTAATACCCTATATCACTTGAATTCTTTGTTTGAGAGATAATATGAAGTCTAAAATCAATTATCTGTTTTTCTAATCACTTCGTGTATATTTTCCATACTTTCATTTTACATCAACTTAGTTCTTTAATTTATTTTTGCACAGTATGACATTGCAAAAAGTATAGTATTTTTTCCCAATTTAGATGGACAAAAATTGTGCGGAATTTATTGGACTGTGTTAAAAAAAATGTAACTTTTTTGTATTCGTGTACAAATCCGAGAAAGTGCATTGAAGATGAAACTTCTAGAATATTTGCAAAAATGTGTAAATGAAGAAAATATAAAAAAAATTTTCGTTGTCACACAAATGGCCGAGCAAAAAACTATTTGCATATTTAGCAAAAGTGATTACATAAGTAAGCAGAAAATTCTAGTAAAAACTGTGGAATTACGTGTTTTAAGATATGTTTATTTTCAATTAATTCTTTAAACCATAAAACCTATTTATACGATATGGAGATCTACCTTGCAAGCATAAAATAAATATATTGCGTTTAAGGATACAATGAATTTAATTTGTTTTCATATATGATTTTTTTCATGCTGTACTCAATTGAGGAACACATTGTAACGTCACGGGATCCTCGGGTAGCGTGTGGGTGTCGAAGTGGTTATGAGACGACGTACATCTTAGAAACAATAACAAATTTTATTGATTAAAATGGAGTTATGTACAAATTTTCCAAACGGAAATCACAGGGCTCAGGTGACCTGGTGCGAACTTAAAAGTCCCAGGTTCAAGACGAACCTAACAAAACAGTGGTCAGTCAGATGTGTGTGCCGACAGATGCCGCTTTACAGGGTTACAACTGGGTCTCCTTGAATCCCCCACAAAACTGGAGAAAAGCTCTCCAAAAAACTAACTGCCAAAAGTCAAAGCCTCCCTCCGTTCTCTCCTGGGAACTCTCTCCGGCTAAAAACTTGGTCCGTCTGACGGCACCTTTCGCTCTCTTCCTAATGGCTTTTTCTTCTCGTGTCACCGTCCTGATAGCTTCTGATTGGTCCTTGTTTGGTGCCTCACAGTCTGACATTTCGGCTTTACCTCCGATCTTCCAATCACCTCGGAAATCTCAAGGCGCGGACGAAGTGAAAACCCTTTATAGTATATTCTCAAAAACCCAGACAGAAAGTTGTCTTGGTCTGGGTTTTAACAAAACCTCTTTGGGAAGCCTATGGGGTGTAGCTACGTCACAACATGCATTTATTAATAAGGACTCTTTACTTTTAAACATATTTATGTAATTCGGTAAAGTAAGAAGAAAGTAAAAGAATTCATTGAAAAATTTGTGTAAAATAAAATATTGCCCTATAAAAAAAGTTTTGATTTCAACAAATAATAGATTTTATAAAATGGAAAAGAGTAAGTTCTAGAAATAAGAAGAAATCTTTTGTATGAAAACTTCTCTAAAAATAGTAAATTTCTATTGATTTTATTTTTAAATTCCTTAAATAGGAATTCTAATGTGACACTAAAAACTGCCTTTTTACAGCAAGGAGTAATTTTCAAAAATTAATTGGCCGAATGACGGCCGATTGTTTAGGGTGCTTGCTTTCGGTATCAGAGTTCATGGGTTCGAATTCCACTGTGGCATGGATGTTCGTAGCCGTTAGGAATCGGCATTAAGCTGTATGTCTCATTAGCCCTCATGTTACAAAAAGTAGACCACAGCACTCCAAACCAAACAAAACCAACCAATCAAAAATTAATCGAGAACACAAAGAAGTGGTATTCTTGAACATCATAAAACTAATACCCCATATCGCAAAACGATCCGTTGATAAATTTGTATAAAATAAAATATTGCTCTTTAACAAAAAGAAAAAAAAATTTGATTTCAACAAATAATAGATTTTATAAAATGGAAAAGAATAACTTCTACAAAAAAAGAAGAAATCTTTTGTAAGACACCTTCTCTAAAAATAGTAAATTACTGCAGATTTTATTTTTAAATTCCTTAAATAGCAGTTCTAATATGGCAGCAAAAACTGCCTTTTTACAGCAAAGAGTAATTTTCAAAAATTAATCGAGAACACAAAGAAGTGGTATTCTTGAACATCATAAAACTAATACCCCATATCGTAAAAGGATCCTCTGATAAATATGTGTAAAATAAAATATTGCTCTTTAACACAAAAGAAAAAAGTTTTGATTTCAACAAATAATAGATTTTAATAAAATCTAAAAGAATAACTTTTTAGAAATAAGAAGAAATCTTTTGTATGACAACTTCTCTAAAAATAGTAAATTACTGCAGATTTTATTTTTAAATTCCTTAAATAGCAGTTCTAATATGGCAGCAAAAACTGCCTTTTTACAGCAAAGAGTAATTTTCAAAAATTAATCGAGAACACAAAGAAGTGGTATTCTTGAACATCATAAAACTAATACCCCATATCGCAAAACGATCCGTTGATAAATTTGTATAAAATAAAATATTGCTCTTTAACAAAAAGAAAAAAAAAATTTGATTTCAACAAATAATAGATTTTATAAAATGGAAAAGAATAACTTCTACAAAAAAAAGAAATCTTTTGTAAGACACCTTCTCTAAAAATAGTAAATTACTGCAGATTTTATTTTTAAATTCCTTAAATAGCAGTTCTAATATGGCAGCAAAAACTGCCTTTTTACAGCAAAGAGTAATTTTCAAAAATTAATCGAGAACACAAAGAAGTGGTATTCTTGAACATCATAAAACTAATACCCCATATCG
>CM063509.1:108499541-108502041 GCA_032207245.1 Pardosa pseudoannulata
ATGATATATTGCTCTAGATAAATGTTAACGATTAATGTTGCTTCATTTCTTTTGAAAGCATTTATAAATAAATAACTGTATCCGGAATTTTTGTCTATTTTAAACGTGTATGATCGTGTGATTGTATTTTAGAAATCAGGTTTGCCGATTATTTTGAGGGAAATTCAATGAGTAAAGATTATCTGTCGGAAAAAAGTTAACTAATAATGTTGCTTCATTTCTTTTGAAGCATTGATAAATAAATAATCGTATCCCAAAAACTCTTTGCTAGTGTTATTGAATTTTTCAAAAATATGTGATAAGCTTTGTCAATTATTTTATGGTTAAATAAATGAGTAAAGGATATTGCTTTCACAAAAGTTAACGTTTAATGTTGCTTCATTTCTTTTAAAGCATTTATATATAAAGAATTATATCCGGTAAAATATATGATAGTGTTATTGAACTTTTCACAGTATGTAATCAGCTTCGTCGATGAAGTCAATGAGTAAAAAAATATTTCTCTAATAAAAGATAACGATTAATGTTGCTTTATTCCTTTTGATGCATTTATATATTTAATAATTGTATCCGGAAAAATCTCTGAAAGTGTTATTGAACTTTTCACAGTATGTGATCAACTTTATCTATTACGTAAATGAGAAAGGATATTGTTTCCATAAAAGTTAGCGATTAATGTTGCTTCATTTCTTTTAAAGCATATATAAATAAATAATTCGGAAAAATCAATTATAGTGTTACTGAACTTTTCACAGTATGTTATCAGCTTCGTCTATTACGTAAATGAGTAAAGGATATAGCTTTTATAAAAGTTAACAATTAATGTTGCTTCATTTCTTTTAAAGCAATTATAAATAAATAATTATATCCGGAAAAATCTATGATAGTGTTATTGAACTTTTCACGATATCTAATCAGCTTCGTCGATTAAGTAAATGAGTAATGAATATTGCTCTAATGAAAGATAACTATTAATGTTGCTTCATTTCTTTTGAAGCATTTTAAATAAATAACTGTATTTAGAAAAAAATCTATGATAGTGTTATTGAACTTTTCACAGTATGTGATCAGCTTCGTCTATTAAGTAAATCAGTAAAGGATATTACTCTCAGAAAAGTTGACGATTAATGTTGCTTCATTTCTTTTAAGGCATTTATAAATGAATAATTGTATCTGGAAAAATCTTTGATAGTATTATTGAACTTTTCACAGTATGTGATCAGCTTCGTCTATTAAGTAAATCAGTAAATGATATCACTCTCAGAAAAGATAACGATTGATGTTGCTTAATTTCTTTTAAAGCATTTATAAATGAATAATTGTATCTGGAAAAATCTTTGATAGTATTATTGAACTTTTCACAGTATGTGATCAGCTTCGTCTATTAAGTAAATGAGTAAAGAATATTGCTTTCATAAAAGTTAACGATTAATATTGATTCATTTTCTTTAAAGAATTATATAAATAAAAATTCCGGAAAAATCAATGATAGTGTTATTGAACTTTTCACAGTATGGGATCAGCTTCGTCGATTAAGTAAATGAGTAAAGAATATTGCTCTAATAAAAGTTAACTATAAATCCTGCTTCATTTCTTTTGATTCATTTATAAATAAATAAATTCATCCGGAATAATCTATAATAGTGGTATTGAACATTTTACAGTATGGGATCAGCTTCTTCTATCAAGTCAATGAGTAAAGGATATTGCTCTCATAAAAGTTAGTGAATAATCTTGCTTCATTTCTTTTGAAATTTAAATAAATTAATTGTATCCTATAAAAATCCCTGATAGTGTTATTGAACTTTTCAATGTATGTGATCACATTCGTCATTTTTTTTATAGTTAAGACAATGAGTAAAATATTGCTCTAATAAAAGTTAATGGTTAATGTTGCTTCATTTCTTTTAAAGCATTAACATAATATGCATCCAGAATTATATATGATCACGCTATTAGTATGATATTTTACAGTCATATCTCGAGTCGATACTTTGAATTTAAGGCAATGATAAAGGATATCACTAGTTTATGAATAATGCTACTTCATTTCCTTTGAAAAAATTCAGATAATTAATTGTATCCAGAAAAGTTAAACATGATTCACACTTTTTGTGCTGCACTAAGTGTAAGCATTTGTTTTTAACATGAGATACTCTCTTCCAAATCTCCGAATTTTAATTTACTATCACAATTTAAAAGGCACTGTTTTATTAAATAGATAATTTAATAAACACCTTCTCGGTGGAACAGTTCAACTTGGAAGCCAAAGTTTATGGTGCTAATCTCCATTTTCGAACAAGTGGAGGGAGAAAACGTCCTGTTAGGTGGTCAACCTCAAGTGGAACATGTTTAGTTAAGCATGCTTGGTCCTTAGTTGGTCTAACGACTGAAAGAATGAAAGGATGAGTCAACCTTGCCCAATCCGGGAATCGAACATTGGACCTGTATCATGGTAATGCTTGGTGCTACCCGAACGTCACGATGCTTCATGATATGT
>CM063509.1:108507041-108529541 GCA_032207245.1 Pardosa pseudoannulata
GGCTGAATATAACGTGGACCAATAGCATTTTCCGCCGGGGTCTATTGGACCTGGAACAAAAACACTACAATAAATACTGGTTTCGTCTTTTTTCATACAAAAAAGGAGGAGGCAAGTAACGAAATGTAAAAGCTCCGGTATAAAAAGTTCTCCCAGTATGACACAGATAATAAAAAATTTGACATAAGAAGCAATTGTGTTTTAAATTAAAAAATAATGGTTTCAACAATAAAAACATTGTGTATTTCATCTGTTATTTTATATTGCATACTTATTTATGTAATTACTCTTTTCAGAATTGAAGAACTCCTTGGAGACGCAAGTGAGCGAACTCAAGTCCTCAATCGAAGGCAAATGTCTCCTTCAGTGAATGGACACCCTGTGTCCAAATGTTCACTACCCTCTCCTTCAGGATAATTTCAATGTTCCCTGAGTTTTCTTTATTTATTTTGCTTCATGTTTGTCTTCATATCACTTTCATGTCGAGGTCTACATCATCAGAAAATCCCACAAGTTTATTCTAACGAATCAAATTAAGTTAAATCCATGGCTGTGATTCTCTGAAAAGTACTCATGTTGCCAAAAAACACAGAAAAACTTATTGTAAATTACGAAATTAATGGCAGGTACTAAAATTAATTTTTACAGCTTTGTATACATTTTAATTTTCAAAAACCACTTTCATATTGGTTTTAAAAAATAAATTCGAAATTAGATCAAATGGTATTTAAACCCATGCCAAAATTTTAACTTATATTTACATAAAAGCTTAACGTCGCTCAGATTCAAAGAGGAAAGTTAATTACTATTCCATAAATTTGCAATTTAAATGCATTTTATCAATGATGCAATAGGAAAATATATACATTTGTGTGAAAAGCAATGTATATTATATACATATATGTACAAACATAAATAGAATTGCTTTTTATATGAAAATAAAATACATTTCTTGGTTTAATAATTACACAATTTTCAGTGCATTTAAAATTCAATTATAAACATAAACCTGCTCTATGTGCTTTAGAGTATCTAAATACATAGCAGTACTTTTTTAACATGGATTTACAGCCACATTTTGGACACTAATGTTTAAAAACTTAAGAAACATTTACTTTCTTTTAAAACCCCTTGAAATTCAATATTTCGTAAACAAATCAAAATACATCCGGCCATCTATTGTAATATATAAATCTTCCAGCCCGTTAAGTTTGCCTTTTCTTTTCTTAAATGAATCTTTTAATCTAGTTTTTGATGCCTTTAATATTCTACAGAGTATTTTGTAAAGAAAAAAAAATTTCTTAAATAAAAGGAAGCAAGCGAACTTTCGACATTAGATGAAGCAAGTAGTCATTTTATCTACAACTAAACCTATTGTTCCACCTTTTTGTAAGGAAATCAAAAAAAGACAGTTGACATATCCCTAAATTGCATATCAGCCTTCATTCAGAACTAAATTTCATTTTGAATAGAAGCATTTAAACAAAAAAAAGTAAATAAATACATTGTGGTTAAACCGAATTTTTGTATATATATTCAACAGAAAGTGATCAATAAAAGCAATAACTCTTTAGTCAGTAAAGTTAGTGTTTTGCATTTTCTTGAGCAATAAATATGCTATGCATTTTTGAAAAAAATGGCAAACCAGGCTGGAAAACTTTAATGAAAAATATAATTACTTGAATTTTCGTGAATATATAAATATTAATGTCGATATAGGAAACAAAAATCAAGGTATTTTTCACTGCTTTCCCAAACCTCTAAATTGATTTTTAATCCGGAAACTTTCAAAATTGTAGATTGAAATAAGGTAGAGAAACATTTTTACGTATATGATGCTTTTATCAATTTACTAAAATATTTTCATTTCATGATTTAATAATTTAAAAATTATAAATTATATATAAAGTTAAAATAATTTTGATTAATTAATACATAAATTTCTACAATTATTCGAAGTCCAAATGTATTAAAATGATATTTTTATGTGAAACATTAACTATATTTTTATTAAAATAAAGGATAGGTTTCAAGAAATAAATTTGCTAAGCGTAAAATTTTTGAATAATTTCATAAAATTTAACAATTTTAAGCTTTATATTACTATTCCATAAATTTGTAATTTAAATGCATTGTATCAATGATGCAATGCGAAAATATATACATTTGTGTGAAAAGTAAATTTGGCTTCAGATTAGAAGCCAAGTTTTATAAATAGCATCAACATACATCAATGTTTCTACACTGTTTATCCTCGACTTTTAGATTTATCCCTTCCCTTTGTCCATTATTTCGACCCGTAAAAATTCAAAATAAAAAACAGAAAAGATGTTCACATGCACTGCCTTATTTCTAAACCCTTTTTCCCACCATATTATAAACCCCCAACCACCATATAAACCTCCTGTTTATTTTTAACCTCTTTATCCTGAATATTTCGGAGACTTGCCATTCGAAAATAAACCACCTACGGATGCTCCCGGACTGAAAAAAAGAAATAAAATGGAAAAAACTGGAACTATATATTAATAATATATAAATATATATACGTCTTTATATTACTCCGGGATGGAATAGAATACCGAAAATGAAGCGATGTTACAAGGAGGATAGAAAGAATCAAGACAGTACAAGAAAATTCTATTCACCAGATTGACTTCTCGTGAATATGTGGACACTTAATGCAATATTAATAGTTTATTTTTATTGCTTATTTACAGCTTATTGTATTTAAAGAAAAAATGTAAAGGTGCTACTCTATGCTATATTGGTTATTTCTCGTGAATTTATTTAGAGATATTTGATTTGCTTTGGAAGTATAACTCAATATTGTACTTCTGTACATATGAAAATGTATGATAACATGCTGAAAACTTGATTTATTTATGTGAAATGCCGTATTGTATATTAGCGCATGATTATTCTATTGCTTGTGATGAAATGCCTAGCGCTCTAATTACAAAGAAAATATTATTAGCGATATTAAGCTTATATAGCCTGAATTTCGACTGGAAGCAGGGCTATGTATGTTCTGTAAACATGTAAAGAAAAAAGAAATATTGTATTTATATATTAACTGTAAAGCTTGTCTTGTACTACTGTCGCACGCGGATTCAACGCGGCAAACAAAATAATCTCGGAGTTGGTAAGTCCGGAATGAGCTGGAACTTCGCTTCGATTTTCGGTGGGAACGCTGAGGTCTGGGGACGCTATCTTGTGTACCACGTGATGCACCGCTCTTTCGAGAACACTGTAGCACCGAGAGGACGAGTCAAATGTAGTCGTAGAGAAAAATCAGGTGGAATATCGCCTCTAAGAAAACAACGAATATTAGTGTTTTCATTTTCTTATTTGTAGCTTTGAAATAACTTGGTACAGTTCTTATTTTTATGTGAATTCCAGAGTATTTAAAGTACTATACGACTTCTCCCGTACCTTAGCACTGCTGTGATTTGAGTTTGTTAACATGAATCCTGGTTAGTTGTGAAAACATCGAGTTTGAAATCGAGGGAGGATTTACGGATCTTAAACAAAAGAAACTGTCAGCCTGCCTTAGTAGTGGGAACCTGGTTTTACTGTATGATTCAGTATTAAGCTTGTTACCTTGCTTTGCAATGTAATAAAGAATAACTTTTATTAGTGAAAAATCATAAATTTCTTATAGGGAATTAAATGTGTTCAAAGAAATGAAAAATTAACGTAAAGAAAATAATTAACAAGGAAAAATTAATTATTGTAAAATCCAGTTATTTATCAATGATATTCAATGATATTTTCAAACATTGGTTAAATTTGCGAAGTAATAAAACTTTGGTAATAGTATTGGAAATATATATGTATGTACTAATCATATTTTAATTACTATTTCATTGATTTCCCTAAACTCCGAGTATTAATACAACAAATATTATTTCATTATATTTCAGAAGCTTTTTAAAAGTTTTAATACCAAATTGTTCCTTAATACATATAACTTGACGTAATTAAATTACTTTTAAACATATTTTCGTCAAAAAGAAAATGCGTGAAAACATCGTGCGAGATATAAAAAATGGTAAATCAAATCCTCCTTCGAAACTGATTACTTATTCGAACTCGGTCATTCGATTTGTTTTGTCAAACGTCACGTGACTGACACACATGATTCTTGTTCCTCAATATTCTAACGGCTTCTAAATATTCTCAATCTTCGGAAAACATGTCTTTCAAGGTTATCGGAATGCTTAAGGATCTGTTAGAGAAAGGTAAACTGCCGACTGGTCGGGAAAAATGCTGGTTACGGAAGAAATTAATTGTGCTAGATAGCTAGCAGGAGTCATTGTGACGTCACCATAGGGGGCTTGTTTAGGTAAGAAGCGGAAGTTTGATATGGAAAGCCTTTTGAACTTTCATGTAAATCGTGTGTGTCCTGTAAAAATTTATATTGCTGATAAGACAGTAACAAACATATAGTTATCTCTAAACACTTGCATTCTATATATAAAACCCTCTAGAAAATTTCGGTACAATGTGTTATACAATACGGTATATTTACCAAACTGGTTAGCACATGAATGCGTTCAAAATTAACCAATGTTGATCAGAATTTTCATAAATTAATAAATCATTTTACTAAAATAATAATTTTAATAAAATAGTAAAGCATTAAAAATCATAAATAGTTTAAAAATTAATAAGTTTAAGTGAAAATTTATAAATTTTATAAAGTTCAATTTACATTATAAATGAGATTCTGTTTTAAGAAAACAATGATTCTGATAAATAAGTTTAAAAAGAAATCGTTCAATTGAAAATAAATTCTGATTTACTATTATTACTTTCATATATGATAACTCACACAACTTTTACTATATTGAGAATTGTATACGGGCTTAATACTATTTGTGATAAATTTTGTAATTTAAAGACTACAAAAAAAAAGATGCTATTTTACTCATAAATCTATTTTAAAATTATAAAATTAAGATTTTTATAGATTATATAAGAATGTCTATCCTAAAAAGTCATTGTGAATCGCATAAACGGAAATACGTTGCATCTGATAAACTAAAGTTTGAAAGTTTTGCACACGTCGAGGGCACAATGTAAAAAGATTTTGGTTTTCGTAAAAAAATATAAATTTAAAAGCTGTAAAAAAAATAACGGCTAGTGAAGAAGGTATGATACTTTATTGTGGAAAAAGTTGATTAAAGGAGACAAAAGGGCAATTACACAATATAGAAATAACAGCAATTAACCCAGATTTGTGGAGAATAATTGTAAATCTTAACATCAAATAGGCATGAGATCAAATGAGAACAATTGGTAACAAACTAATATTTGGAGCTCCAACACAAATTTGTATACGTTTCATATTTATTGGTGTCTATACCAGTGATGAGGTGAATAGCCTGGAATAGGAAGTTCATAAAAGCTGACGATGAAAAGGAAATCTGCCAACAATGGCTCCTGCCTAGCAAATGCGCGCAGGTTAGGATAAAAAACTATGAGACTTAGCGTAGGAATTCAGCAGCAAACTCTGTCTTTAAGCGCGTATGTATCTGTGAGTGTGTGCTGTACATAATAGACTACTGCCTTCTCGATTTCATCTGTAACATTTAACTATAGACTAGTCTCCGTTTTTATTCCTGTGCGCCGCACCGTACCTTTCCATGCATCAGGCTCCTCGCAAAGTGTTGCTGGAAGTTGAAAAGTTGTAGATTGCTCGCCGCCGCTTGGCTCCTGTATTGCCTTTTGTTTGGATCGTTATAGGAGAAACGAAACATTTCAGTTCTGCGCTCTCAATATCCTTGTTATTTCATTTCGATTGACGTCGGTTTGTTGTTATTATCATTATTATTTTGCCTGGTGGAAATATGATTGGTGGATACGTTGGTTACTATGACTCCAACTAGTCACATGGGGTTAAAACTGATAATTAGTCTGGTATTTTGTGGCATCAGTATGCCATTTACCTCGTAAACGGTGGAATATGCGTGAATACATTATTGCTGTTGTTGTAAATGTAATATGTAAAATGTGAAAATTATATTGTCTTGTATGAAAAATTTATATAATCTTCTGTCATTTGAAAATTAATATTTGCTTTCACCTAATGAAAAATTATGTATTCATCAGCATCATGTGACAAATTTTGATTAATATTTATGATCTATGCATATTAATTGTATCTTTCATAATAATACTAGTATTAATTTTAAAAGAAATATTTCGTATATGAAGGAAGTCTTCTGAGTTTATTAAAATAATTCAGTAAACATTTCAGGATATTAAAATATTTCTGTAAATCCACATCGAAATGTTTGCTGATAGTTTGAATATGCTTATTGTAAGCCTCAAGTGTCACTATTGTTGTTCTGAAGTGAATATATGTCACCATTACTGACAAAACAATTCAGAGCTCTTCAGTTAACGCTTCATTACCATTATATTAATATATTAAACTCAATCCAACAGAGGTAAATACTAGGAAGTTTCAAGCATTCATTGAACACTGTTTGCACATATATAGTCAACCTATCTACCATGATACATCCACTAATTCCTTCCTTGCACTTCCAATTCCCATCCGACACATAAGTCTGGCATCCCGCTGAACGTTTAGTTCCTATGCAGGATTGTTCTTTTATTATGTTTTGCCCGAGGAATTTGAAACTGCGAAAGAGATGTAATCTTAAAGGAAGCCGAAGGTGCAGGAAGCGAAGTAGAGCTTTAACGAAGTGGACGCTGAGACACAAATATACTAAAAACTTTAAAAAAAAAAAAAAATAAAACATTTGAGCAGGAAATGCGGAGCGTTTCCGGGCTTGAATAAAAGGTTCATACACATCGAAAAGATTTCCTTACCCTTGTAGTCTCCCCCTTATCTATCTCTCTTCGACTGATTCTGGCTTTGTGGTGTCCTTATTCTGTCCTTTTTAACGTTCGCCATGTTTTTGCCTCATCTAAAAAAACTGAAAAAAATAATGGGGTCCGACGATGACACGGATAAAAGCGTTCCAAGGCTTGTTTCACTGTGACCAGAATATTTTCCACCTTCCAAGTCATATGGGATCACAACTCTGAATCCAAAATCCACGATTTTTCAAGCGTTCATCTCTGTTTGACAGTTTACACACATTATACATACATCTGTGACTTCAATTATCTGGTGTGTTATCCAATGGTTTTCTATAACATATAATGAATAAGCATTCTTTAGCACCATTTCGTGTGTGTGGTAATATATATCTTCTGTATTATCAGGCCCATCATTTCAATAAATTTTTTCCAGATCTAAATGATAAGTGTCATTACACTCGGTGTAATCAATGTAACAGTTTTTCTTGAATGTTTCGATTTACCTCTAAAGAGAGCAATAAAAATATAAAATAACAATAACAATAATCATTCTATGTCACTCACACATTTTTTATCTCTTTTACAACTTAATAATCGGTTCGTTTCACAAATGTTTAATCTCTGGTATCTAACTTCCTAATTTTCCATTTTTGAAAGTTTACACTCACACACCCACACTACAACCAAGTGTTTCAGAAGATCGATGGCTTTCCTGTATTATGGACTTAAAATCATGGTCATCTTCAAGACATCCTTGTTCAAGAAGACGTTTAACAGTCTCTCAATGGATTTTTTATTGTGGTCCTTTACTCTTAACAAATGTTGGTTAATCCGAATTGGTCTCAGCATGAGATTGGCTCATTATTTACTTCTAGTTTATCCGTCTCCTTGTTGGAAACAAAGCCGATCCTCACACATTTTAATCACTCTAGAAATCACGTTGTTTGAACGAATCAAGAGCGACATGGGACGAAATCGGAAGCATCAAAGGAAGATACCCAAACAAACAAAAATAAACAAACGATTCTCTTTCCACTGACACCTGTCAGGCTGGCATGCGGGCACATAAACAATTTATATTTGTTTTAAACCTTAATAAACATTCGTTGCTATAATAACAACATTTTAACTCCAATCTCACTATTTACTTTTTGTCATTTTAATTTATATCATAACAAATAATTTGTCATTTTGTTCTTTTCAGTTATCGAGGTACGTGAAAAAAATGTTAAAGATTTCTCTGAGGTGATTAGTGTTGAACATATATACAAGAACAAACATTGTGCTTATAAGCATAAGCATTAAAAGTTAATTTTTGCATGCTTTTCTTAGCCATTTAAATGTTTTAATCGTTTCAGTGTTCTCGTAGTTTTTCAGAGATAACTGTCTAGCATTTACTATACTTCGGTAGAGTTTTAGGTATGGAATGTTTAGATTTAGTATATGCATTTAATAGGTCTTTATTGCTCTGCGCAATTCAGTGTAGCAGTTAGTTGAGAAACGAGCACTTGACGCTGATTAAACTGGTTTGGTTCCCTTGTTTTCTCTGTTACACCGGCTTTACGTGTTAGAAAGACTTTAACTGCTAGTGATTGCAATTGTGGCAGCTTTAATGCATGAATAAAGATAGTGAACTAAGTGCATTCAATCTCTCTTTACCCGTTTATATATATATCTCTTCGCAGTGGTTTTCTGCCTTTGTGTGGATCTTGCCAGAAACTCCACTGCCTTTGCAACGATCCTTTTTGTGTGTTTTAAAATCGAAACCCCATTTTCCCTCCTATAACCGTTGTTCTAGGTGCTTGAGCATAATGTCCCACGACTTGGCGCTCTAAATAATATCGTGCAATTACCGTCGATGTGTAAACCTATTACCGCGAGTGATACCGCAGCCTTAAAACACCTCTCTCACTCTCTCTTTCATTACTAAATGTTGGAAAATGTTAATCCGTAATTAAAATGCGTGCTTTGAAATGTTACCAGCCACGTTTATTGGTTTCATGCCGTTAAAAACTTGCTATCCGCATCTCCGTCATGCATTAGATTGATGTCTACTTCTTCAGTTGATGCATGTAACACAATGTTTGTTCTTGCCAGTTACAAAAACCAAACAATATTGAGGGAATTTTCAATTTACCTAATTGAACAACGAACTTGCCTTCTCTTTCGCAATAAAAATTATAATTACAACTTCTAACCCAAGTACCTGTTACCTACTGAAGAGTAATATCTAAATATATATTTAGCTTAGAAAACTAAGCGTAATGTTATCACAATGGGGAAACTTTTAAAGTGTAATTTTTTTTCGCTTATATGAAGGACGCTTTCTAATTTTTTTCCTTATAACAATAAATTACATTTTCTGCTAATTTAAATCATTTAAAAAAACCTGGAAAATTTATTATAAAATGCTTAATTTTTCTGACAATTTTTCAGGGATATTTATTGAATATAAAGATATGGTTTAGTTTAAGGAACATAAACATAAAGTGTTCCAACTAATTTCAATATGTTCACTAATTAATATTTGAATTTATCTTTACACCATTCAAACTCTAAAATTCTATATATTGATTTAATTTTTTATATGTCTAACTATTTTTCTTAACTGGAATGATTCTGTATAATCTATTAATTTTTTTAAATTTTCATTTCCTTTCTATCATTATCTTTTATTTATTTGGATTTTCTCTACAACTAAAAATATTTTTGAAGAATGTCAAATATTTTTCACAGGACAAGACAAATTACATATATGATGATTTCAAAAGTTTCTCTCTTCTAATTTCTCTACTTCACTCTAAATTCCATTTGATAATTCATTTGAACAGTTTACCTCTATTCTAATTTTCATTTTGTAAACTGTTTCCGTTTCTTGTCCCCAAAATAATCTATTCTCCAAGTCAGACATTTATATTCGTAACATTGCATTTATATTTTCAATGTAGAACCATACGTTTGTAGTGCTTTCTTGCGCACGTCCACAATCTATCATCGAATTTTTTCCTACATTCAAAGTTCTTATTAACTCTTCAATACTATTTCCACTGTACCTCCTTCACAGTGATAAAAAAAATCCCTCTTTTTCATTGTATTTCCCTAATTATTAATTTCCAGCATGTTTTGTACTTCTAGTTCACAATATGGTTCCCGTATCCCTGCTTGATGTTGCCTGCACATCAGCACTGGCTCTTCCATTTGCCTTCAATTAATATATGATTATTAACCTACTATCACATTACACCCCGTTTAAATATTTAAAAACTATATAAAGTTTAAAAAAATAAAATTTTTCTTTTGCCTCCATTTGCACGTACCCTCAAACGAATTAACAAATAAAAAACAATTTATCCCTCTAAATAAATCACGAATTCCATGGTCTCACCACTTTATAGTTGATTTATTAATTTATTTACTTTTTGGTTTCTGGTTATGTTACTCGACCTTTAGAATTTAACAGTCCGCCGCAATAATGTTTCGATAGAATGTGCTGCAAAAACAACGACGATGTGTTAATTAATGTTGTTTGCATTTTAAGGATTCTTTCGTCAAAAAAACTGTGTTAAATGACTGTGAGCGTCAGCGTTCTGTAAATAGTTCGTATGTTAATCTCTTGTCTGTGATTTCAATATAAGAAGACGTAAATCATGACGGTGATTGGTTACATTCAGATACTTTGTACTGATAAATCATTCACAGGTTGAAATTTTTTTTCTTTTATTGTTTTAAATAACCTTGTATCGGTTAGTATACGTTTAGAACCGTAATACGTAAAACAATTCAAGATAACCATTGATTATTTTCAAAATTGTACGCATGTGCCTCGTATTTTATGCATCTTTGAACATGAATTTTATAATAACGTAAAAATATTTCAATGTTTGCTTTTTCAGGTGGATTTTAAATTGCATTATGCATTCATGAATTTTTGTAAGATTTGATTAAAAGTATTTTATACAGTAATTAATTTAAATATGGAGTATTATAAGTAATGAAATAGTAAGTAAAATAATAGATGTATGAAAAAATTGATTTAAAATATTCTGTAAATTTATCACTGAAGTAAAATTGTATTGATTGTATGTTTTTAGTTCATAAAGCACCCATGATCTTTTTAGAATATGTTTGAACGTTTCATGAGCTGAACTCATGATGCGTAATTATTTTAATTTATAAAGAAGCTCACACGGAATAAAAACTGAAATGAATGGATGAATTGTAACCAATCACTACATGCCACGTCACTTTTGTGATTGGGTCAGTCACTTAGAAACAGCACCTCCTACCTGTCCTAATATAAAAAGTAGATTCTGAATAAATCAGAAAAAGAAAACAACCAAATAATCAAAATATAAATATGTGGCATTACTTTACAGGATACATGAAAATTTCTCATCATTTTATTTAATGGCCTTTCTACAATGTCTCCCATGTTCTGTTTATTCTTTGTGTGTGGAAACATAGTAAATGAGTTATTTTATACTTTTGTAACAGGGCACCTCCTTTGTCGTCAATAAATATTGTGTATCTAGCGATTAAACAAGTTTTTCGGGTGGTTTTTTGTTCATTGTAAATAGAAACATTAATAGACCATAGACTTAGCATTATATGCCCAAAAAATTGTTTTGGTTTTCAGTCTTGTACATAAATAAAGGACGTGGTGTTCGTGGTAGTGAAAATAAACTTATTACGCTATTAGATGAAATATTCTCTAACTTGTGTATATTTCCTGAAAAAACTGCGACAGATGTAAAAGTTCTAAATATATACAGTTTGATTCCTCTCTTGAATGTGGCTTAAACAGCTTTGTATCGATAAAACTTACACCGATACGATTGTTTCATCTTTAGCTTTTTCTTCATTTGTATAGCAATAAATTGTTAAGCGTTCTTTAGCTTAAAGTGGTGTGTAAATTGAAGTTATTATGTATTAGAACGCCATAATGTAAAGCTTGCGTTAACATCTCGGACACGCCAAGGAATTTTAAAATGTGGACATCTGTATGCAGATATAAAAGAGAAATTGAGCGGAAGCTCAAAATATTTATATAGAGAGGGAAAATATCATTAACGAAATACCAATTTTGATTGTAGAACTTCAAACGGTTGGAATATCAAGAAAAAATGTGTTCCAGTATGGAATATTTACAGAATTTTTTAAGGAATTAAGGTATTTTAATTCAAATAGAACTTCAGATATTGGAATATCAAGAAAAATGTGGTCTGGTATGGAATATTTACTGATTTTTTTGTAAAGAATTAATGCATTTTAAATCAGAAAACTATATAATAATTGAATCCATACAGAACTGAAATTTAATTTTCTACCACTCCAGAAAAATAAAAGAATTTTTCTCTTCGTATTTTTTATTTAATAAAAAATATTTATATATAAAAAGTATCTATTACATATTAAGCTTCCTCTATGTGTTTAATTTGGCGAAACATCCGGTATATTTCCAAGCGTTGATGTTATCTAGAATGTTGTAATAAGTCAAATTCGCTTTGGTAATTTCAAATCTGAAAAAAATGAAGAGAAAATATTCCAACAAATCTACTTAGTAAATTGTAACACTAATCCACAGTAAAACGTTTCATAAATTGATTAAAAATCCGTCATATATTTTTAATACAATGGAATATTTGTCGAAACGTGACTGTATGAGGTTTAGCCTATAATAACGCGAGCTTTACATGTATGATCAAATATTTCCTTATGCAACTTTGTATCGACTAGCGAAGTGGTGATAAGACTATAAAATACAAGAAATACGAGATAATATTTTGTAAAAAAAATCTATGATTCATTCAATGTACTCCATACTCTGTTTGTATTATCATGGAAGAGATATGGTCGTGGACAAATCTGTATGTTATATATACATATATAAAAATTCTATACCATTTAAACTCAGTAATATGGAATGGTAAATTAATTTAATGGAGAATATTAAGAAATATTAAACTCTTCACCAGAGAACAAATTAACCAAATAAAGTTAAAAACATACTTCAAAAAAAAAAAAAAACTTCACAGTGTGTTCGGCTATATCATGGTATGTCATTACTTTTTCCGTTGTCTGTCATTTATAATGGAGTTGTGCAAAAACAATGCCTGTCGCAGATTTCTTCTAACAAGTATCTAATTGTGTGATATTGTGATAAAACCTTAAAAATAAACCTGTAGCATTTTTTTAAAACTGACATACATCGTTTATTGTGTGTAGATGATAAAAGTCCAGAATTATACAAAAAAATAAAGCGTTAAATTAATTACAATATAAGACATGAGTGCAAAACATTTTGTATAGGTTATTTTAGTTATTAGTAAACCTTTATATGTAGAAGAACGGGCTCTCTATATTGTAAAAATATAGAACTCAATCAAAGACAAATGTGACTATGAATTTTTGTGAAGTAGCCATTGTGATGATTATATAAATAAATATACAAATATATATATATATAAATGAATATATATATCTATATATATATATATACATAAAACATGAAAAAATTTAACTCCTTTGAAATGCACAATGCTGCGTTTTCCAATTGATGTAGAATAGTAATAAAATATAATATAGTGTATACATTTCCAAATGTTGATGTATGTTATTAAAATCATCTCAGGTTTTATAACGTCTGAGTGTCATTTATTGTCTCAATGGTTTTTAGAGTGAATATATGCAAAATAAACTCATCTTTTATCACTAAAATAATCTACCATATCCAATTTCACGTAGAATATAAAACATATACATACCAATAATCATTGTAAACATCTGTTTAAAAGCAATGTGTCACAATGAATATGTCACTTACAACAGCAATCGTAACATGAAGCTACCTATAACTGTAACACAGGTTCTGTATATTTTCAATTTTTAGAGTGCACACATGCAAAAACAAATTAATTGCTTATCTCCTAAACAATGAATATGAACCAACAAACCGATTGATCATTAAAAGTAGATTAATAAAACATATAAAGAACGTTAAAAATGTTGTGTTATAATTTACACTTTATTTGCAACATGTAATCGTAACATGGTGTTTACTATAACTAACATAGGTTCTGTATATTTTCAATTTTTAGAGTGCACACATGCAAAAACAAATTAATTGCTTATCTCCTAAACAATGCATATGAACCAACCCACTGATTGATCATTAAAAGTAGATTATAAAACATATAAAGATCGTTAAAAATGTTGTGTTATAATTTACACTTTACTTGCAACATGTAATCGTAACATGGAGTTTACTATAACTAACATAGGCTCTGTATATTTTCAATTTTTAGAGTGAACACATGCAAAAACAAATTAATTGCTTATCTCCTAGACAATGCATATGAACCAACTCACCGATTGATCATTAAAAGTAGATTATAAAACATATAAAGATCGTTAAAAATGTTGTGTTATAATTTACACTTTATTTGCAACATGTAATCGTAACATAGTGTTTACTATAACTAACATAGGTTCTGTATATTTTCAATTTTTAGAGTGCACACATGCAAAAACAAATTAATTGCTTATCTCCTAAACAATGCATATGAACCAACCCACTGATTGATCATTAAAAGTAGATTATAAAACATATACATACTGTTAAACATTATAAATTTTTAGAGTAACCACATGCAAAACAAATTCATTTTTCTATCTCCAAAATATGAATTGATTCTAGATCAACGATTGACAAGTAAACATAGAATATAAAATATATAATACTGATAAAAGTTATAAACATCTCTGAAAACGCTTTGTTAGAATATAGTTGTCTATTGCAACATGTAATGGTAACATGGAAATACCTGTAATTTTAAACTAGATACTGTACTTTATACAATCTCCCTTTAAGCCAATCAAACTTCTTTTAATTCTGAGTGATTTTAAAACTCTAGAAATAATTGTAGACGCACTATATGGAAGGGTTTCAGAAATATGTTATAGCAGAGTCAAATATGACAAAAAGAAAGGAAATTGAAGTTTCAAATCCAAATACTAACTCTTCATTTGGTAATCTCCAGCTCAGCTTGTCAGAGGGATATTTCCAAGTCTCGATGGTAAATCAGTTCCAGTAAGAACAAAATATCCACTTGAGTAAAACTACTATTGATGAACTCATTTTTTAGGTTTTTTAAAATTCAATCTGATTTAGAATATTTTGTGTTTGTCGAATATCATACACAAAATAAAAATACTTCATTTGATAAACATCCGTTTATTTTAATTCACATTTATAATCATTTTTGATTCTTACAATTTTGGACACCACCTCACACGGATGTCAGTTCTTACAGACAAATTTTTTTTCTTTCTCGTGGGACATGACAAAAACACCACCTATGGGCGTGAACCTCAACAGTGTTCATAAAGGAAAGATTAGATTAAATGTAAAGATATGTCATAACAATGGCTTACCTAGAAATGAATGAATATTTTTTTTTTGGGGGGTGCACATTGTCATTGCCAACAAGGCACCCATATGGAAAGGGCAGGAGGGCTTGAGCTCCCCCCCCCCATTTAGTAAAGTCAGTTCTATAAACTAAATTTAACACTTAAATGTGCAAATACAACACATGCATACATACATTTTTATCTCAGACCCCCCCCCCTAAATTATCTTATAGAGACGCCTATAATTGCCATGAAAAAATAGGCTTCTTTAATTTAGTATTAACATTATGTAAAAACTAAAGAGTACATTATATCAATCTACTTTCTCCGTTGTAAAACTATTCATGAACTGATATAATTTTTACAAAGTTATAAAAAATAGTAAAAGAGTGTAAATTAAAACACAATGTGGTTGAAATTATATTTTTTCACGATAGAATGATTACACATAGTGTTGCTGAAATTTATGTATGCATACAAAACTATGGATAAGAGACTTATGTATGTACTTTGTATGAGTGTGTGTGTATTGAATTTTTTTATGAGATTGAAATTTCACTCTACTTTGACTTAAGACTGAACACTCCTTCCTCTAAAAAATTCTGTCAACTTCAGTGCTCGGAAAGGAATGAGTCGTATTCTGGGCGGGGCCTAAAATGAACTGTTTTGACAAATCAAGTTGATTGGGCAGCACTTTGAAACTCCACAATAACCATGATGGACGTTGGTCAAATTTCTGAGAGGGTGAAATTTCTCAGAGGCTGTTTCAAAGTGGCAGGGACAAAATCTTATTGTAAGAACCTCCCATATTATTGACTTCAGTGAGAACAGGGACATGCCCCATTCCAAAATCAAAAAAGCTTCAGAGTATACATGGATATTACGATAGAATCGATTTTTGAGACATTTCAGCTACATGGAAGGGATTTAAGGGTTCAGGGAATAAATGCTTTTTAATCACTAAACCTCTTAAAATTAAACTAAATATTATCTGGATAAATGTATTAAGAATAAATTTAATAAATAATAAATTTAAATAATAAACATAAATACTGAATAAAGTAGCAACTGAATAAATATTTCCAAGGAGATGAGATAAATAATATTTTTAAAGTGATGATATACACTTTTATAAATTAAAAGAAATATATTTCCCTGCTTCGTACATAATTTTCTTCTATAAATATTATTAAAAAGCTTAATGTAATTAAAAATGACTTTTCTTGTTTAGTTTAGTAAATTTTAATAGTAAATTTAATATTGAATAAAATTGTAACTGAGCAGTTTTTTCCGAGTGGAAAGGATAGAGAATATTTTTAAAGTAGTAATCTAAATTTTTATCAATTAAAAGAAATAGTTTTCCCAGCTTTTCAATTTAGATGTTATTAAAACACATAAGGTAAAATTAGAAATGACCTTTCTTTTTTAGCTGAGTAAATTTTAATAATACATTTTCTACTGAATAAAAATTTTAAGTAGCAAATTTTTCTAAGGAGAAAGGATAGAAAATATTTTGAAAGCAGTTATCTACACTTTTATAATTTAAAATAATCAATCACTCTTTCCGCGATAACTACGTAAATCTTCTTTTTTTTTTTCTAGATTGTTAAAACGCATTAGATAATATTAGAAACGATATTTCTTGTTCTCAGTATCAATAATAAGATATATCCATGAGACGATTATTAAAGATAATTATATTTAGATTGGAGTTTAATATAATTTATATGGGCAGATTAATTTTTTTTATCGATATTAGTAATCCTGATAAACCATGATGAGTGGGCGATTGTTTTAATCATGATACGTTCACCTGCTGTCAGTATTTTTTTACACTGTAATCATTCGCTGCAGCGAACACAAAGCCTTCACCCCTCACCCTTGTACACTTTTCTGAATGTCTGATATGATGTTTCCCACTTATAATGGGGTTATGTTACTCTGATCTTCCCACTCTACTTTGCGATTCTCTCTTCCAGTGAACAGGATAGAAAAAAACTTTGTGTGTGTATGTGTGTGTGTGTGTGTGTGTGTGTGGGGGGTGTCTTGCAGTTTTAGACAAAAACATTACATCTTGAAAAAATTAAAGCTTATTTACAAGTGACCAAAACTGTATTCTATTTTATATAATAAATATGTATTCTGAATTTCTTGTATTAAGAGGAGTTTCAGCCTTAAAAGCTTAAAAAAATAGAATCAAAATTGTATCTTTCAACATTTTGATATTTTTTTAATCTAATGCAAATCAATATAGAATCAATATAGAATTGGGATAAATTATTTTATGGATGAAAATGAAATTCGTTTTTTTTTTTTAAATCAAATTCTTCCTACTTTGTTAGTACACACGTACATAGTTAAAAATTCTGGGGTATCCAAGCCCCCCCCCCCTACATCCTTACTCTCATTAGTTTCTTTTAGCAACAAAAATTATCAGATTTCATGTTGCTAATTTTTTTTTATAAAAATATAACTCTATAATTCAATAATAGAAGGATAAATAATCAAAAATTTAAATATAATCGATATTATATATATATATTAATATATATATATATATATATATTATATTTTATATATATATATATATATATATATATATATATATATATTATATTATTTATATATATATATTTATATATATATATATATATATATATATATATATATATATATATATATATATATATATATATAATCGAAAGGTATTCCAGTGATTAAAAGTCATTTAGAAATTATATTAATCAAAATATATTCTCTCAGACGTGATAGCTAAACATATGAGTATAAATTTGAAATCTGGTACACATGGAACTCATAAGCAAACAATAATAGCCACGCTTAATCTATGGGCTTATTCAATGTTTCCTATTTTCACTCGCTCAGTAGTTGTAGTTTGTTTGGGGCTCCTTATCTCTGAGCTGTATACCCCGTCATGAAGGTGATTAGATCTTTCAGAGTGAGCATCAGGATTTGCCGGATACATTTAAGGTTAAACAATTTTAAGATTTGCCAGGTACATTTAAGGTTAAACAATTTTAATTATAAGAATTACATTAAAGTAAAAAATCCAATTTGGCCCTAGAGAGCAATATAAAATAGTATAGTGGTAAAGTATTAAAGCTTTTAATACAGAATAGAAAATTTAAAAAGGATGATAAAATATTTTTAAATTTTTATTTTAACTTAAAAATTTATAATTTTTGTAGCTAAATATAATTTAGAATCTAGCCGTTTCCTGCTATTAAGAACATTTTAGAAGGGATACTACTCAATGCATATTATACGCAACTTACGGGTGGGATATCTAAACATATATTACATGTATAAATTTGACATTTGGTACGAGTTACTCATAAGCTGATAGCAATAATTATGAAAAATCCAAGATCTAATTCAACATTCCATATTAAAAATGTTTTTGTTTTATTTTAACTTGAAAATTCATATTTATTTATTAAAACCATGTAGTAAAAATAATGAAAAATGTAAGAACTAATTCAACGACGTTTCCTGTTTTAAAAAAGTTATGATTTAAATTGAAAATTCATAATGCCGAGAAAGCCAAAATAAAGTATCTAAACATTGACATTTTTATAAGATTTTTCGTCCTTATTTTCATCAGATTAGTATTTATACGTGTAACAGTTTTTAAAACCATACTTGATTAATATCAAGATTATCAAGATTATCAAAAATCTAAGAACTAATTCAACATTCCCTATTAAAAAATGCTTTTTAATATTTTAACTTGAAAATTCATATTTATTTAGTAAAACCAATGAAAAATCTAAGAACAAATTTAACAGCGTTTTCTGTTTTAAAAAAAATTATGTTTTAAGTTGAAAACTCATAATGCTTTTAGTAAACTTAAGATGTTTAAAGTATTTAAACATTGACATTTTTATAAGATTTTTCGTCCTTATTTTAGTCAGATTAGTATTTAATACGTGTAACAGTTTTTAAAACCATGCTTGATTAATATCACTTTAAACCACTCTTAAAAATAAAATAAATACCAATAGATTCCACGTAAATTTTATTTTAATTTCAATTTTAGAAATAATTTAAAGTTTAAACTTTTTAATTTTAATCTGAAAACTGTAACCTGTTTTTAGTAAAACCAAACTTTTAAAGTATTTAAATATTAATATTTTATTAAACTTTTTCATCATCATTATTATCAGTTTGTGAGGAACAAGTGTACCAAATTTCAAATTTATGCATAAATGTTCAGATAGCATGCTCATGATACGAAAACTATTTTTTTTTAATAATATCCCTTTCGATATCACTAGATTGAAAACAGTTTTTAACTTATTATATTGGATTTTTTAGACTTAATTTATGAGATTTATAGCAAGTTTAAGCGATAAATAACTATCAAATCTTTTAAGCAGATTCTGTTTAAATTGACTTTGGAAATTTCTTTTGAAGTTTCATTGCAATTGTTTATATCCTTTTGAAGTATATATGTATATTTAAAACCCATTTTAACTGACAACCACTTTTCAGTCCGAGAGTGGAAAATTACTTTTACAATTACATATTGAAAAAATTATCAGTGATAAAATATTGAAACTTAATAGAGTCTAAGATAGAAGCGTCTGTATTCTCAAAGATAAACTATGGGAAAATAATCACCGAGATATTTTCTTCAGTGAATTGTTAGTTAACAATATCTGGATATATTTTGTACTAAATTATTTTTATCAAATAGGTTTAACCAATAGCCTGCAAGCCATCGTTTTTTAAATCTAAAATAATCTGGATATATTTCGTAAATTTTTTAATTAAAAAAAATTTTTTTTTAGACAATAATTTGATATTAATTTTTTATTTATTAATATTTGAGTTTTCGATATACTTTTAGACAGTTTGTGGTATAGAGACAGAGAGGGAAAACAGCTGAGAGTTAAAATAAATTTTGATATTTCAATTTTTGAAGATTTAAAGGTTATCTATCCACTTAAGGTGGGTATATGCCTACCATATTAGATTCTTCTTGCTGAATGTGAATACATGAGGAAGATAGAATTTCCTCTCACTGAATTACTTGGCTTGGCTTGGAGTGCTACGGTCTATTTTTTGTAACACGAGGGCAAATGAGACAGGGACCTACAGCTTAAAGCCGCTTCCGAACGGCTACGAACATCCATGCCATAGCGGGCCATGAACTCCGGTACCGAAGGCCAGCACCCTAACCAATCGGCCATCGTTCCCTCACTGGATTACATTTCAAACAATTCTTTAAATGTTATACCACGTGTCCAAACAGCAAATTTGAAAAGATGCTATCCTCCCTTTTTTTAATTTATGTCTTAGTTTTTATTTAGTTTGAAAATGAGCATGTCGATATTTCTAACAAATAATTTAAAATTAAATATAATGTTATCCATCTTTTTTAAATAGGGAACGATAGCATCTTAGAATTAGCATTTCTTTTACGTGGTATATAGTGTTTTAAATACTTCTTTAAAAGCGAACCAGCTAGATCAAATTTCATTTTTCAAAGAGGCAAACATTGAAAGAGAGAAATCCAATACGGTAGAACAGACCATCTTAAATATACTAGCATGTACTAGTGAGGTTCTGATTACAACTAGTTGAGAAACTGGTTAATCCCACTATCGTAATGGGTCTTACCTATCAAAATATTTCTGGAAGTGGGTGTTTCTGTGAGATAATTTCTTAATATATCATAAATATATCTTTCTTTTTTTTTAATTTACAGTTCTTACTAAACACTCAGTCTGTTTCATGCTATAATACCAGTGGCGAACTAAGGCTAAAGCGGGCCCTAGGCAACATTGTAATTCCGGGCCTATTTTTCAGTCATACTTTGCGTTTGGTAGTTTGGTTTAAAAGCATATAGTATATAGTTCTGTTTAATTATCGGATTTAAAGAAAAAAAGAAAAATAATATACATGTACAAAAGTTAAATAAGCATAATTTATTAAAACAAATAAACATAAACAAAATTTATTAAAACAAACATAAACAAAATTTATTAAAATAAACAATAATACTTAAACTTGATTAGTTATACTGCCTTAATTCTCACTTTTAATTCTGCAAACTCGTCTATTAGTTTGTCATAATTAATAGAGTTATTTAATAACTCTTTTTCTACATAAAGTAATGATAAACAATTTTTATTGGCCTAATGTGGATCTAAAAAATGTTTTATTCTGGCCATTACAGAGAATGATCTTTCATCGCTTGCATTGCTGATCAGAAGGGTTAAATAAATTCTCAAAATTATGATCAAATTAGAGAATGTTGCAATAGTATTATTTTCCTGAATAAATGACCACATGTATACGGGCGAAATAATATTTTCTTTACTTATAAAAGTCTTAAATTGTAATACTTTATTTTCAGTTCTACCAGGTTTAAATCTTGTTCATAACATTTTAATCCCTCTATTGAAGAGCTAGTAACATCACTATCATGAAAAGTTGTTTTGAATTTATTGTTAATAGTTTTGATAAGCGCGAGGCTTGATCGTGTTTACACACATCGATACTCGCGGGCATGGAAACGTAAGCACGGGAACCCTCGTCCACACTTGTCGACTTTATCAATCAACGATTAGGCATAATTTGGATACGCTTCAGAAAATAATTATGAATATCACACTTTTCTGTTAAATATAAATAAAATTTAAAAACCTAGTTTCCGGGCCCCAAAAATTACGGGCCCTAGGCACGTGCCTAGGTTGCCTAGGCCTTAGTCCGCCAGCCCCTGTATAATACAAAGAGGTTACCTGTAAAACCGGTATAAGCGGCGAAATCAAAACATTCAGAGAGCAAGCAGTATTTCGAAAAGTTCCATCATACTGAGAAAACATACCATAAAATCCCGAAAACACCTGCACGAATCAAAACAGATGTCAGCAGAAACCAGTTGTCGAGACATGTGTGAATAACAACGCAAAGGGATATAAAAAATGTTTTCATCAAGTTCTTTCATTTGGATATTTCCATACTTTCATTAGGTATCTCCATATAGATATTTTCATGAAATCTATCCCTCATTTTAGTACTGAGAAGGTCTTTTCCTCATAGGTGTTTTTACATTAAAAAGCTTTCATTTTAATAAAGGACTCCAGTGGATGTGTGCATTTAAATTCAGAGGTACATATCTCTAGGAGTGAATGAACATCAAACTAATAATATTTTAAGTATAATACATATTTGTTGTACGCATAGAAATTTATAGAAGATTGAAAATGTTGGAAAAGGGAG
>CM063509.1:108537041-108541648 GCA_032207245.1 Pardosa pseudoannulata
AACAAAAATACACAAATATGTAGGGAACAAAAATAACTGACGAAGATCGTCAGAAATTTTGAAAATTTGACGCCATGAACTTAAATAATACAATAAGGATAATGATTATAACAATGACGATAAGATGTGTTTTTAAAATCCTATGAAAAAATACATAAAATAAATATAAAGCATTGGTATTTTGATTTACAAATTCATTTCGTTTCAGGACAAAGCTCGTGGTAGCTCAACTTAATTGTACGTCCAGTCAATTTTTCAATTAATTTTATATCCAAAATATTGATAAAAAATTACTTATTACACTCTATTAAAAAAATGTGAACACCACATGATTTTTTACGTTTATTAAATTACACACAAAAGATGTGAATTTATATGTCATCGAAATAATCATTTCCCCATCCCCTTAAAAATTCAAAGCTAGTTTCGTTACTGAAGGTGTTGCCTGATTAAATAATAAGTAACGGTTGGAACTAGGTCTTTCCTCTGCTAGCGCTTCCTACTACAAAATCTATGTGAAAAATGTAAACAGGTTTACTCTGTCTACCATATATTACAAATTAATTCCTGCCGAAAGCTGGCCGATTGGTTAGGGCGCTAATCGTTGGTACTGGAGTTCGTGGGTTCGAATCCCACCACGACATGGATGTTCATAGCCGTTCGGAATCGGCTTTAAGCAGTAGGTCCCGGTCTCATTAGCCTTGTATGCAAAACAGTAGACCGTAGCTCTCCAAACCAAACCAAATCAAAATGAACTCCTAACTTGCAAAATTGAAAACTAAGAACTTTATACTTAGGTATCATATAAAAAGGAAAAGGAACTTTTTACTTTCCAACATGTAGCGTGTATGAATAAATCAATGATTTCATGTTACCATCATTCATGAATTCATGAATGATTTCAAGGTGTTTAAGGTTCCTTTTTTTTTTTTCTTTGTGCACAGTATGGGCCAGGGCCGTAGCCAGAAATTATATTCGGAGGGGGACATTGTTTTTGTGAAGGTTATGTCAATAAAACTACAGGTTTTCTTATGTAAGTATACTCCTAATGAGTATCATAATACAATGTGATTTTAAAATATCAAAATAATTAAAAAATGATATAACGAACAAATGTATAGCCTCGAATGAGTCATGTAGTAACTACAAAATGAATTAAATAGCAAAATTAACATTGAAAATATATAAACTATACATAGTATTAAATTCTAATTTTTAAAACAAAAGTATAGCTAAAGTAAAAGAATAATATTTAAAGAAAATGAAAATTTTGAAATATTTATCTGTATATTATAAAATATGCTCTTTTTGAAATTTTCGTTAAAATATTTTCACAATTTCTTCCGATTGTGCAACAAAATTTGATGAGTTGCCAATAGTGCTAGTCAATGTCGAATCCAATTTTCACCTACTACTTAACTCAACGTCACTGTTTAAGCCCATTTTTGCCTATGTACAGCTAGGCAGATGATACACCCACACACAGGGTCCATCTTCTTTCCACGAAACAGTCTTTAAGAATTTCGGAGGGGGACCAGTCCCCTAAATCCCTCCCCTTGGCTACGGCCTTGGTATGGGCACATTCCAGGAACTAATAAATTAGGATTCAAAATTATTCTCTGCAAATAATACAGTTTTATTTTATCTTTTAAAAATGCACTTGAAAGTACTTTTTCAACTGCATAAAAAGCATTGTTTCGATTGCATATGAATACGACGATATCTTTTAGGCAATTCACGGTAACAAGTAATCAGTATTGTCAATTTTTTTAGGTAAGTGAAATGAATATCTGTATTATGTTCATACACTGTTTTGAAAAATTGACATCCTAAGCAGGGCCTGATTATCGCATGGGCACTTGGGGCACTTGCCCTGGGCACGAAAATTTACTTATTGTACTAATTTACTAATGTACTAATTGTTATATATTACTGCTTACTTGATGACTTTTTTTTCTTATGCCAGCTGTATATTACTAACGCTTTTTGTATTCTTATCTTCATGTATTCATCTCCTGGAGAAATTTATAATTTTTTTCCTTTGTTTATCATTTCATAATGTGCTTATTATAATGTGCAGTAGTTGATATCAATTTCTGTGCTTAAATTTTACCTGCTAAATTTCAATCAATATCTTTGACATTATTTTGTGCATAATAGTTGAATTTTATGTCAATACCATTGTAGTCATTTCATTTCCCTCGTGATATCTTGTTCATTTGAACTTCTTCAGTATAATTTTTAATCCACATGCACAATTCCCCTTTCGTTAAGTTTTAATAAATTATTGTATGAGGTAATTGTGTTTGTCATGAACTATATTGTTTCCTATTTACTTTAATTTGACTGTTATTTACCTGATAATGAATTCCCTCAACGAACCTGGTGCTCTTTTTATCCTATGGGTTATTGCATATTTACAAGACAGATTATTAGCAACGTACCACTATAAACCATGAAATCATCTCATCCATTTTAATTATTTTTAATTCTATTACTAATATTTATTTTCTGCACCACAGAGCTTGTGATGTCACAAAGTAAAAAATAAAAAAGTGGGTCACTCTAGGTCCTTAAAAGTCCTTCATTTTTAGCATGGTTAAACAGAGATAATAACGATTATGTATAATGAAAATTTGTTATTTTTGATTTTGAATATTACTTTAATGCTAATTTCTTAAATCTGTTTGATAATTCATTGTTATAATTTTTATACGACTGTAATGATGATAATAACTTGTGGCTATAAATTTGCATGAGGGTGGAGGGCACAAAAGTATCTTAGTCGGGCCCTGATCCTAAGGGAAAATTTTATAGCAATTTTTATCTTTGGGGATAGGAGGCAGCATTTTACATACGGGGCGACAAAACTGGTAGAGCCAGCCCATATTACAAATATGCAAAACAACTTACAACAAATGTATTTTAATATAAACTTTATTTTCTCATTCCCTCTTCTGAAAACCTTAGTTTTCGAGTTGCAAAAAAGTAGCTCCAAACTAAACTAATCTTCTGAAAACGGTGAGTAAAGAGTACTTCAGATGCAATTACTCGTTTTTAACTTGATAAGGGTGATAGCGCCATCTATCTGGCATTTAATAAACTAAAGACAATTACATAATGCATTATTGAACTGGAACCACTTTCATTATTAAAGGAGAGAAACAACTTATCACATCTTGCATAATGATTTTATTTATTATTGGAACAATCTTTGTTATTGTTATTTACCATACTGCGTCCCCGAAATTAAATAATCATCAATGTTATCCAAGAAAAATAATAATCTCTCTCTCTCTCTCTCTCTCTATATATATATAGAGAGAGAGAGAGAGAGAAAGAAAGAGAGAGATGTTATTAAAGAAAAATAATGATTTATGGGTTTTGTGACACTACAGATTATTGCCTAATATTTATTTAATAATAAGAATATTGGATAATTCTCAAAGGAAGAATATACTCATACTTTCATGCTAAACATGATACCTTGCCAAATATAGTTAGTTAATTCCAATTATTCAATTTTTTGGCTGTTTGGCTTCCTTACACGTTTATTCATTACAATCGCCAGTTAACTATTAATATCAAGTCATTTATGAAATGTAAAAACTGTCTTGTGTGGTTAAGATAAAAAGTAAGCAAAATACTTCAAAATTCCCATGTTTTGGAAATTTTCAAAATTCTCTTCCCAAAAAATCCGGTTTTTTCCACTGCTCACAACTCTACTGATGGTAGCACTAAGCGAAATGAAACCGATCTCCTTTTTCTCCTCGCGCATTCGCCAACCTGATTTCCCATCCCTAGATGAGACCCAGATGAGATGAGAATTTCTGGAATATAGCTGACAGAAAAAAATTTCCATTCTTGAAAAAAGAAGCATATAAATTAAAATCGTTTTTCTGTTTCACATTCTTGTGTAAATCATGGTCTTTCACAATGATTTACACAAGAACATTGACTTTGAGATTTGTGTTATTTATAAAGAATTTTTATACTTTGTAGATTTTGTATATATAATAATTATTTTGCATAAGAATAAAAACAATAATTTTTTATAAGTTACATGTTAAGTTTAATTTTTGGAATTAAATACTTTTTTTGTACGTTATGTCCAAGCATTATTAACTCTTTTCAACTGAAGAAATAAATGACGCCCACCCGTCCAACAGATATAGAATGTACTCTTATGAATAAATAGGTTGAGAACCCCTGGTTTAGTGTGTTGTATCCCTATTCTCTTGACATTAAATTTTGGAACGAACCCATTCTTGACAATCTGTATGAATCCAGCCATTATTAATTGATTTTAAATTTGGGCTTGCCCTTCTGTGGAGCTACTTTAAAGTGTAAAGCGAGAAGGCGAGGGGATAGGATATTTTTTTTTTTTAATCACGACAGATATGTTGTCAAGGTCGAGAGGATATTGTCTGATTGATGTTAACATCGCTATTATAATCATTAAGAATGAAAATAGCATGATTGTAGAAGTATTCAGCTTAAATTTCAATTATTCCCTAAATGAACTCGCATTTAGTGAGATCTCACGTGTTTTCTTTCTCGTTAATACTAGATAAATACCCAGACGAAAGAAAAATTGTAGTGCTCTT
>CM063509.1:108546748-108554248 GCA_032207245.1 Pardosa pseudoannulata
TGCTTCCTTCTGCATAAGGCCCCTTTCCGAATTATCATACGGTTTCCTTTGTTAGATTTCGAGGAGTTAAATCGGTAATATGTAGGTCGCCAAATTTCATGAAAAAAAAAACCTAACGTATGAATCCTTTTGTGACATTGATTTTACAAAATTAAAGGAAATTCCTTATTGTGGGAATTATTTATTATGTCTTAGGACAGAATTTCTTATCTTTAAAATGATGACGGCAATATCTATGCCACAAGGGTCTAAGTAAAGTATACTTTAAGATGACAGATTCAGATTTTCATCTTTCTAATTATTTGATCTACAAATTTTTACATTGCACCATTAAAATTGATGTCACTACCAATATTATTTTTAATTGACATAATGGCTAAAGTAGAGAGTCGTGTCACATCCTCAGAGCTGGTATCCGGTGCGGGAAACACCCTCGCCCCGCCCCCTTCCTTCGTTACTGGCTTATAGAGGACTCTCGGTTATAGCAGCTGATTCTATACTTTATGCTACTAAGTTTCTCTATACTTTTCTTTGTTACCCTACATATTATTCTTAATATACATAATAATATAAACACATTATGAACAATACTGACTTTAATTAAAAAAAAACTGAAAACTGAAATTAACAGAATAATAACAAGGTTTTGTTATAACTGATTGATTATTATTGATCAAATAGTGGTGGGAGAAAGAAGTTTGAAGAAAAAATCATACAAAGTATTTACTGAAGTGGCTCCACTTTATAAAGCGATTTTTATCCACATCATTTTTAACACAACTGCAAGTAAGTGAACATTAAACCTTTTCCTGAACTCGAAATCGAAGCGTATAAGGGAAGTAAATCTTATTTTTAGCTTTGAATGAAGTCTTTAAATCACGTGATCATGTTTGTGATTTGAATATTAACCCCTTCCGGTATGATTTAATAATGAAAAACTGTGCATGAAATAACCATTTAATTTTTATTTAAAAAACTTGTTTCATTTTACAATTCTTACATATTCTTAATTAAAATCCACTTTTTACATAGTGTTAAATAATATCAGAAACAGTAAAATTAAGAAAATATCAAAAGAAAAAATTAATAAGGTATACAGATAATAGTCTTCAAGCTAGTGGTACTTTTCAAAGCAAAGTGCAAAGGAATTCTTAATTGTTTACACCGCCAAGTAGTCTCACTTTTAATTTGATTCTTGAAACACACACGGCATTTCTTAGTAGATTTTCTTTTATTCTGACTTGTGATTTTCACAAGTGATAAAAGTGTTGCCAAATTCAGTACACTAGAAATTTTAAACTAAATTAATTATCATATTTAACAGTAACTTTAATCGCATGACTAGTGTAGCTCGTCATTGTGCGGTATGAAATGAAAAACTAATGACGAGGTAGACTCGTCATTTTACCGGAACGGGTTAACTTAATTTTGTGCTAAAAGTTATGTCTGCGCTACTACTAGTGTGATGAAATAAAAATTCTATTCGGATAGAAATATTAGTAATTGGTGTAGCAGTCAAAGTGTTATGTATATACTATATAAATAACTGTTTTTGTCTATTCTTCTAGAGATTATCCTTAAAGATTCTTAAATATATTTATTCTATAGATAGAATAAAGTATGATGTTGAATCCTATGAACTTCGGGTTTCTGACTTCGCTAATATTATATTCCCATTGATAACTGGAAGCTATAGCTAAACCATAGGTTACGCGTAGTGCTCAGTCCCTCCCAGGGTTAATATTATTCTTCCGCTTTAAAATACTCTAAAGTTGGTTACACACACAGTGGATTTTTTCCGAGCTGAAAATTTACCTTCGCCGTTATTCCAATAGTAGTCCATTGAAATAAACTAGAGCATGCACATTAGACGGAAAAAAACGATCGGTTAATTTGCCGTCCACGGTAGCTCTGCAGCCGGCGGGTGCGACTGGAGCTCAGCGAAAATTTATCCGTCGTCACGAACTAGAGGTCTATGCGACCAGTGAACGTTTGCACACACAGCGGTTTTTACTACCATTGGACTTTGTTGTAAATATGAATAGATCCGTGAACAAGAGCGTTTTTCATAATTCTGATTTCATTATTACAAGAGAGACCTGTTTTATGAGATAAAACTCTGGCAATTTTTAAGGGCAAAAAAGCTACTAGTAAGGCTAGGCATGAAGTTTGCCTTAGATTTCGAAGCCATTTCGATCAATTGGAAGAAAAGGTGAAAAATGAATTTGGTAACGATATTTTCTCACATACCTATACACTCAGTGACAGAATACTTTTTGACAGTCTGCAACGGAAGTTGGGTCTCTCAAAAATAGTCTGCAGAATAGTGAGCGACTATAAAAATTTTCGTATTTTTTCTTATGAATTAAACATACGGCTTTTCATAACTGTTTCCTATAGAATTAAGGATTGTAAATATTTTTAGAATTTAAACATAAACAGTATAAATACGAATTGTAAATTTTTAGCGAAAGAAAAATCGATATGAATAAATTTCGATTAGTTGAGTATTTGACATATCAATATTTTTCTCACACTCGCAGCCAAAATGCCGGAATTTTGACGCCCCGGACAAATGTAGGGGTTGTCCGCCCCTATAGAGCGGGTCCTGCTCTGTAGCAGCACAAGTTTTACACTGCGTAAGACTACGGCGACGGAAATTTTCGTGCCCTAAGGTTAAACGTTGCTTTCGTTGATCGACGACGGTAAATTCTCCGCTCGGTAAAAAATCCACTGTGTGTGCAACCAGCCTAAATGTACAGTTATCCCAATACAAAATGATAAAAATTATAGAAACTATATACTTTTTAAACTTTTTTTTTAAGATTAACTGATTATTTTTTTTCGCAATACTACACAAATGCATTACCACTAGATGTGTTAACTGTTTGTTCACAAAAACTGAAGAGGATAACTAACCAGCGTTTTATGTCAGTAATTATGGGCTGACTTACTGTGACTTATTGTGCTGAATGATAATTTAAAGCAAATATTTTAGAGGCAAGACAATCAGTGCTATGGTACGTGCCTCACTTTATGATATTCTAAAAATATTCAGATAAATGTAAACACATAAATCTACATTTGCCGAGAGAAACTGGAACACGAGGACGATAAAGTGAATTATTAGTTTATGTTTTCTAGCTTTGGGTGTAATAACCATAAGTCATGAGAAGTTGAAGAGCCCTCATATAAAACAGGGATCGAAAAATCACAGAGACAAATGAGACAAATATTTAAGCCCCAATCAAACTGCTATTTTGAAAAGATTTGAAGCGAGACAGTTTTCTCTTTCTTGTACAATGTAGGGAGAGTGGGGCACCTTGGGACATAGACCTTGGGACACCTTTTTTTTCACTTTAATTTGCAACCAGGAATTAGTTCTCATGTGTATTGATAGATGGCCTTCCTCTTCACTTCTCAAAGAATTTTGATGAAAATAGTGCTTATAGGTAAGGAACAATTTCATTTTCTTTGTTTTGAATAACCCAAAATTACATTAATGTGCATTTTAAAAGTAATTTTTTTGAAAAAAATTAAAATATTAAAAAAAGTGCATTGTTATGAAAGAAAATTCATTTATTATTATTTATATGCTAATAAATAAATTATATTGTTAAGCCTAACTGTATCTAGTTACCAAAAGATACTATGTAAAATGGCAGGTTGGGACACACATAGATGGGGCACCTTGGGACATTTTAAGAATTGTAAACAAATACCAACTCAAGCAAAATAATTAATATTTTGGTGTATAATTTTTAATTGATTTAACATAAGGTTAAATATTATAATTAATAGATTTTTAATAAAAATACACATGAGAAAGAGATAAATGAATTTTTAATTGAAACAAAATATAATAATCTCAGAAAAAATGGTGAGAACAAGAAAAACAAACAGGTTCTGCTATAAATGCTAATATGCTTGAATCAGCTGCAAATATAAGATTTGTTAAAAAATGTATTAACTTGAACAATTTTCAGCTATTTCTCTTTTATAACAGTTAATAAAAATAATTTGAACAGTATTTTGTATTTGTTGTTTAGTGTCCCAACCTACCCATACAGTGGGGCAGGTTGGGACATTGGAAAGGTATTTTATTTCTTTTATTACTCTTTAACTAAATGAGATATTAAGTAGGTTTAATGTTTATAAGAAGCAGATATGATGACAATATATGCATGCATACTTATTTTTTCAATTAGCTTTAAAAAAAATTCATAAAAATGTTTAACTGAAAAGTGTCCCAAGGTGCCCCGGTCTCCCCTATATATTAAGCAAATGGGAAAATATAGTTTATTTTAATTGCATTATCAAAATAGGGATTTGTCCAATTCAAATTACAAGTCAACTAGAAACCAATCAATCAATCAGTCTATTGCAACTGATTCTCCGTCGACCCCTCTAATCCAGAGATTTCTAACAGTAAGCATAAAAATGACACGAGGAAAATAACTGCTAAAAGAGAAATAAATGGATTCAGAGGTGAATTCAGAGTTCATATAACAAAAAAAGAGTAGAAAAATTAGGGATAGAAAACACAAAATAACTTTTTAGCCAGGGACATCCGTACTCTGTACGCGACGAAAGGTGGAATGAATAGTTTTGTCATTTCCGGCAGTATGATTTGAGGAGTAAAATATAATTTGGATACTATCCAATAGAAATTCAAGAGTCAATAAGAAATACAAAATCATACAATTTTTGTAATCCTCTTCCACAGTGATTGAAAATAAAAAAATCAAAAGCATTAAATTAAACATAAAAATGAACCATTATTGTTAACAGGCAAACATCATTATTTTATAACGTTATTTGTATGTGTCCCAGAAAGATGGTTTATGTCAAATCAATATAATCTCTTCATCAAAATTACCTTAAGTTGGTATTACATCTCTAACCTATAGATATTTATTAGAAATTCAACTAGGCTTATAAAATGACCCCAAGCCTCTAGCAGAACGTATCTGAAACGTGAAATGCACTCATAGCTAATCTAAGCTTAATTCATCGCAAGAACGTTTAAGGCTATAATTTAGTAACGCTCCAACCTAAAACGTGTCCATTTCGCTTACAATAAGGCTTTGATTACAATATCGTTATAATTTCGAATAGATTGATTTCATATATTTTGTTTCAATTCAAGTAGTATTAACTCTTGTTTCCAATTCTTGATATCGAATTACCATAACTTTTAATAAATAATTGAAATACGTTAAACATTCATGTATCTGAATAATGTTACTAAATATCTTTAACGAATCCATAGAATACATTAGAAGAAATTTATTAACACATTGTATGCGGGAAACATTCTAGTACGTTTTCTGACGATTGATACTTGAGCGCGGGACACGTACTAGTACGTTTTCTGATGGTTGATATTTGAGCACAGGTCATGTACTAGTACGGGTAAATTAACAACATGGTTTGTGTGTGGGTACAAAAATATCGGTATATACAAAATGAACTGAATTTTTTTATCTCTTCTACATAGATTCTAAAAAAAAAAAATAAAAAACTAGTTTTTTTCATCAGTCGATACGGAACCACAGAACCAAAAAATTATTATACTTTCTATTGATTTTTTATATACGAAACTATTATAATAAATATCATCAAAAAAATATTTTTTTTTTTATACAAAAATCTTAAAAGTTTTGTTTTATTTAAAATCTATTTATAGCACATCGCCAAGTTTTCGTATTAATAATACATTATTTTGCTAAAAACGTATGCAGAGGTGTGGCTTGGTTAGATAACGCTCCACCGTCTTCTTCTGCATTAATGAAGGGTTTTATCCTACAAAATTTTCAAATCTAAATTAAAATTGATAAAAATTGTTTGGCGATTAATTAATATTATTAGGCTCTTTGGATTTTTAGACCATTTTATTTTTTTATTTATTTTTAAAACATGTATTTTTATTTTTTTTAAATCATTAAAACTTTCGTACCCGATCATTACTACTAAGCAATTAAAAATTTATAACATCAAAAATTATCAATAAAAATTATTACTATAATTAAAATATTATTATTTAGGCCTTTATTTGATTTTTAAGACAGTTTATTTAATTAAAACTTATATTTTTATTTTTCCAAATAAAAGTTTTACTCATTACAAATTTTTTCGGCTTATTTTGTACGGATGTCACTGGAAAATATTTATGTTTTACTATCCTTAAACTTTCTACTCTCTAGTTTTTGTGTTATGAACTCACGAATCAATTCTATATACTCTTTGTTATTTTTACTTTTCGCTCGTTGTCATAATTATTTTGCAAAAAAATATTTTAACTAAAGAGTCTTAGTTTATATTTGATATTACTTTCTATTTATATATTTGTTTATATTAGTATAAAATACAAAAAGTTGGTTAAAAAAATTAAATAATTTTCGATCTACTGAGATTTAACTGAATAACTAAATTTACGAGCAAAACGCCCGCTCCCTGTAGAATTTCTCTGCGAAATGAGCCCGCACACAATGTGTTAAGGTATTATATTACAAATTTTTATTTTCAAATTAACGCCAAGTCTAAAATTTTCCTTTTTTAGTTTATTAGGTACATAATTAGTAACATAGCAAACTGACATATAGAAAATGAACAAATAATCTGAAGTTAAGGACAGGTGTCTGGAAGCTCTGAAACAATGGTCATTATGTTGGTTAAAGTGTTGACTCAAATTTGGATACATTTTGACTCATTATTCCCTGTCATTGAATTAACACTAGCATTACGTTTCCTGCATACTTAAAAATACAATCGGTTGTCATTTTTTAACCACTGCTCCCAAAATGTATAAAAGGTTGCTCTTCTTGTTATAATAGAAATAAGAGTTTTGAAAAAAAAATTTTCAATTTTACAACTCCTCTTCAACCTCCACTCAAAATATAGTTTCTTTTAAGTCAAAGACTTTCTTGCTGGATGAGATCCCGCCTACCATCCTCATCCCTTTGGACTAACTTTCCCTTGGTATTTTCCAATTTTTTTTATATATAGTTTACTTGGTAAATTCTTTTTTCCAATTTTTAAGTAAATAGAGCGACTTAATAGAACTCGTTAGATACTTGGTAAATTATTTCCCAATTTTATAAGTAAACACGATCTTTGCAGTACACGTTAGATACTTATTTTTTATTTCAATTTTTCAAGTAAATCGACCGATCTTTGCAGAACACGTATTTTGAGTGGAGGTTGAAGAGGAGTTGTAAAATTGAAAATTTTTTTTTCAAATCTCTTATTTTAAATTAATTTTACAATTTACACTAAATCACAAATTTGTGATGAAAATCACACTCAGTTTATTTAATTTGTGATTAAGTGAATGTTTCAGTCTATTTAGTATGAATGTTATGTGTTTTCTTTGTGTTTTCTTTGTTAATTCAATTAGATTTTAAATATTCAATTTTTGTAAAATTTTTCCTCAAAATGTTGTTTTTGTTTATGTATCAATTTGTTGAGTTACGATCCCCTCGCCAGATTTCAAACGCC
>CM063509.1:108559248-108571748 GCA_032207245.1 Pardosa pseudoannulata
AACCGGCTGTAGAGCTTGTGAAGAAGAAGAATTATTATGAACGAGGAGTTTTTTCTTTTACAGGGGGAGGTTTTTAGAAAATGTTTGAAACCACTGATTTAAAGGAACTATAAACCGACTCTGCCTGCCCCATGAGGTCATATACTAGCAGCATTAATAAATAAGATTATTTTACAAAAATATTTTTTTAATTATAAGATAGTTTATCCATATAAATTTAAAGTTTCAGTATTATTTTACAAACTGAAAAAAATAATTACTTTTTTTTTTACTTTTATATCTGTACTTGAATATTAAACTGCTACATATTGATATTAAGGCACAGTACTACTTGAGCAAGAAAAACATCTTTACTCCCCAATAGACAGGGGAAGGAACACGTGATCATATTTACGCATCTCGTGACCGTTCTGAGGGATTAAAGTATCGTAATAAAGTGAGTGGGACACAAGTGAATGAAACCAGTGACGTGATCCCAGCGTGAGTCACCCTCGCGTTATTTACGAATGCATTACGGCGACAGAAATTGGCCCCATGCAATGCGGCCCGGTGCATAAATATAAATTGAGATGGCTTACCAGGGAAGAAGAATTACATTAGAGATGATTGGTAAACAGCTCAAATAGTAATGAACATCTGTGATGAAAAGTCTTAACGTAGATTTTTTATTTTAATTGTTCCTTCAAATAAAGATACAGTAATAATATCTGAGACAAGAGAAAAATTACTATTTTTTCTAAATACTTTCTTTCAATTATTGAGACTGCTATAATTATTTTCTTCAGCATACGGTCATAATATTTGAGAATACAGTAATAATATTTGAGACAAGAGAAAAATTAGTATAAGAATGATATTATATGTATAATAATATGTATTTTTAATATTTTCTATGCATAGTAGATATAAATGCTGTAGGGGGCATAGAAAAATATTGTTAAGGCAACATAGTAACGTACGACTAAAAAGTCTTCAATTTAGTAACCTAGATTCTATCCACCATATTATGAAATTTCTGTGTTTAAAATAATTTTTTCATGGATTGTACTTAATGGTCTAACTCTATGAAAATTATTCAGTTTTGTTACATATATATATATATATATATATATATATATATATATATATATATAATATATATATATATATATATATATATATATATATATATATATATATATATATATATATATATATATATATATATATATATATATATATATATATATATATATATATATATATATATATATATATATATATATATCTATATATATATATATATATATATATATATATATATATATATATATATATATATATATATATATATATATATATATTTAATTCCTTGCCCGTGATGCCCAGCTCATCATGTCGGGCAACCCAAATACGCCAGTTTTGGAATGCCTTACCTAAGTTCGGGCAAGAGGAAAAACTGTATTTCAATTCTGTGAGGCCTGAAATCGGTTCGTGTAATGTATAATATTTAATTTTCCATTTTCCCAATACATAGAGCTACTTTCCAGTGAAAAGTTCGGCAGTATCGCGATATTTGTCGCCATTTCTCTGATACTGTAAAGGAATTGTGAAATTCAAAGGAATCTCAGGGACATGAAATTCATGGCAGTTGATATAGATAATAATATTGTTGTGTTAGTTTATTACATTTATCCAGAAAATTGTCATTTGATTTATTTTGTTGTAATTTGAGCAAAAATTACTGTAATCCATTAACATTTCCCAGATATGAGAAAATTATGTCATTTGATTTGATTTGCTGTATTTCAAACAAAAATTACTGAAATCTATTAACATTTCTCATATATGAGAAAATTATGTCATTTGATTTAATTTGCTGTAATATGAGCAAAAATTAGTGTAATCCATTAACATTTCCCATATATGAGAAAATTATGTCATTTGATTTAATTTGCTGTTTTGTTTGGTTCGGAGCGCTACGGTCTACTTTTTGCAACACAAGAGCAAATGAGACAGAGGCCTACTGCTTAAAGCCGATTCCGAACGGCTACGAACATCCATGCCATAGTGGGATTCGAATCCATAACTCCGGTTCCAACGGCCAGCACCCTAACTATTCGGCCATCGTTTGATTTAATTTGCTGTAATTTGAGCAAAAATTGCTGTAATCCATTAACATTTCCCATATATGAGAAAATTATGTCATTTGATTTAATTTTCTCTAATTGAAGCAAAAATTACTGTAATCCATTAATATATCCTATATATGAGAAAATTATGTCATTTCATTTAATTTGCTGTAGCTTGAGAAAAAATTACTGTAATCCATTAACATTTCTCATATATGAGAAAATTATGTCATTTGATTTAATTGGAGCAAAAATTACTGTAATCCATTAACATTTCCCATATATGAGAAAATTATGTCATTTTTGAATTTGAGCAAAAATTACTGTAATCCATTAACAATTTCCATATATGAGAAAATTATGTCATTTGATTTCATTTGCTGTAGTTTGAGCAAAAACTGCTGTAATCCATTAACATTTCCCATATATGAGAAAATTATGTTATTTTATTTAATTTGCTGTAGTTTGAGGAAAATTACTGTAGTCCATTATTATATGTCCCATATGAGAAAATTATGTCATATGATTTAATTTGCTGTAATTTGATCATTTCCTATGTATGAGAAAATATTGAAAATAATAGTTATTTTGTTTAATTTTTTAAAAAAATTATCTACTTCTACCTTTTTGACAACGAACATTTCCATATATGAGAAAATTATGTCATTTGATTTAATTTGCTGTAATTTGAGAAAAAATTACTGTAATCCATTAACATTTCCCATATATGTAAATATTGAAAATAGTAGTTATTTTGTTTAATTTTTTTAAAAAAATAGTCTATTTCTAACATTCTGATGATAAAACAAACAAAATTAAAGAAAAGAAAAATGTCAATTTTTGGAACTTTTCTCTCATACATATTCCACAGACAAGAGATTAATGACGTTAATATTTAGTATTCAATCGCTTGAAATCTTTCTAATATCTCAAGTTTTGGAATATTCCTTATTCTTTTTATATATTGTCCATAATCCAAACATAAAACTTTGAGGCATTTATTCTTGTGAGCCGCCCGTAACCCCAAATTAGCGAAAGGCCTTTACTGGTTGAACAGTTCAAGGGGTTAGATCCTGGTTCGGTTTCATGCTCCACGAAGCCTTAGATTATAGGCCGTTGGAGTGAAATTTATCATGAAGCGGAATCGAAATTCTAGCGTTTTGGAATATTTTAATACCATTACCATAATCAGGCACGCAACTTATCGAGAAATTTAATCCAGTGAAGTTGCAGCGCACACTTAATTTAATTTAAATATAGCTTTAAAAGAGTATTTTTAACGTTGAGGAGAGATGCTTTTTTTCCTGAATAATTGTTATTTCTAAGAGGCTTTTAACTAATAAACGAATTTGCTAAAGTAATGGATGTATTGAAATATTGAGCGATGTACAGCGTAAAGTCTTTCGTAATGTCTGTTTATTTAATTAAATACAGTATTAGATGTCCGAAAACATAGATGTTCATTTAGGCTAATAAAGATTCAACATCTGTAAAGGTTACAGACAGGCTCAATTCTACCTGAAATCATAAATAAATTAAGTATTGCATGAAAGTAATATTAATGCAATGGTAGAATTTCAAATTGCGTAAAATCAACCGAAAATTCGAATTTTCGATTTTAAGGAATAATGAAAGAATATATCATTAGGAATAAGGAGCAAAAAGAATTTTTTATTCCCATCATTTTATCATTAGTTATGGTTATAATAAGCTTATCATTACTTATGGGTATAGCAATAACAACTTCAAATGCTGTTTACTCAGAAGTATAATTGTCATGTATTAGAAATGTTTAAATTACTACAGGCCCATTGAAAACACATCATCGTCTCTGAAATTCCAGTATTATTTACGTTAGAGTTTATAAAATAAAGTCTAGTTGAAAAGGGTATGTTTTGAAGCATATGTTAGTTATGCATTTTATTTAACCGCTTTAGCTGTTTATTCTGCAAAATATGGGTATCATCATCATAATTATTTTTTTCTCTTTATATTTTCTATGAATGTTTATGGAAACAAATACATTTTTTTTTGTAAAGTCTATAAGGTATATTTAAATTTTTTTATAATATTTTATTCAAAATTGATGCGACTGAAGCATTTTCAATTAAAGTAATTATGAAACAATTAATAATTAATAACTTCAAAACTAATTAAATATTTTTCCTTCAAATTTTTAAAATATTTATATATCAATAGTACTAATAACGTAGTCAATCTTCAAGGGAATTTATTTTAAAGAAAAAAAGTTTGCTCTAAAGGTTCACTGTCGCGTTAAAATTTCAACTTTATATTTTTGTTAAGTAGAGGACAATTACTTCTATCGCGACTCAGTCACACAAATTTTAAATAACTTATGCAATTTTTTATCTTTTGCACAGCAGACAATTTGTTTATGAATTTGCACAAATCAACTTCACGGTTAATCGGCACCCTTTTACGTGTAAGATAAAAACACAAGCAGTAGAATAAACCAACACTCTCTCTTACCACTTTCGTGCTTGTATACTGTATCCTACTGTTACGACTTCAGTGTTCTCGAGTGAAGAGGTAGCATGAAGAAGGATCACAGTCACAATAAAATTGGAAATTACTTTTATTCTTTCTGGAGTAAATACTGTTATATTAACTATAGCTGTTTATTCTGCAAAATATGGGTATCATCATCATAATTATTTTTTTCTCTTTATATTTTTATAAATGTTTATGGACACAACTGCATTTTTTATAAAAGTCTATAAGGTATAATAAAAATTTTTTTTATAATATTTTATTCAAAATTGATGTCTGGAGCATTTTCAATGAAGCTAATTATGAAACATTTAATAATTAATAACTCCAAAACTAATTAATATTTTGCCTTCAAATGTTTAAAATATTTATATATCAATAGTACTAATACCATAGTCAATCTTCAAGAAAATTTATTAAAAAGAAAAATTTTGCTGTAAAGGTCCACTGTGCTTTAAAATTTCAACTTTATATTTTTGTCAAGTAGAAGACAATACTTCTCTCGTGACTCAGTCACACAATTTTTAAATTAATTATTTATGTAATTTTATCTTTTGCATAGCAAACACTTTGTTTATGAATTTGCATAAATCAACTTCACGGTTAACCGGCACTCTTTAAGGTAAGATAAAAAACAAGCAGTAGAAGAAACCAAACACTCTCTCTTACTACTTTCGTGCTTGTATACTGTATCCTACTGTGATGACTTCAATTTTCTCGAATGAAGAGGTAGCTTGAAGAAGGATCACAGTCATGGTAACATTGGAAATTACTTTTATTCTTTCTGCAGTAAATACTGTTATATATACAATGGGATTCTAATTCTTCCCAAAACAAGTAGAAATGTAGAGGATATTCGGCTTGTATGGAATTGCCACGACGCTCACAGTCGGAAAAATAAAAGATTAAATAATCTCACAAATGGGGAGGCTCTTCCAGAGTGCAATGCATCGAAATCTATCCCCCGTTCGGTATCCGAGACCCTGCCGCTCCTTATATGAGAGCTCCTTTACGAGCCTCCCGAGCGCAATCACTAAAAAACTGACTCCGGTCAAAAGAAGCGAAATCCTCCACGAGGTCAAAACACCTCCGTAAAAAAATGTCGAAAAGCCCCGAGTCGAAAAATTCTAGGCTTTTTATACCCGGAGGTCAGTTACGGTCCCACTAACCGTTTTTATGGTCAGTTACGATTTCAGTTACCTGAGAACTCTAGCTAAGGTTACAGCTATTTTTTTAGTTGAATAATCATTCGCTAGCTGTCCCGATTCCGGAATTCCCGAGGATTCATTAACCTGACCAATCAGGGGCGTATCGCTTATTCAATCCAACTGTCAACATCCCAGACTCTGAGATGCCACGCTATTGTAAACTGGTCAACAGGTGGAATTTTCGATCAGCTGATTTGGCGCGTGCTCTGAACAAAGGGGAGTCTTCACTATTCACCTACTGTTCTCGTCTTTTCTGCCACCTGGTCGGTGGAAGAAGGATCGATGACTAATAATTCTATAACACTCGCTATCCTACCGAGGAGGAGATGAGGTGGATAGCATGACATTTTCTACTTTCTTAAAGGTCATCATGGAATGTCTAATATGATGGAACAAGATTTGGTTGCGTATATCGCCATAATTAAAGCACTAATTGTATTTAATAAGTTTTAATTTAAAGTTTGTTAAATATTAATTATAGTTCAAGTTGAAATTATTTATTATATGTTTATAATATTTATGTAATTTGTTTAGTAGTAGTAATAAACATTGTTATTTTTTACCTTCTGTTGTCATGTTGTAGAAGGAAAATAAGAGTAGATTAGTAAGCAATCAAGACAGTCAGGTACGATTCAATTACTGTTTAATGATAGTGTGTTATGTAACTTATTAATCTTTCAATCTACTTAAGAGCACTTGCTACACTTATATTAGTAACACATGTGTAACAGAGTTGGTTCGTGCAAATAATAAGAACATCTGTGAATGTTTGATCATCTATGCTCAGGCACGAAGAGGACACTCTCTTACATGAGAAAAGTTCACGATATACAGTATTTAAAATGTATTTTTATGACCAATCTATGTGAAGCAGTAATTTACAGTCTGTGTATTGCTTCACAATGAGACTGTTGTGAACCGTCACTCTATTATACATGAAATCAAAATCAGGAGCGATGGCTATAAGATATCATATCAAGCGATACCATATCTGTATCGTACTATGTTTAGATTAAACCAGGAGAGACAAAAATATGTGGAAATCAGTATGCTTATGCCCCAAAATGTAGAAACTGATATTACATTTAAATTTAGCATCCCATCTCTTCAGAATTGTCTCACCCATACACTGATTGACCAAAAGATGTTCCCCAATTTTTTACTGATTATAAAACATATTCGCAATTTTAGGGCTGAGACACCTGATAAAACACCAAGCAAGTTTTTTTAGAGCGGAAATTTTGAATGCTAAGGATAACGGTCATCAGTAAGTACCAGATTTGCACTACGGAGCGTCATTTTTTTTAGGAAACAGCCATATCATGTATAGCTAATGTAAGAGAGAAATAGATTTCAGACTGGAATATAATAATTAATCATGGTTAAATTTATGCGTTAAATTGTTAAATAATGATTCGGAAGGTCTGATGTTAGGCTTCCGAAGAAGACTTGGCCTTTCATTTTTTATGATAAAATAAAATTGATAAAGAATCGTTATTTGACTCGTTCATGTTCTAAATCCATGAAAGTAGGGAAAATAACCAACAAAGTTTATAAAGATATTGAAGAATTAAATTTTTATGTTAATTTACAGATTATCATAATTTTGTAAATTAGGATATTCATGATAGAAGTCATTTCATCATTACATTTCCACAAATTTTATTTATAGTTTTTGCGAAATTAAATCACCAAATTCATAAGGTCAACGAGGCAAGTAATTGTTGGACACATGCCTCTTAGTAAAACTGAGACTCACCTTTAAGGAAAACGGTACCTTGATGTCTATGCATACATTTGAGGTGAACTCGACCTTAGTTTAAATAAGTTCTAGCTTATATGACCGTTAATGGACTGTAAATAATGTTGTCAATGTTGGCACTTGAATGAAAATATTACTTGAGACAGATGCTACTGGATAAGACGTAGGGATGTGTTTTTCGTTTTAAAAAGAACCATTGGGATGAAAAGCACAATTTTATACTCAAAGTGATGAGTCGCGGTAGCTCAGTGGGCAAAAGCAGCTTTCTCGTAACTGAAAGGTAGAGGGTTCGAGGTTCGAGCAGGCCTAAGGTTCGCCGTGTTCGCTCAAGGTGACTGGGGCCCGTAAAATATGTTCGTGGTCACAAAACCCTCCAAGTTCTCAAATGATACCTCTGAGGGTGGCAGGTCAAGCCTGGGGGTCTTCTACTTGGTCCCTGATTCTAAATTAAGAGGACCCAGCGGGGATAACGTTACTTTCGGCCGTGGCATACCTTAAGTTAAATGTGCTCTCCGGGAGGTGTTAAATGAGTAAGAGGTTCACAGCCTTGTTAAGGCGTTAGGATAATGTCTGTATCGCCTGCTGCGTTGGAAAAAATACTCAAAGTGAGTCCTCGTAATTGAGAATCAAGGATCAAGCAGAAAATACCGACGCCTGGCCTGCCAACTTCAGAGGTATCATTTGAGAACTTAGAGATCATTTCGACCCCGAATTTATTTTACTTGTCCCATTAAAGAACATGGTTAATGTTTGGATGACTGGAGCCCAGAACATACAACCCTTCTCTTATAATCTCACATCTTTTCCGACTGAGCTACCACAGCCCGTGTAAATCATGTCTACTTCCATAAAACTAATTTTGGTAAATCTGGTATTAAAATGTCTATTGATGCAGTTCCTCTTGTCACACTAATTAAAGCAATAATGTGGGAGTTCATATGGCGGATGTTTGGATGGCACAAACCCAGAACACACAACCCTTCTCTTATAATCTCACATCTTTTCCGACTGAGCTACCACAGCCCGTGTGTATCATGTCTACTTCCATAAAACTAATTTTGGTAAATCTGGTATTAAAATGTCTATTGATGCAGTTCCTCTTGTCACACTAATTAAAGCAATAATGTGGGAGTTCATATGGCGGATGTTTGGATGGCACAAACCCAGAACATACAACCCTTCTCTTATAATCTCACATCTTTTCCGACTGAGCTACTACAGCCCGTGTATATCATGTCTACTTCCATAAAACTAATTTTGGTAAATCTGGTATTAAAGTGCCATTGATTCAGTTCCTATTGTCACACTATTAAGGCAATAATGTGGGACTCCCCAATGTTCACATTCTTTTTGGCAACAATACTTAGAATGTGAAATGCACTTTCATGATTAAACCACTGTTTACAATTAAGGATCCATGGAGATGTAAAATATATTTTTAATGTTTCTAGCTTCTACGAAATAACTAATATATTTTAGTTTATTGACTTAAAGCATAAAATACATCATACAATTTTAAAACTAATTAATAAACACAAATTATTAAAATTATGTTCTTAAAACATTTATTTAAACCACTAGTTTTAATTTTCCTCTTTATCAGTCATGTTACCACATGTACCATATGACGTAAATGCTTAACTTTCCTAATACAATTTCTCATACTTCTAGAATAAATTAATTTACAAACTTTGAAACAGAGTTTTGTAACATTTTAAAACGCCCAACATCTGCTTCGACATATTTATAAGTTTAAGAAAATAATTATGAGTCTCATGTATTATTTTATCTAAATATTTTAAACAAGAGTATAAACTGTTGTATCTTGTTTGAACATTGTAAAATTTTTGTGTAACACAGGAATATATGCTGAAATTATTGTAAAATCTAAATAATTCTTTACTCTTTAGATATTAAAAGCATTTTCCGAAATATTTAGCTTTATTTTCAGTGTAAAGACTGATATAATATGTAATAATATATATATATATATATATATATATATATATATATATATATATATATATATATATATATATATATATATATATATATATATATATATGTATATATATATATATATATATATATATATATATATATATATATATATATATATATATATATATATATATATATATATATATATATATATATATATATATATATATAATATATATATATATATATATATATATATATATATATATATATATATATATATATATATGTGTGTGTGTGTGTGTGTGTGAGCTTGTTTAAATATTTTACAGAATGATTACTATTTATAAGAATCATCCTTTTAGTTAAAGTTTTAGAAACTGTAAATTATTTTTTACTTTATCCAGTTATAAATAATACTGTAAACATGTAATGTGTATGGTATCCCACCAAATTGGCGAGATATTGGCTCCTTGGCGAAGTTTTGGGAGACTCATTTTTGGCTCCGAATTTGGTGATATATAGCCAAATTTAGCAATTTGGGGGACATTTCTTTGCCGAACCTTTTTCTCTGGATTTTACTAGAAGCTTGTGGAGATATTCTAGACACCTGAAAGTTATATACAGGGGCCGTAAGTTCTCATAAAAAGTCAGTTCATGCTCAGGTCTGGTGAAAGTAGGACCTGTGTTAATATCTGTCAAGTTTTATCGCCATCGTTGTAATTGTGATTCATTTAGCATGTTAATAAATTGTTATTGTTTTAGACTTAGCCAAAGTTTATTCAATCAACGAACTTTACGCGAGAATTTCGCTACATTAATAACAGATGGATCTTAGTAATTGTATTAACCCTTTAATGTCTGGCGTTTCTTTTTAGATGCTGCTAAAAATAGCTTGTAGAACTTTCATGTTTTCTCAGACTGAGTTTTCCTTTTGAGAGTAGGTAGAATGCAATCTTATAAACAATCTACAAAATTTTCAAGTTGTTACTATTATCTATTAATTTTCTATTTGCATTGACACTTTATTATTTTTCGAACATCGTATATAAATTTACTTTTCCGGCAGATAAATAGACTGAAATCTTAACAAATTCCTTTATCTATTACAAAATTCCATTGTACGCTACTTATTTTACATGTTTTTTACTTTATCCAGTTATAAATAATAATAACAGATGGATCTTAGTAATTGTATTAACCCTTTAATGTCTGGCGTTTCTTTTTAGATGCTGCTAAAAATAGCTTGTAGAACTTTCATGTTTTCTCAGACTGAGTTTTCCTTTTGAGAGTAGGTAGAGGGCAATCATATAAACAATCTAGAAAATTTTCAAATACTTTTTATTATTTATTAATTTTCCATTTGCATCGACACTTTATTATTTTTCGAACATCGCATATAAATTTACTTTTCCGGTAGGTAAATAGACTGAAATCTTAACAAATTGTTTTATCTATTACAAAATTCCATTTTACGCTACTTATTTTACATGTAGGAGTAATACCAAATAATTCTTTTTTCACTACTTTTTTCCTTTTCATAAATGGCATCATAGGACATTTAAAACAATAGCTGACTAAATCATGTCACATTAATGACTTGATTTAGTCAGCTATTTGTTTAAACTTCATTTGTTTATTAACCAATAAACAATGAAGTAAGCGGAAATTCGGTTAACAGTAAACTGAAAAAAAGAATAGATTCCTTTTGAATGCATTGTATATATTACTTTGCCAATGAAAATGAGGTTCGAAAACTGATAACATTAACCGATGTATCGATCCCATAAAGCGGTAATTTTAACATACAAATGAATAGAGAAAATCAGGACCAAGTGATTTTTACAGTAAGCGATTAATAATATTAACCGAGATACATTAAGCGTATCCACTGTATATGGTGATCAATAATATAATCCCCTCTTTAACCCCTTCCGTATGATTTAATAATGAAAAACTGTGCATGAAATAACCATTTAATTTTTATTTAAAAAACTTGTTTCATTTTACAATTCTTACATATTCTTAATTAAAATCCACTTTTTACACAGTGTTAAATAATATCAGAAACAGTAAAATTAAGAAAATATCAAAGCAAAACATTAATAAGGTATACAGATAATAGTCTTCAAGCTAGTGGTACTTTTCAAAACAAAGTGCAAAGGAATTCTTAATTGTTTACACCGCCAAGTAGTCTCACTTTTAATTTGATTCTTGTAACACACACGCATTTCTTAGTAGGTTTTCTTTTATTCTGACTCATTAATTTGACAATGACTTGTACCAAGTAAACAATATGCAATAGTGACTTGTGATTTTCACAAGTGATAAAAGTGTTGCCAAATTCACTACACTAGAAATTTTAAACTAAATTAATTATCATATTTAACAGTAACTTTAATCGCATGACGAGTGTAGCTCGTCATTGTGCGGTATGGAATGAAAAACTAATGACGAGCTAGACTCGTCATTTTACCGGAATTAATTCCTTGTCATAGCTAAATTTCATAATTCTGAGAGATAGAGATATCAAATTTTGAACAAATTTCACCAACCTGAAAATTTCTTCTAGCTTTGATGGAGAATATGCATGTTTTTAAACGAATCCAATTACTGAATACAACCCTACTCCTTGAAGTCAAAACATAGAGATTAATACATTGTTTCCTACATGTTTTAGCACTGTTAATATTCCCCCTAAACTAACTTTTTGGCAGTTTATGTGGAAAAATTTTTGTTCTGTTTATAATAGCGACTATGTATTAAAACAAAGTCTCGTTTAGCTGAATAATAGTATTACTAAAATTGAAGATTATAAATTATTAGCATATAGCCAGTCATATGACGGGATCAGTAAAATTTATAATTTTCCAGAATTTTAAAGTACTTTATGAAGCAGGTAAAAAAAATGGTTTGTTTTTTGGCTGAGAATTATCTGGTACACGTTCAATAATGTGTTTATCATCA
>CM063509.1:108584248-108597641 GCA_032207245.1 Pardosa pseudoannulata
AATAGCCGAACGATGGCCGAATGGTTAGGGTGCTGGCCTTCGGAACCGGAGTTCGTGGGTTCGAATCCCACTAAGGCATGGATGTTCGTAGCAGTTCGGAATCGGCGTTAAGCAGTAGGTCCCGGTCTCATTAGCCCTCGTGTTGCAAAAAGTAGACTGTAGCACTCCAAACCAAACCAAACCCATTAAAATAATCCCTAATTAAAATCTCTAAATTACTCTATATTTTAAATCCTGACACACACACACACACACACACACACACACACACACACACACATATATATATATATATATATATATATATATATATATATATATATATATGTATATATATTATACCTCGTTCAATAAAAATGTTTTATGCGCAGTTTTGTTTTGGTATTTTAATAGGTTGGTCAAGTGATTACATGAAATTGAAATAGTCGTATTCGAATTTTTATATGTAAAATATTTTAGCCATATAGAATTAAATGCAAAACTAGTATAAGACACAAAAAGAACGAAATTGAAGTCTGCTGTTTCAAATTTTCAACCAAGTGTGGAAATAGTAGACCGTAGCTCTCCAAAACCACACCAAACCACATCAACACAACAGAATTTAGTAGTTTGTTAAATATTAGTTATAGAAAATGTCCAACTCAAATATCCATGAGATGAACCTATAAGGTACACGAACGGGTAAACCTAAAGCAGAACGCGTATTTAATGCAAAGCTATCGTAATTTAAAAATAGAACGGTATTGAAAACAAACAGCTGTTTCCGTAGCTTCAAGCAACTGTGTAATCAACACAATCGATTTCATTAGCTTGTTAAAGAGAAGCTATAGAAAATGTCCGACTCAAAGACCCACGAGAAGAACCTGCAAGGTACACAAACGGGTGAACCTAAAGGCCAAAGCGCATTAAATGTAAAGCTATCGTAATTTAAAAGTAGAACGAGATTGAAGACAGACTGTTTTATAGCTTCAAGCAATCTGTGTGATCCACAAAACCGATTTCATTAATTTGTTAAAAAGGAGCTATAGGAAATGTCCGACTCAAATACCTACGAGAAGAACCTGTAGAAAATCTAAAAAGGAGAACCTAAACAACACAAACCAAAACATGAACATGAAAACTGAAAAGGTGTAGAGGTATTCAGTTGAGAAAAATGTGGTGGCCCCCAGAGGCGAAAAAGAACAAAATATAAAGAAGAGTGGATGAGAAAGCAAAAAGAGAGAGGGGGAAAACTTGATAAACTATTTTCAATTAGTTTCAAAATAATATAAGGCTTAAATTGTTACAAGAAAATTCATGAGTATATAAAAATCAAGGAACATAGCGTTTTTGCATGTTACATTATTATAAATATTGCTTGAAAAATTATTAGCAGTGCAGAGGCAAACATTTAGCATAAAAAATGTTATTTTTATATTTATTTCTTGGAGTAACCTGAGAAATCAATATTTTTTAATATTGTGCTACCAATTGTTATCAGAAATAAATCAAATTTTTTATCACATATGAGGTATGATATAAGAGATATCATTAAACATAAAAAATTATTTGTTTCTTGTAAAAATATTTTAGATTATTTTAATACTTTAATTAAGCGCATCCTAATAGGTTAAATTAAGAAAAACAGTTAATTGTTTATTATATATATAGTAAGCAATTAACTGTTTTTTTACTTATTACAATTATTTACTGCGTTAATTTAACATAATAGGATGCGCTTAATTATATATTTATATAATATATATATATATATATATATATATATATATATATATATATATATATATATATATATATATATATGTATATATATATGTATATATATATATATATACATATATATACATATATATATATATATATATATATATATATATATATATATATATATATATATATATATATATATATATATATATATATATATATATATATATATATATATATATATATATATATATATATATATATATATATATATATATATATATACATATACATATGTATATATATATATGTATATATATATGTATATATATATATGTATATATATATATATGTATGTATATATATACATATATATATATATATATATATATATATATATATATATATATATATATATATATATATATATATATATATATATATATATATATATATATATATATATATATATATATATATATATATATATATATATATATATATATATATATATATATATATATATATATATATAGGGGTATCTCATACCACCGCATACACTCTGCACAGCTAGATTCCTCGTTGAGAGTACATAAAAACTGCCTAAAGAAGCAATCCTGTATTATCCATAGTTTACGAGAAAATACAAAAACAAAGTTTGACGTCACTGCCGGTGCAAGAAAGAAAACCACTTTATTGGACATATCGCCAGCAGTATTTACATATATTTTCAGACGATAATGTTTAAAACGTTCGCATCGCATATCGCTTCATGCATGCTTGCGCCATGGAATGACGTTAAGCCGCCTTTGAACTGGCATTTAAAAGGCTGAATCTTGCTGCTACAGGTAGTATGATGGCCATGTATTCCGTTCGTGACTACTGAGAAATGTACCTATTGCACGGCCGATGTAATGGAAATTCCTTATGAACGGTTAGGGAGTATGCCAGTGCATATACTCCTGTTGATATGTTCAATAAAGTGTTCTTCCTTGCAATGCAGTGACGTCATACTTTGTTTTCGTATTATTCTAGTAAACTATGGATCGTACAGAAAACGTCTTTGGCAGTTTTTATGTACTCCTAACGAGGAATCTAGTTGTGCAGAATTTATGCGGTCGTTTTGGGACATCCTGTATATACATATATATGTTTATATACACATACATAAATATATATAAATATATATCTATACATATATATGTTTATGTGTGTATTTTACATTAGGTATTACTTTAAAAAATAAATATTTGTCAGTTATAGATCATATTAATACAATTTTTTATTGTTTTTTTAAATAGAAAATCGACTTACAATTACTACAATATTTAATGATAATTATTCAATTAGCTTGCGATCAATGCCTTATAACTCCTTTAACTCCTCATTTTACTACTTATAACTCCTTTATTTAGTATGTCTATATATAAAGCTTCACACGCTTATGCGACATTAAAATTATCCGTAAGTTAAAAATTATGAACATTGAAACAGCCTAAATATAACTAAACACAAATGTTTAGAAATTTAAAAGATTTGTGGTACTTCCGTAAGTCTAATATGTATTGAACGTCAGCAACATTTATGTTTCATTTAATTACTAAGTAAATTTTCGTTGCATGCTTTAAATAAATAATAATCCAACGGTCATTCTGTTAGTTCATATTTAAATTTCTCATAAACAGAAAAATATTTAGTGTAAGAATGGAATTTATGTAGAGAGCAAATTTAAATGAAATCTTCAGTTATATTTATCATTACGCAAATTAATTACAAAAAGGGAATGAAATTTAGCGAAATTCTGAAATGCAGTCTCTGTTCATTAGGCCCTTTTTTCGAAAGTTTCCAAGACATAAAAATGAGTAGCAAGTACTTAATTACTTCATTTTATAAGTGCCCATTAATTACAGAATCATAATAAATCTGAACGCGGCGAATTTAATTAATAAATTCTTTAAATCTCCATGAATGCGATGAAAACGGTTTGAATGAAATTCCAATAACTTATGTTACTGGAAAAATGGATGCATATTTAATCTCTATTTACCTGAAACAGTAGCAAGTGCTTAAGTGAAACAAAATTTATCGAGCTCAACAGGATTTATGCATTTTTTGGATCAGTTTTACGGATTGTAATTATGTTTAATTTTCATAAGATGCATCTTTCGAAACTAATATTTTCTTCTAACAGAGTGAATTAAACATGTACTCCAATTAAGTGTTTGTTAAAATGCCCCAATGCTATAAATGTAGGTGAAAATGGTATGATTAAAGTTCAATTATCTTTGCTTTTTGACATAAATTTTAGTTTTAAATTCATGTATAGCATTACGAATAATGAACATTTTTTTATGAAATATTCTAAATTAGACTCTTTATGCCCCAACAGGAGTATTAAAAGAAATGTTTAGAGCTCTTAAAGGAATGAACTATTGTTCTTTGCATTTTGCCATTCTAGAACTTTTAAACGTGTCCAAATTTATTTCATTTGTACTTTGAATAATGTAATAGCACACTATATTTTTTTCGTATTTTTACATGTGCAACTTCATTGAAATCGTAATTCTTTAAAACTTTTTGTAGCACTGCTACCTTAGTTCTTTACAAGCCACAAAGTACAATTTCAATTGTACTCCAGTTCCAGTTCAATAGTCCCAAGTTTGCATGTTTTCCTTCACCCAGTCTTTTGTTTTCACCTGTCAATCTAAGTAAACAAGTTCAAAATCGAATAGAATATCAATGCAATGTTTATTTTATTCAGCAACAAGTAGAGTTTTTCAACGTGTTGTAAAAAACTCAATGAAAAGCACCTGCTAGAATCGCATGTTTACATTGAGACCTCTGTTTACCGCTATCAGCATTACACCCGGCTATTAGCAGTCACACCTTTGGGGGGGGAAGAAATTTCCTCATATGGCTTCGGTTATTCTGGGATTCAGAGGTCTCGGCTATCGAATGCTTTTGTGAGATTGAAAGGTTAAAGAGTATGCTTCACTAGAACTACTAGCCAGAACTACTAGCCAGTCGAGAACCGTTGGTAGAACAATATACATGTTGAAAAAGTATTGGAAAGTGTACATATTACTCGAATGGATTGGCCATCGTATTCCCCAGATATAAATCTCATCGAATATGTGTGAGATGTTTTGGGGAGACACATTGCAGTACACTTACATCCTCCAGAGAACACCGAACAACTCAAACAGATGCTGATTGTGGAACGGGCACTCCTACTTTAAGAAATGTTGGACCAACTGGTTCTGAGTATGCGGAGACTATGCGAAGCAAACATTGCAGTTAGGGGAGGGTATATCCCATGTTAAGGAACAGCTGCTTGTTGTTCTTTCTCTGGGATAGACATTCATGAGCTACGATACTATGCTTTCAATAAAGCTTGTTTTTGTTTGATTCCATAAAGTATGCATTGCTTTCCTTTTTCAGCGTCGATGCTTTCGTCATCCTTTAACTAATTTCTGAATTAAAGAGGATTTCTGGGGGGGTTATGGCCCAAAACTCACCTGTTGCTTAGGTTTTGCACATCAGTGCAAAATATGGAAACAGTACCAAAATGTTATTCATTTTGAATATTGGAAGTAAAGGGCACATCGTCCAATCTTGCAAAAACTGAGATTTTTGTATATTAGTGTATGATTTGTACTCATGTGTTATAAGATAAAAGAATTATGAATGATGAAAGCTACATTTACTAAAGCTGAAAGCTTTAGGGAATTGAAAAGGACATCACGAACCAACATGCTTTTGAGATGAATATCCTCATGTGCTTAAAACTACTTGTTTCTAATATTTTTACATGTTAACCATCTCTTTGTCTTTATTGTTATCTAAAAGGATTAATAATACGCATTTTGAAAAAAATATGGACTTCTTGAAACAAGTCTCTAAAATGACTTTATCTACCCCTCTTTTCAAAATTTAAATTCCTACCCTAGTGTCTGTTACTTCCAAAGTACTGATATAAAAGGACTTTCTAATGTGATATTCCTAAAACAACTTAATTACTAATGTATTGTGAGTAAATTTATTAAAAATAAAATGCTTAAAACGGGAAATCTTTATCTCTGGTACAGCGAAAAATTATATATTTTTTAGTAATTAATCTTTATTAAGTGTTGTTCAGCAAGTAATAAGATTATAACTATACATGAGTCAGGCTAACTTTAAACGTCATTATTTCCATGATCTTTTTCTACTGTGAGTCTTAATTCCATTTTTAGAATTTGTTCTAAAACCTTCTCGTAGCTTTTCGCATGAAATGAAATGAAATCGCCTTTATGGCAGATCCTGGTGGGTTCCATCAAAAGCAGAACTTGGTGACCAGATGTCTATTGTACCAAAACTAAAGAAAGAGAAAAGAAGAAAATGAAGGAAATACAGGGCACTGCTTTAGATTTAGTTAGCTTTTAAAATTATTTTCGCTAGTTTAATATCTTTTTTTCTCAATATACTGTTTTACTTACATTAATACTATAAATAGCGATCATAATATGTTCTGACTTCCATTTTTTTTTAAACAATTGCTATCAATCGGGAATGGCTCATGAGAAATTTCATTTTGCTTTTTCTTCAAAATTTTGTTTTACTGTTGTAGAGTGAACTATTTCATGGTAAATATCTCAAAGCTTAATTCTTAGGCAAGATTGTTTGCCACCGAGGGTCGAAAAAAGAAACAAATTGCAAAGATACATCGGTATTGCGACACCCGTGTTTAACTAAAGTAAGTAAACCCTCCGAGGAGAGTCGCGTAATATAATCTCCAGGAGGAGGGGATCCGTATATACAACCGGAGCTCAGTACCCATATTAGTCACCTCTAATGATATGCAGGAGTTACACTGGGATTATTCTTTCATACCTGGTCATCAAATGGGGGAGTTTAGCTTATGCTTTGATGCTTTCGTAATGGCGATGTCTTTGGGTTCAGGAAACAGCTAAGAAATCATTGTGCGAGATCAAGACTATAAGGAGGGTAGAGTAGGCCTCTATGTTGTTTTTCTGTAAAACCTCTAGTAAGGATCAAATAATGTGTAGTCTTGCAGTATCGAGCTAGACGAAGCAATTCAGTAGCAATGAATTCTACTTAACATTTTCATTGAGTTTTGAGTTTTTAAACATTGCTTCTGTGAGGAAATTTAAAATTTTGTAAAAAATATCCGATTCCAAGTTTTTTGAAGTCGAACTTAAAATTTAATCTTATAAGGTTGCAGCAAAAATGCTGAACAACATATTATTAATGTGACAGTTTGGCATATTAGCGGAAAGGCACCATCCATTGTAATAAAAAAGCATTCCGCATAATAAGCAATAACATATGCCTTTAAATTTGGAATTATATTTTACATACGTTGCAGACTTTACAAACTACACACATAAAACTATTACTTAAAGCATGTTACAGCACACAGTTTCGAAAAAAGTGAATTCTATGAACAAGGTAATTTTATTTAATTGCAAAACTATAACAAATACATACATACATATGTATATATATATATATATATATATATATATATATATATATATATATATATATATATATATATATACATATATATATATATATATATATATATATATATATATATATATATATATATATACATATATATATACATATATATATATATATATATATATACATATATATATACATATATATATATATATATATATATATATATATATATATATATATATATATATATATATATATATATATATATATATATATATATATATATACATACTATATATATACATACATATATATATATATATATATATATATATATATATATATATATATATATATATATATATATATATATATATATATATATATATATATATATATATATATATACATATATATATATATATATATATATATATATATATATATATATATATATATATATATATATACATATATATATATATATACATATATATATATATATATATATATAATATATATATATATATATATATATATATATATATATATATATATAATATATATATATATATATACATATATATATATATACATATATATATATATATATATATATATGTATATATATATATATATATATATATATATATATATATATATATATATATATATGTATGTATGTGTTGTGTATGCATGTAGACTGGGTGAAACAAAAGCTCTTTAAATCTTTAAAAAATGTATAAAAACGGTAGGGATAATGATAAAGATGTGCAGTTTGCACGATAGGGGTAAAAAAAAGAAAATGTTTTCAGAAGAAAAAAACTCTTTTAAAAGAGATTTAATCATTAAGTCATATCAATATTCCAATAAAAGGCCCTGATGTACTAGGATTTCTCATTCAGTTTTAGAATAGTATCATTAACCGATCGAGAGTTGTTGGTGAAAATGCTTTATGGGAACAGGGAGTGACATAGTGTTTCTCTGATAAAATTTCAAACGGCTGAACGACTGACAAAAAAGAGGTATTGTACCATACCATGTGATTATTAAGTATCAATGACTTATACCAGGCTTGCTGAGAAAACATAAGGAATAAGACACCAGATACAAATGAGGGAAGACTTACTCTTTTGCAGACTCTTAATTTTACAATTCTATTTTTTGAAGAACATTCTGGTAACACAAATAAAACAAATTAAGTATCAATATGGAGTCTCCATATACTGTTGGCATTGTTGGAGGAACTTCCTACCTCTGATGACGCTATCCTTTTGTAGATAAAAAAATGGTGGAGCACTCCCGTCTTCTGATGAAGCTATCCGTTCGCTAAATCTTGGACTGTTTTTTCTCTGAAGGGGCCTTCAAATCTACCAAGTAAAATCCAATGACTACTGTTGCCAGGACCAAAGACGACAAACCCTAGTTAGCAACCCCTCTTGTCCAATGGGGTCGAAGGGGGATCAGTGGCATCGCTATCGCCCTTCGGTAAATCTCCCGAGATGGCGTTGTCCAGTACTGTAACTCATTGTTACAGTGATGTATTAACGAATTTTGTAAAATGGTTCAAACGAACTTGCTTACTGAAGGTTTGGCCACATTGTGGAAAACCTATGTAATACTAGACTGAAGATTGGACATCTGCAATTTTTTATTGCACTAAGGAGCGAAGACCGACACATTGAGAGAGGGTAGAAAAGATGTACCCCAGGGAGGTGAAAGTTCACCAGAAGGGGGAAGGATGCCACTCCCGCAAGCGCCAGCTGCAGAGAAGAAGAGGGACATTTTTCCATGGTGGCGAAAGCCTGACCAAACGGAGGGGATTCCACCCTGGTCCTTGCCAACAGCAAAGGAGAAGAGGTCCGATCGGAACGGGAGAGAACGGATATTCTTAGATTAGAGATTTGAAACTGAGTGAGAAACGTGCAGGCGGATCGGAAATTTTCGCATCCTCGTGACGTTTCAGCTAGAGATAATGTATAATTATCATATGTTCAATAATTGTAAATAATAAAATACATAGCAGAGTATATGGTCAATGTTATATAGCCGAGCGGTCCCGCTGTCTCTATCTCCGAGTGTCCGTCACACCCTAGTCATTTTGGCTATGACTCCGCATGGGTCTCGTATAAGGAGCAGGTATGGAGACGAAATAACCAGCTGTAGAGGATTAAACTTAACCCATTAGCGCCCAGTGATCTATTTTTAGATCGCTAAACATAGCTTGGTAAACTCACTTTTAGAGGACCTTAAACCCACCCCACACATTCTATACTGCATAGGGGGCAAGACAAGGCATGCACCTGTTTACCAACAAGTGGTTTTCTTGTTTTGTTTATATCATTGATCTAAAGAGATAAGAGAAAGTTTGTATCTCCTTTCGTTCGCCGTTTTTCTACGTTTCTTAGCAAAAACACTGAAAACAGCTAAGTAATAAGCGAAAGTTAAATTTTTTTTGGCGATTTAATATCTTCATAGATGTAGCTATCAGAATATAAACCGATGTTATCTTAAAACAAATATAAATAGTAAAAATTAGTGTCAAAATACTGCTGATCTAGAAATAGATCACTGGGCGTTCGGGCGTTTTTTTTTTCCTGACCCTGGTAATATTACGTTTTTTCACCTTTAGATGAAAATATGAGTTGAAAAGTATTTAATAGCTTTCAGGATGCAGTTGATTATCTGTTTTCTGAACAAATTAAAGAGGATATTATTGCCATATCCAGTGATGTAGATGAAAACTGACAGATGAAGAGAAAATAGATGATAAGTTACATGCTCCATTTGTAAATGATATTGTTGGTAAAATAGAAGTAATTTCAAAATATGAGTGTGGTTAAATAGATTTAACTTCAACATTTGAGAGGAAGCCTAAAATATTAAAAACAGAAAAGCCAAAAATTGTTGGGAAAAAAACCGAATTATACCAAATGGTCGGAATTAGGGAAAACGTATAAGAATAATATTTTGGCAATGGAAAATGATCTTGCAAATTCATCTTGCATCATTGTTTTGAAAAATTTTTTTCTGATGAAGTATATAACTTAGTTGTGGATGAGACTATTTTCTATGCTACAAATGTCAAAAACGACCATGGTTTAAATATCACTAAAGAAGATATAAAGATATTTATAGGGTTTTTGATATATTTTGACTATCTTACTCTTTCAAGTGAAATATATTATTGGAGTGATGTAGAAGATTTAGTGATAGGTCTTGTACAGGACTCTTTTAATAAAAATGCTTACTTAAAAATAAAGTCATATATTCATTTCCAAGACATTTCAAAAGCAGATGAACGTAAGAATGACAAATCAAGATAAAACTCCTTTTGGAGAGAATAAGAGGTAAAATATGGTACTGGTGTCTATTCACTCGAATAATTGATATGGCTGTAGTTAATGCAAGTATTCTGCACAGAAATATTCATAAAGGTGATTCTATACCCATGTAAGATTTTCGAAGAGCTGTTGCTGTAAAATATCTAAAATTGGGAATCGGAAAAAAAGTTTTGAAAGGTCGACCTTACAGTTTTCCTTCATCCTCAAAAGCTAATCTCAGTCATGATGTTCGCTTTTATAAAAGGGATCACAATATGGGACAAAGAAAGGGCAAAAGACACTGTCGACTTGTAGGGTGCCAAGAAAGTCCCCTAACATATTGTGTGAAGAAAATTCATTAGTTTTTTATCTATTTGGTTCAATTTTACCACGTTATTGAAGTACTAATGATTGTTGTGTATTTGCTAAAATATATCCTCCGAACGCCCAGTGATCTATTTTTAGATCAGCATTTTAAAAAAAAAACTAAGGTACGTATTGATAAAATTCGATAATAATATTCATGTTGATGGTAAAAGACACCCAATTTATGAATTATATATCAGTGCGTCAAAATAAAATAATTTGGGCGTTAATGGGTTAACAAAGTTGATTTATTACAACAAAAAAACATTTAAAGAAATATTAAAGTGTATGCAAATGTAACCTATCGTCCAGAGAGGAGATCACTCTAGATCAACCTGCTCTTTTGAAGTTCAGTTGGGAATCCTTTTCGCGTCATTCTTTCCCAAACAGGAAACCTCGGTTTTAGGCGATATCGACATCCCCCTTTGACCCTTGTCCTTGGGGTAACTGAAGCTCTTTTGGTTCCTGTCAGACTGGATCAAAGCAAAATTCTTTTTCTCTGTCGGTGCGTTGACAAACGACATGCTTGACACCTCCGTACTTCAAGAAAACCATTACGGGGACAATACTGTCCTTTTCAATTGTTAAATAGAACAAAAGTTACCTTGACTACCGACAGAGACGGACGCAACTCTTACAGTCGAGGTAATATTTAATTGCCGGCAAGACAGGCTTTAGCGAAACCCCAATACCTGCTCCAGTAACAATAGGAGAGCAGGTACAGAAACGAAGTGTGTATTCATCGAGAAAGACAGTCGCGGACACACACCATATCTAATAACCTACGTTAGCCAAGAAAAACATTAAAAATTTGAAAACAGTTATGAGTGATATGCAGTGAAATTGCCGAATATGGCATGAGGAGAGGCAGTTCTCAAAGAAGTGTGTTATCTTTAACCAACTTTATGTAGGAAAAGAAACGGCCAAACAGTTCCAGTCTAGTGAAATGATTCCTGTTCCAAACCGTTAACCAACAGATACTGACCAATCTCAGTTGCTAGACTGCATGTCCTCCAGGGTTACCTGACTTCACTCCGACCGATTTCTTGCTATGGGAAATTTTAAAATCACTACCATACTGTTAACCAAGGGCAGCATTAAAAAGGTGTAAACAGTTATGAATGATATGCCAGAGAAATGTTCGGATATGTCATGGGGAGACGCAGTTCTCAAAGAGGTGTGTTATCTTTAACCAACTTTATGTAGGATAACAAACGACCAAACAGTTCCAATTTAGTGAAATGATTCCTCTTCCAAAACATTGACCAGCACAGACTGACCAATCTCAGTTGCAAGATCGCATGGACTCCATGGTCTCCTGACTTCACTCCGACCAATTACTTGCTATGGGGATATTTAAAATCCTTAGTATACTGTCCATCACCTTCAATATTGGTCAAAATTAAAGATTTTATCTCGAGAGAAGTTTCTGACATTCATTCCAACCTGTTGAATACTACTGAAATGGTTGTTGTTAGACACCTTATTAACGGAGTAGAATAAGCTAATAAGATCAGACAATAAGGTCATGTTGAACAATTATTATTGCCTTAATATAGGAAGTCAATGCACTGATGTCCCTTTCCTTAAGCTACAAGTCATCCGTACCCTCTTTTTAAACAAAATCTCTTTTATGCTTTACCTATTTTTTTGCAAACCGCATATCTTTATCATTATTCCATCCGATTTTATACAATTTTAAAGTTTAAACGGACTTTCAACTCACCCGCTATGTGTATTACTTTGTAATTGTTTATCCATTGTAAAAGTCTTTAGGAAATAGTTAAAATGTAATCCTCTTTTGATTCAAATTTATGCTTTATAAAGCAGAAAATTTTTATACATGAAGATTTACGAAGAATTTCTATGGAATTTCTATTCTTGTATCTAAGAAAACATGAATTATATTTGATATAAAATCTTTTGAAAAGGAAACTAAAAAAGCATTAAGGCACATAAGTTCATTTTATTTTTCATTCTTTTTTTTATTCGTGTAAAAATAGGAAAAAAAACTTTTAACTGCTAAATTCTTTAAACTGTAAAGAATATAAAGTATTAAAGATAATAAATAAAATGAATAAAATTTTATATACTACTGAAGCTATTTAAGTTAATTTGATATTTTGTTTTAAAAACCTTAATATGATTTTATTACAATAAAACTTAATTAATATAACATAAATGTATACGTTTAAAAGTTACGTATGAATTAGAAAAATTTAAATTGAAAAATATTTGATATGCTTTCCATTTTGTTATACACTGAAAAGCTAAAAAAACTGGTATTGATCAATTAGAACACATATCTGTGGTCGGCAAAGCCTATATAAAGCAACAAATGTCTGGCACAGTTGTTAGAACAGTTAATGCTGCTACCATGGCAGATTATCAAGATTTAAGTGAGTTTGAAAATAATGTTATAGTCGGAGGACGAGAGATGGGACATATCATTTCCTAGGTATCGACTAAATTTAGATTTTCCCCTACGTCTATTTTACGAGTGTACCATGAATATCGGGAATTTG
>CM063509.1:108597741-108602741 GCA_032207245.1 Pardosa pseudoannulata
ATATTCTGTAAGGTTGAGATCCTACAGGTGGGGGGAACAAAATACGGCACTGTGTGAATTTTTTTTTTTTTTTTTTTTTTTGTAATTTAGGAGATTAATAAAAATAATTCTATTTAAACCTATGAAAAAAATGAATAGTTAAGAATATAAGTGTTTTTTTTTTGTTAAGTGTCATTATTTCAAGAAATAAGCAGAAAATATCGGACTGCATATAAAAACAAACTTAAAGACTTATTTGGAAATACATTAATAAAACTTCATTGCTACTTTGATGTTCTAAATCCGTAAATATTTGGAAATACATTAATAAAACTTCATTGCTACCTTTGTTGTTCTAAATCAGTTATAATTTAATATATGATATAAAGGCAGAAAATAAATTATGTAAAATTTGGTTTCACAGCTCACCCAGTACACGCAAACAGCTATAAAACTTTACTGTACTCTTTGTAACCTTATAACAAATAAATATATTTTCATGATTTTGATTATGTCACTCTATGAGGTACAAAGTAACATTTAATCACCAATAGCCATTAATACTTAAAGTTATTTAACCCTCTAAGCGATACTATTCGGCTAAACCGATGATGTCTTCAAAGCTGTTGTCATGTACAATTTTCGACCTCTAAAACGTTCCGAAAATGGATGTAATGTACATCTCTGCCAGTGTTCTCCCGTATGGAGTTTTGAGGTAGGAGGGTCAGGTCGATTGTTTAGGAACTGTACACCTACTCCCTGAGGCACAAAGACGCTGATACCTTTTCATGGCTTTGTAAATCTCTATTTCGAAGTATTTCGTTTACGGTAACAGATGTATATTTAATTGCACCACTTAAATAGTTTGGATGAGTTTGTAAAAAAAGATATAAATCATTCTTTTAAAGAATATTTTATTTGTACTTTTAGAATCCATTATTTCTTATGGGATGATCTTCGAGACTCGACGAGCTGTATATGTATTAAAAATTAACAATATATAATGTCTATTTATAACCGGAAGTAAAGAGACAATAACGAGGGTGGGTTTCCCGTATCCCATTCTATTCGACAAAGGGTGAAGTGAAAAATCATAGAACACTTTGGTCACTGACACAATGAAACTTTAGCATGTTTTTTGGAGACTTTTTTTTCCTCGGTGTGTACCACTCGGAGGGTTAAATTTAATTTTTCTCTTACTCTAAACAGAACATAAAGATAATAAGTAATAATGAAGATAATAAAGATAATTATCAACACGTATTTGGAAGAAATATCACGGTTATCAACAATTTAAATTCGTGTTTTATGAGAAGAGTCCAAATACATTATAAGCATGTTTAAACAGCTTAATGTTTCTATTCTAAACACATATTAGCTGTGTACTATTTCTAATAATTAAATATGTATAATATTATATATTTAAAAGTAAGATAAAATCTTTAAGTCAAATATGATAGTAAGCAGACATGCCACTTTTATAAATATTTGAACATACAGTATTAAACATGTTATATGAATAGAAACATATACACTGTTTTGAAAAAAAAAATTCAACAGGAAATTACACGAAATGACAGGAATTTTTTCATATATATTTAGGTAATATATCAATGTTTTTAATTTTAATATCTCTTTAAAAACCTCCTCTCTTATATTCTAATTCTTTCAAATATATTTTCCCAGATACAAAATATCCTAATCGAAAGAATCTGCGACTTGAAATTCTTCCAACAAATTTCTCAAAGCTTTCTTTGCAAAAGATGTAAATTTTTTGTCCATTTAACAGATTTTCCTGCTTTATTCGGCAAATGACTCCGTTATAACTTGATCTGATAAATTCATAGACTAACTTCTTGTCCCAAGGGGAAAATCTATCTGTCTCGTTGTGGGGTACATCTCTATTCCAAAAAAGTGTTTTTCGTATCATTCTCTTGCATGCTCTTGACTGGAAAATATGTCTATTTAGCAGCTCCTCAGTAAATATTTCAGTTGTTCTCAAAATCCTACTACTCTTGAATGTGGCACAACATTTTTTTTATGAAAAGAAGAAATATTTTCCGCTGCATTATATGATATATGTATATATATATATATATATATATATATATATATATATATATATATATATATATATATATTTTTATATATATATATATATATTTATATATATATTATATATATATATATATATAATATATAATATATATATAATATATAAAATTATATATATATATCTTATATATATATATATAAATGCCTCTATTATATTTCAAGGTAAAAAAAAAATATATATACAGTCGTAAATATATATATATATTTTCTCAGGTATAAAGGCATTTTACGAGCTTAATAATTTATTTCTTAAAGTACAATACAATATAACGAATTTCGAGACAGAAAATGCTTACATAACCCAATCTTATATTTCCGTATCAAATGCCTCTATCAAAATGCCGTTTCAAGTGGTAGAAAAAAAAGAGCAAAACGTATAGTCGAAAAGTAATCTTTTCTCCACAGGTCCAATTTCTCAGCTTATATCCGGAGGCAATACAAACAGCTTTGAGACTGCCATAATGCATTTGGGGATTTCTCAATCAGACTTAGTGCTGAACGTGGTCAGATACCTCAAGTGGTAGATTAAGTTAAATAAAAAAAATGAAATATGTGATTTTTGGGCGTCAAATACATATCAGCTAGGTCGCACAGATGTGAATATATTATTTTCTTTTTTATGGGTTCTATCAAAACAAGAATTTAAAACAGTTAACAAATTAATATAATATTCACAGACATGTATATTTATATATATATTTATATACATATATATATATATATATATATATGTATATGTATATATATATATATATATATATATATATATATATATATATATACATACATATAAATATATATATATATATATATAATATATATATATATATATATATATATATATATATATATAATATATATATATATATTTATATATATATATATATATATATATATATATATATATATATATATATATATATATATATATATATATATATATATATATATATATATATATATATATATATATACATATATATATATATATATATATATATATATATATATATATATATATATATATATATATATATATATATTATATATATTTATATATATATATATATATATATATGTGTGTTAGTGATTGTGTGTAGGTGTGTGTGTGATGCAGGATTTAAACCTACCACAACTGTAAATATTATATCTTTAATAAATCCGGTTGAATTAAAAAAATATTTTTATATTAACATATCGTCTTTGGATCTTTTGCAAAAATCACATGCATGCTGCATATAGTCTTGGAATTTCCAGACAATCAGTGTTTCAATAGTCAGTCACATAGCGATACCTACGAAATGAAACTAATTTATACAAATGATACATCAAAGAATTGTTTAACTAAGAAATAAATTTTGGTGTATGAAGTCACCAATCTGAGGAAGGACATCGAAGGAGTTTCGTTAAAAGTTCCCAGTCGGCCCACATTGACGAGAACTGCACAAGTCTAATTAAAATTTTATTTTAGAGCTTGTAAAAACTTTACTAGTTTAAAGGACAGACAAGAGAAAAACAACAAAAAATCCCCAGCTTGAACAGAAATGCACCCAAAAAGAGAAGACAAAAACAATTCCCAAGGGACAAGAAAACTTTGTCAATTCAGTGAATTATACTGTTAAGATCAGGAAAAACGAGGAGCCATTTGCAGGCCACAGGAGGACAAAGTGTTGAATTGACAGAATACTTATATTTATAGGATAGAAAACTTTGGTAAATATTTTGAAAGAATTTTAAGTCTAGGACACACTTTTGATTAAGATATTTAGAGGCTGTGAAAAAGACTTTAAAAAATTAGAATGGGAGAAAGGAGGTTTTTTAAGGAAAATATTAAAAGAAAATAATGATATATATATATATATATATATATATATATATATATATATATATATATATATATATATATATTATATATATATATATATATATATATATATATATATATATATATATATAATATCATGTGTATTTTACTCATATATCGTATATAAATATATATATACTATATATAGATATATATATAATAATATATATCATTGATATTTTTGAAGAAGCACCATCCTGTATTCTTAAGTTTTCAACATAATAATGGGTGTGGGGCATATATCTTATTGGGATTCGTAACCCTATAGAATTTACATACATATTACTCCGCAAGCAAAAATCATACAATCCTCAATCTATGTCATCGTGACTGAAAAAGATAGATGATCGGTTTTAAGGTATAAAGCTTTATCTTGAGGTTCCTTTTTTCCCCTTGTTTGATATATCCTGATAAATCCTGACACATTGATAGTCATTCCTCACTATTTGGAGATTTTCTATGAGAGGGATAGTATTATACGTGTTTTGGTACCTCAAAGAGAAAAATAAGTCTTACAAAGCATATAAAAATGGAAGTGTATATTTTTTCAAGATTTATTTTCGCTATATATGACATTATAATACTATATCCTAATCAAGTGAGTTAATGTATAACTCGAGTGTTTGTAATACATTGATTTTCAAATGCATTTCAGTACTAGGTTTAGAAGTAAATAGCATTTTTAATTCCTTAGAATATTAATGATATACCGTTTTTTAATATTATGTCAAAACTATGTGTTATTTCTAGAATTCTTTAATAACTTAGAAATAGTGTTTTTTTTTAGTTTGAAAACTCATCTTTAAAACATGCTTCATTTTTTTTGTCTTATCTTTTTTGGCTGTAAATTTAATCTCATAAAAGTAAGTTATTATGCTAGTAAGAAAAGTTATGATATCTTTCTCATACCTTTAATATCATATACACCCTATCAATAACATTTATTTTATTAAATTATTTTACATATATATCTATACAATTTATACAAAAATATATTATGTAATTCTAGGTTTCTTTCTTATGATTTACCAACAGTTATATT
>CM063509.1:108607741-108620241 GCA_032207245.1 Pardosa pseudoannulata
AAATAGACAAATAAACAAATATATTTCCATTTCTGTTATTCCTCATTGACTGATGTAAAAACTAGTTAGTATTTGTCTAAATTTAATAAAAACATTCGGCTTCGTTTTCCTGTATATACCGTTTTTTTTTTTTTGTACCCACAAACAAACCATGTTGTTACACTAACCCGTACTAGTATTGACCAGCGCTAAAATATCAATCGTCATAAAACGTATTAGTACGGTTAGTGCATACAATGCAATGTGTTAATATACTACAGTCATATTAAATTGTTAAGGTAGCGTTAATTTAACAAAAATGTGTTATTAACGAGAAAACTCATACAAAATAGGTACTTATAAAAATGATAAAAACTACGTAACTATAAAATTATGAAATAAAATAAGTACTATTTTTGTCGTTCTTACAGATGATTAGATAGATATAGTTAACTATTTGTAAGAAATAACCTCCATTTACTGAGAAAGATCTTCACCATTTTACATTTTGCTATCGGAATTCTAATAATTGCTTTTCTCGGTTTGTCTGTTACATTAATATGATACCGAAATAAGAAATAAACAATAAAAGAAAAATACTACAACCAACGGATTTACTAATGCTCAGTCTAGCCGATTCTAAGGGCCTCATAATAGAACAGAAACCTTCGTAATGGGAATTCGAGAATTACGTTTGCATCCTCTATCAGACTAGCTTGCCAAATATATATTGTTTGCTTACACTGTCAAAGATCTATGGATCACAATATAAATAAAGAGAGCTTCCTATTAAATAGTATTAGTGAAATGAATGTATTATGAGAAAACATTGTGCATTAAAATAAATAGAATTTAAAATATTATAAAGTCCATTTAAATATATTCACCCGTATCGTTAGTAGATCTAAAACTACCTAAAATTCAAATATGAAACAGGCTCGACCGCACTTAAAGTTTGATAACTTAAACGTTACCAGCATTCGTTTACACTATTTATTTTGCAAATCATTGTGAAAATTATTTCAATCTAAAGAATTACTCTTTTAGAATGTATAGTCACAAAAGCATGGTTTTGAAAATAATATAAGGTTATAGATTATGGGGATGTGAATGAATTGCGAAATAGTTGGTTGTTGGTTTAATTTGAAAATAAGGCTAAAGCCCCCAAAGACACTGACAGTTGATACAGCAAATTATAAGTACCTTATTTGCGTAAAATCGTGTTCAGTACTATGCAGCAAACAAGAAAGCAATAATAGGATAACTTCCCCTTTAACATTTTAATAATGCAACAGAACATGGTGTTTACCTTCTGGCAAAATTAGGGAGTGTCATAAGTGTGATTCTCCCTAGTGTATATGTGACAGCTGTTAGGGGAGCAGTAATAGGGTAATAATCTCCCTACCTTGAGGATAATCCCAAAGGAGGGGAAAGTAGGAACACAAACACCTAACACCTGTCTAGATAGGAGGTTCATTCTGATTTGAAATACAGTAAAACACCTGCTAATGACATCATTCTTGAATGCATTCCACCTACAGCATGATCACAACATCTGTATTATAGCTAGTGTAACAGAGAAGGATACGTAGAAAAGATACCTCCTTCCTGTAGAACATGAAACCTGAGGAAAATATAGTTCGTGATTTCATATACCTAAAATGGTATTAAAGCTTCTAGAGTAAAATATGATTATAAATCAGCATGATACCATATAATTAAATATCAAGGAGAGCCACCATTCTGAGGGGGCATATGAAAATTAAACATAACAGATAGCATATTTAGAGTAAAAATTCTATATACATACTAAATTTTACATTGCATTACATTGGTATTTGCAAAATAACTTTTAATAATAAACATAATAAAAGCAAACACACTCAAAGGGAAGGGGGTTGAAATTTAAAAGAAAACAAAAAGAGAATTTAGAGGATGTATTCTATAAATAAACTACATTTTACCTTTTATAAATGTGGTAAATAATTATCAGAAAGCCGCAAATTAAAAACACATAACGCTTTTAGAGGATAAATTCTACACATGCTAAATTTTACATTTCAAAAAGTGTCATCTTAAATATAATTAATCATAGTGACGATAATAAAAGTAAACACAAATGGTTTTGTTCTTGTTTTTATATCTTTAACAATATAAAACTTTAAATATTAAGAAAGCTAAAGCAGATTTGAACACATGTATATGGTCTATAAATACAAGATTATTCTAAATCTTAATTTCTCTTCTTTATAATAATTATATTTGACCAAGCATCAAAATTGAACTTAGAAATTTTTCATTCTTTTGTGGTGATTACGCTATAGCAATTTGATTCTCCGAAGATTGAAGTCACATACATCATTTCTGATTAAGACCGTTTGACGTAATGTTCAATCTTTTGTAAATAGTGTCTTGTATATATTAAAAAAAATTGTAATGCATTTTCACATATTTTTGTACATGAATTCATTGTTCTGTGTTGATATTTGTTATGAGTAAAGTTCTATAATTATCGTATTTTTATTTTTGCCAACACAACACCTTTTTAAATATATCAAATATCTGTAATGTATGTATAACATTGTCTACCTATATATATATATATAGTGTAACAGTATATATGGATGGGTTGCATCGAGGTTATATTTTATATATAAATATGTAATATATCAAAATTATTTTAACTTTAATATTTCTCAAAACCTCCTCTTTCCATTTTAATTCTCTAAATATCTTTATAGCCTCTAAATGTTTATCAACGAAGTATTTTCCACTTAACATTCCTTTCTGTCATAAAACTGTAAAGTTTCTGTCTATAGAGCAATTTCCCAGGTGTTGGCGGAACATGTTTTCGCGTTTTGCTGATATTGCAGTCAATTCGCTTATTAAGTTGTTTTGTTGTGGGAAAATTCTTGTTGTCAGCGCTATTGGGTGTACTTGTGTGAGAGCAGAGTGAACTCTGTGGCTTTGATTGTATATTTGTCCAGAAAGGACAGATGTGTAGTTTGCTGCTCTGAAATAAAGTTTTTAAATTAGACTTCTGAGTTCTCTTGAATATGAGAGTCTGACTGCATCTTTGTACTTTTACGAATGCTAGCTGTTGAACTTTCTCCTTGTGAAGGAGTTTTATAAAAAATGGATTACATTTTTAAGCCGGCGAGGATTTATCGAACCTGCGCGGGAAACCCCAATGGATTTTCAGTCCATTACTATGGCAGAGAAATTTTCTTGATGGAATTTTACTTCGTGAACTTTTTGCGAACTTTGTTTTTTTTCATCTGTGGATAATGTTTTAAAATTACGGTGAAACGACAATGGATTTCGAATCCATACGGACAAAGTCTTTCCGAAGTTTTAGTGACTGTGAATATCGAAAATAACATAAGTATTTTCCTACCAAGATAACTCAGACCTGTACTACCTTTGATAAACATTCGAAGACCATGGCAGCCCAGTCGACTGCAGAGAGAGTTTACAAGAACTCCAAAAAAAAAAATATTTGATTTGTTTGTGACATCGCATCCAGTTCCCTACAATGCGCGTTCCGCATCGAGATCGCCGAGTTCGTGCCGTGTTCCGTTTTCAAGCCTCCAAACGAACTCTTCGGACAAGGATATATCAAACCCACCAATTTTCCAGGACATGCTTCAAATTAAAATTCTTATTCTCGGTAAAATTTTCAGTGACATTTAAAAATAATGTTTGGGAAAATTTGAAAATTTAAAAGTTATTAAAGTACAAGCTGGAATAAAATATGCAAATGTTATTGGGATATGAAAAAACTACTGCTTGCACTAATTCTCGTCATTGAAGGTAAAATTTTGAAATTAAAATTTTAATTGTATTTCTAAAAACTTATAGTTCGAAATTTCTGTTCTTTAAAAAATATCAAAATTTGTTTAAATGAATAATATTTATATGTAATAATTCCTTAAAAAAAAAATGTTTATGATTGTTTCTCTCATTTTGATTGATAATACTAAGAAGTGATTTAAGAATTATTTTGTTTAATTTTATGTTAACAGTGTAAAAAAATTTAATAATTTTTTGTTTTATTTTGCTGTGGCAAATTATGCGTAAACAAGAATCAAGAAACTTAATTTTGTGAACAATCAAACAGCAGGACTTTCAATTATTTTTCTATTTAAACCCGTTTCTAAGAGAAATTGTTTTAATAATTATTGATTGCATATTGATTTTAAATTCATGTTGAAATTCATTGAAAATTTTGAAAATATTTAAATTAGAAATTGATATTTATATTGTATTAGTGATTTACGATGTTCGGTGGTTTCATTTAAAAATTTTGTTTACATAAATTATTCTAAAATATAATAACATTTTTATTTTTAAATGTGGTTTGAAAATTTTGTGTGTTAACTCCCAGGTTAATTTAATAATTTGGTTAGGAATTTAAAATTTTGATTTTAGGTGAATTTAAATAGTATTTTGTGATGTGCGATTTTTTAAGAACGAAGTAAATAAAGTTATTAAAATTCGATAGCACGAGAGAATGAAAAACTTTCAGTCCAACGAATGGAGTGTCTGTGACCTTGATCAATAGAGAAATTGGAAAGCGAAAAAGCACTTGCACATTGAAAATTTTGATTGTGACCTCTAAATTATCATGACGTGGCAGTTTCGGTTCGACCTGAATTACAGGAGTTTTTAAAATGCTTTCATGTGATGTTGGGACGTAAAATGTAAGAGTTGTTTTGACTGTACAATTGTGAACGGGATTTATACAGTAGTAAACAGATGTGTCGACACTCGTCAGTTGAATTGTTGTTTTGATACTTTTGTTGAGTGTGTTTTGGGATTACGGGTTTGATTTGAAGGACTGCTCTGATGATTACGAACTTGACGATTCTAGATATCTGTGTTTTTTATATTTTATTATAGTATTCACTTTTTATATTTAGCCAATTTGCAATTCATCGTTTTTGAGTTTTGCTTTTTACTAATTGCAGTGAATCTAAAAAAATAATCAGTTTGAAATATTTTTATGACTTTCATATTTTACTATTATTTCTAAACATATGTTTTTTGAGAATCTCGATAATATAAATTTTGGACATAGTAACTTTGAGATCCTGCTTGCTAAAAGTAAATTCTAAAAAATTATTTGATTTAAAGGTTCAAGTATGTTATATTTTTACATTTTTATATTCGTAGTTTCTCATAATAACTATAAATGTGTTTTTTATTCTTTGAATTCATGGTGTGTTATTTCAAAAATAGTAAGTGAATGTTTACAATACAAGGAATATCTAATTTGATTAATTAGAGGAATTTTCATAGAATAGGTAATGTTTTCATTTTAAGTATGAAAATTTGATTGAAATTTAAGAGATAATGCAGTTTTTACGTCTAAATTCCTAATGTGAATTAAATACAGGATAGTTAAAACTTACAAATGAACAATGTTTCGAAGAGAAGTTCAGTTTGATTTTCAGTGTGGAATTAAATTTTTTTCTAATATTTAACTCCGGAGAGACCCTCTGCAAAGTCAAGGGATAGCTTAGGCGAGTCCTTTGTCGTTTTTGCTCTTCAGCTTCCTCTAGGTCATGAACGGTCATTCCGTCATCGCCTTCGAGGCAAGCCCCTTCCACTCTCCGAGATATTTTGAAGTTCAATCTGATTATTGTGTTTCGGGTTTTTCACACTGAAGATGAGTAACGTTTGTAGCTGATCACGATGTGGGAAACTGTTACCCGCATACCTCTGATCTTTGGTAGAAAAAAAAAAAAAAGGTTTCAAAATGTTGTTCACAAATGTCATAACGTTGGAGAGCCCTGTCATAAAAGCAATAGGTAGTCGCCTCCCACAGAGGGATGAACCTTTTGTCGTTTTGTGTGAGCACCCTCGGGGTCACTAACAATTTTTCACGTTGGTCACCACAGAGGACAGCCATTTTCCTTCTCCAAAGTTTATTTCAGTAAAATTTTAATAAAGCATAATTTGAACATTTTGAGTTAAGTTTTGCTTAGGAAAAATATTGAATTTCATAATGATAAACTTTCTTAAATACTTGTTTACTGTAAACCTTCATTTGCGTGTATTATTATGTTTTTGTTTATATTCATTGTATATTATATTTTCATTGTTTAGTTGTTTAAATATTGATTCTGTATAGAGATTTTGTGATGGTGCAGGAGAGTCAGAGGAAAGGAATACATTGATAGTTTTTAAATTTTGATGTGATGGTGTGGAATTACTTATGATGAGTTACAGACCAAGCTTCTGACTCTGTAACCCTGATGTCTCCAATTCTGACACACTAGAAAGACAGTTCTGACTCTTCTACACTAAATTTATTCGTTTAATGTTACAATTTCTTGTAAAAATTTTGATAATCATATATTTGTACTATTATAAGTTGTAAAAATGTCACCCATCAGCGAGACGATTTTCTCTTTTTTCGGGGGGGATCTGTAATATATCAAAATTATTTAACTTTAATATTTCTTCAAAAGTCTAATCTCTCCAATTTTAATTCATCCAAATCTCTTTCCCAGCCTCTAAATGGTTTAATCAACGAAGTATTTTCCACTTAACATTCCTTTCTGTCATAAAACTGTAAACTTTCTGTCTATGCAGCAGTTTCCCAGGTGTTTTCGGAACATGTTTTCGCGTTTTGCTGATATTGCAGTCAATTCGCCTATTAAGCTGTTTTTGTTGTGGGAAAATTCTTGTTGTCAGCGTTCTTGGGTGTACTTGTGTCTGAACAGAGTGAACTCTGTGGCTTTTGATTGTATTTTGTCAAGAAGGACAGATGTCCGTGTTGCCGCTCTGAAATAAAGTTTAAAATTAGACTTCTGAGTTCTCTTGAATATGAGACCCGACTGCATTCTCATTACTTATAGCTGTTGAACTTTCTCCTTGTGAAGGATTTTATAAAAAATGGATTACATATATAAATATAAATATATATATATATATATATATATATATATATATATATATATATATATATATATATATATATATATATATATATATATATATATATATATATATATATATATATATATATATATATATATATATATATATATATATATATATATATATATATATATATATATATATATATATATATATATATATATATATATATATATATATATATATATATATATATATATATATATATATATACATATATATATATATATATATATACATATATATATATATATATATATACATATATATATATATATATATATATATATATATATATATATATATATATATATATATATATATACATATATATATATATATATATATATATATATATACATATATATATATGTATATATATACATATACACACATATATGTATATATATATATATATATATATATATATATATATATATATATATATATATATATATATATATATATATATATATATATATATTATATATATTATATATATATATATATATATTATTTATATATATATATTTATATATATATAAATATATATATATATATATATGTATATATACATATACACACACACATATATATATATGTATATATATATATATATATATATATATATATATATATATATATATATATATATATATATATATATTATATATATATATATATATATATATATATATATATATATATATATATATATATATATATATATATATATATATATATATATATATATATATATATATATATATAACCACTGTAACTTGACATAGCAATTTTGGTAACCATTTGAACTCGTCAAAGACAGAATAAATTCTGAAGTAATTATTTCTCTAGGAAAAAAATTCGACTAGTAGGTCGAATTAGTAGGTAGACCTGCATCAAAGCTATAAAAGTTTCTAAAATTTGGCGTCAAAAATACAAATGTACAAGAAATGTGTTTTAACTATTTTATTTTTGATGATGAAGGGAAACAATATCTGCTACAGACTTGATTGAATTTTGCTCCAGTAGGAACGGATTTGAGATAGTTTCCAAAATTACATGACAAGTTAGATGACCGCAAAATAGGTTCAAGGAATCGCTGTCCGTGACAGGTAACACGACATCCTCTGTAGTTTAATCTCAACATACATAGCCTATGTAGTATTTGTAACTTTAAAGCACAATGTGAAAAAATCGGGGCTAATGTCTTCTCGAATTTGTCGTATACTCCAAGAAAAAATGTGACTATTTTTGTTAGTCTTTTTATTTATTATTTTTTACTTTAAGTACTGGGATATAAATATAATTTATTTTAAGTACGATAATATGGTATTTAACCCTCCGAGTGGAACACACCGAGGAAATAAAGTCTGCAAAAATATGTTTAAGTTCTATTGTGTCAGTGACCAAAGTGTTCCATGATTTTTTACTTCACCCTTTGTCGACTAGATTGGAATACGGGAAACCCACCATCGTATTGTCAGTTTACTTCCGGTTATAAATAGATATATAAATAGGCATTATAGATTGTTAATTTTTAATACACATAAAGCTCGTCAACTCTCGAAGATCATTCCATAAGAAATAATGGATTCTAAAATTACGAATAAAAATATTTTTTAAGAGAATTATTTATACTTTTTTACGAAAGGCATCCAAGATATTTAAGTGGTGCAATTAGAGATACATGTGTTACTGCAAGCGAAATACTTCGAAATAGAGATTGACAAAGCCATGAGAAGCTATCAGAGTCTTTGTGCCTCAGGGAGTAGGAGTGCATCCCTCAATAAATGTCAGTCAAAGAGGAGTGCAGTTCCTTAACAATCGACCTGACCCTCCTACTCAAAACTCCATGGGGGAAAGCACTGGCAGAAATGTACAATACATCCATTTTTAGAACGTTTTTGGAAACCGAAAATTGTACGTGCGAACCGCTTAGAGGGTTAAAAAAACAGCATCGGAAACCTGGTAGTAACCAGAAGTATCTTGTACTCTGCTTCCAATTGTCAAAAGTAAACCAAAAGTTAATAGAAAACTACAGTTTTCCAATAATTTACGTATTCAAAATGTGGCTCTAAAATTACTCAAGCTATATTTACATAAGCCGGCATACACACCAAATTCCAAAAATGTAATTTTTAGACTCAGGTTCAAAATGTGAGATCATTAATAATCTCTAGGTCTAATTATTGAACAATTAAGCTTTTGTCAGATGTTTGTTTGAAAGTAAAAATGGGTTACATGAACACTATTTACATAATATGGTTAACCATTTTGTAATTCAAAGGATAAAATGTTGCTCTACAAAATTACTAAAAGCATACTGAATAATAATTGAAATATTGAATTTAACATATTAATAATTGGAAGTTATGTATTAAAGCAAACTATTTGAAAACATTTACATTCATTACAGCTTTATGTAAGTGAGCAAATGACTTGTAATCGATGGTTCATGGTAAAATTTATTTAAACATTTCTTATGGATTACACTTTTAATGATTATTTATCTGAATAACATGTAAAACCTGGTTGAAGCCGATTAACTTTCCCGAATCCTATTAATGCAGTGACAATAATTTGATGGTTTGAAGTAGAATATATGTTGAGTGCCGCTCTTATCTTCATATCTTTACCCATAAAGCTTTATCTGCTTTAGAATACAGATATGGCCTCCTGGCTGAGTATATCAGCCTATTCATTGCAACATCTATCCTTAATTATATCTTATGGACAATATAACTGATTGTAAAACTCTTTCCTTAATGGTTAAAGCTTTGAATATGAAACATTACCAATACTGAGCTAGGCTTAAAAGTTCATAACTTTCAAAGACATTTTTGGACATGGATCGAAGATGTTTTTCTTGAGATTTTGAGGTCTTGAGGTTGGACTTGAGCAGATGCAATTATATTAGTATCTGCAACATCTAATATTTTTCTTTTTTATGTATAGGAATTATGCTTTCGTGCTATATTTTTATATCGTCTTTCACTAGGCTCCTTTGTCTATGAAAGTTGCATTCATTTCAAAATCAGTAGTTTTATTCCACTCATGCCATAAAGTTACGTAAATATTCCCCAGCTAAACATATTGCAGCATAAGTTTTGATGTCTGCTTCATCATTACATTAGATCAATAGGCTAAATGCATTTGAGGACAGGTATGCCGTTAGTTAGCTTCTGTGAATTCAAAAACTGTATCTCGCTAACAGTGAGAGGAGAGATGAGAACCGATAACATCCTACAATACAAGTGGGTGTTGTTGTTAACAGCTTGGTCAAATTAAGCACGATTGAGTCGAAATCTCGTATACTGTCAAAAGGGTGCTACTTTCGTTTTTAACGAGAACCACAAAGGTATATGTTGGACTATTGCTCAAGTGGATCCTCACAATTTGGAAGCAAGGACCAAGGAAAAGACCCATAAGCTTGGCTGCTACCCCTCCTCAGGTATTGATTGAGAACTTGGAGAACATTGTGACCAAGGACCTATTTTACATGCATCAGCCACCTTTAACGATCACGGCTGATCTTAAGCAGCTCTTTATCCGAACCTGCACCTTTCCAGTTGCGAGTGCACTTCTTTTGCCAACTTAGCTACCGGAATAGATGTATATCTATGTAAGTGATCTAGAATTTACAACTGATGTATGTGATAGCTTCAGCCACAAAGTACACTGCTTCTTCCATTGCGCTTAATGCCTTTTACCACGCATCTATTGGTGTGCAGGAAACTTACATTTTAGGTAACCCTCGTATGAACTATCGCTAACTCTATTTATATATGTATATATATATATATATATATATATATATATATATATATATATATATATATATATATATATATATATATATATATATACATATATATATATATACATATATATATATATATATATATATATATATATATATATATATATATATATATATATATATATATATATATATATATATATATATATATATATATATATATATATATATATATATATATATATATATATATATATATATATATATATATATATATATATATATATATATATATATATATATATATATATATATATATATATATATATATATATATATATATATATACAGAGTTCGATCAAAATAATTTTAATTTTGAGAAACACAAAAATCAAACATTTTAATCATCAACGCAATTCGTCTAATAAAACCATGTATAAGGAAAAAAGGAAAATAATTTGGCCTCAAGACTTAATATAAATTTCTTTAAAGTCCTCAGGATCTAAAAAAGATTATTATTTACCTATAAATTATGTACGTGTACATGCTTCATTTCAAAGATTAGCTTTCCACACGTTTCCTGTTCTTGAATCTGTATATATTTCTGCACTAAATTAAGATGAAAACTGGATATTAGACTTTAATAATTTAGATAGCTAAATTTGAATAATTTCACTCATATCAGACTCACACACACATATCTATCTATCTATCTATCTATCTATCTATCTATTTATCTATCTATCTATATATATATATATATATATATATATATATATATATATATATATATATATATATATATATATATATATATATACATTAGAAGATCTATTTTAAGGCTGTAAATCCAAAAAATGTAAAATATTTTTAAACAAGTTATAAATCGGACCGTTTTGACGGAAAAACAAGAGTAATTTTTTTTTAAATACTGGACGCCACCAAGCTTACAGTTGTCACAAATGCAATTAGATTAAATCAAATTTCCCACATAGCCTTTAAGGGGATTCAATACTGTGACTTATAATACTGAAGCCCATTGTGCTGACTGACCACTGCGCTACAGGTATATTGGCAGTAAAGGATTTCAAGCGGCATTATAATAATCTCAATAAAAACGCAATTCTGGATTTTTAATGAAAAAAATATTTTCTTTCGGATCGAACTGTGATTCTTAACCAATTTCGAAACAACTTAATTTCATACACAAAATTTAATCAAAATCAGTCTAGTCGTTTAGGAGAAGTTTTATTGCAAATACAAGAAGAGAAGAATTTTATACATAAAGATATTAAAAAAGGCAAAAAGAAATTGAGTTATGAAATTACTTAGCGGTATTGCAGATAATTATTAAATCAGTTAAAATACAATATTTTAGATTACTAAATTTTTCGTTCTATTCAGTCTATTCGGTATATCATTCATTACAGCATTCAATGATCATAATAAAAGTCCAAAATAATCCTACATCAATAAACACATAATGAAAATATTTATTGCTATTTTATAAGTATAGTTTAAACACAGTACCCCAGTTAGCACCCGAACAATAGGTATTTAATGCGCAGTACATCATCTTCGTTGCAGTGAACAATGTGTAAGTGATAACGCGTATTCAAATCCTTTTGACAACTGGAGCTCGATGAGTGACGTATCATGCAGAGGGAATGCTCGCAACAGCAGACTAATGGGCTTTCTCCATTCTGTTCAAGGGAGATATTATACATATGCCTACAGGTCACATTGCTTCCTAAATTATTCAAGCCATTTATTTTCTTATACGCATGTGAATTCTTCTATAAATGTTCAT
>CM063509.1:108627741-108660241 GCA_032207245.1 Pardosa pseudoannulata
TTGGACACTAATGCTTCAATTTCGGGTGCAACACGCGGCGAACGTGCCTCATTTAAACATGGTCGTCTGGTTCTTATGTGATCCTCCAACCGCTGAACAAGCTTTATGATGCCTGTCACTGTTAATGGTCTTTTTAAAGTCCTGACATTCTTCTGAAATTGGAACTTACGCAAGGCAGCGTTTGCCGATTCCTGGTTGACAACTTCAGAAACAAAGCTTCATCCTTCGCACTCAGCATCTTTGTCCGCACACATGGTTTACAGCGGTGAAGTTGTTGTATATTTATAGGAGCGTAAATTCTTATAATAGTCTCATTTTCAAATTTTCACCGAAGTCGTTCGTACCAGCGCCATCTGTCAGCTGTATTTAAGTTACTGTTTTTTTCTGTAAAACATCCCATGCCTTAGCTATACTAACCCTGAAAACAATGTTTTATTTTGGTTATTTTCACCGTTATTATGAAGGTTTAAAGTTTATACGGACTTTTTGGTCACATGGGATATATATATATATATATATATATATATATATATATATATATATATATATATATATATATATATATATATATATATATATATATATATATATATATATATATATATATATATATATATATATATATATATATGTGTGTGTGTGTGTGTGTGTGTGTGTGTGTGTGTGTGTGTGTGTGTGTGTCAGAAATTCAAAGAGCCGATGATTTCTTGATAATGTCTTTATTCATGACTATTGTACAGTTTCACATCCAACCATCAAATATGACATCGGCCAGTTGGTGGGCATAGGCTAACAAAAAAACCTTGGTCAGCGTGGATTCATTAGTGACCTTACTTCAAGACGTTCTCTCTCAATTCTTACGCGTCAAGCGCTTTTATATAGAGTTATTAGTGACTCATGCGCCTGCATTAAAAGAGTGCACTGCGTGTTTTTGCTCTCAACCCCTACATTATTAATTTTACGTTTTCAAACCTGACATATATATGTGTGAGTGTGTGTACACTTCTCTCAGTCGTTTGAGAATTCTGAGGTTGGAAGTAGATCTTGCATCTGACGAATTGTTTAGATCACTGATATATGCATTTTAAAAATGAAATAATTAAAAAATGGGATTCCTTGATAGAAAATCGATTTTAGTAAGTTATAGGGATATGGTCTCCCTGCCAAGCAACGTCTAATACCTTTTTGTAATGTAGTCAATGAGGCTATTAGTGAAGAAGTGGCGTATTATGTCCCACTCTTCAAGGAGATTGGAAACCAGAAACTAGTCTGCCTAGCATGTCCCCAAAATGCTCTATTTAGCTGATGCTCGGGTAATACGCTGGATATTCCATTCGCCTGATTCCATCCTCATTCCCTATATAATAATAGCCTAAGTTTTCTGTCCGTCTGTCCTCGAATTTATGAAGAAGTTGGACATGGAATGGATAGAGGCATCCATATTGAATTCTTGATGAGTTAGGGTTAGCAAAATTCGAGTAAAGTTTATCTTCTCCTAAACTATAGATACGATTCTAAAATAAACTGGTATAAATATGCTTCATATAGCAGCGAAGCATAATGTCTTTAAACCGTTCGAAATCCATCCCTTCAAAAATAACATTTTTTTTCTAGCATTATGACGTCATTAACCATCTCATTTAGTTATCCTTTAACCATCTCATTTAATCATTTCTTATTTTAAATTACTTAAATATCGTCTGCATTATTTTCATTTATCATTGAACTTAGATATTACGTAAATAATTTTCTTTTTTATTTGGCTTAAATTATAGATTAGGTATATATGTGATAATTTTAGATTTAATCATCGATTATCTTTTGCTGCAATGAAAATTTTATCACTGGTATTAACATCAAATTATATCTACTTCCAGAGTGTAGTGGAAATGATAGTTTCATTCCTTTACTTCCTTAATTACTGTGGTATTTAACCATCTCATTCCATCGTTTTCTTTAAAGTTATTTAAAAATCGTTTGTATTATTTTCATACGTTTTATCACTGAACTTACATATTAAGCAAATAATTTACTTTTATATTTGGTTTGAGTAATAGATTAGGTACATATAAGGTAATTTTAAATTTAATTCAAGATGACTTTTTGTTGCAATCAAAATTTATCACCGGTATTAACAACAAATTCTATCTAACACCATGGTGTAGTGGAAATGATAGTTTCATTCGTTTACTTCCATTAATTAATGTGGCAAAAAAATTGGGAAGCACTCAACGATAATTTCGACGTAAGAAAACTTTGAATTATTTTTCTAAATAAATTCAATGTTATTCTAAACTGCTTTCGCAGTATCGGGAGACATTACAGGAGTAAGAAGATAAGCAAATAATTGAGCGTGTACCAGATATATAATGTTTTAACCCCTTAAAGCACGAGTTTATTTTAGAAAAAATTATAAAATATGACATATTTTCTTCACAGAAAAGGGATATATAGGTACAATGTAAGTTATTTTTTTACAATTTCAGTTTTGGGGGTGACTAGGGAGCTTGGAAAGAGTAAAAAGTATATAAAAAATTGTTATACAAACAAAGTGTAAACGATTTTATTACATGCTTAATTTGAATTTCGCCCGTGTCAGACACGGGCAAATGCGTTAAGGGGTTAATTCAACTATAAAGTATTAATTTTCACTGTGTTTCCACTTTGAGAACGAACACTGGTGATTGTGTTGTAACTACATTACAACAACAGAAAAATACTAATTTTTCTGAATTAGAATAAACTTTTGTAATACCGGCCTTGTAACATTACATTATTATTAATTGTACATGCAAATATCATTTTTCATGTCTTGAAATAATAAAGAAGCTATAAGGAATTTTTCAACTAAATATAAACCATTCCATCAACAAAGATATTCAAGATTAAATTATTTTTGTGAGTAGTAAAATTAAAGTTTGAAACTGACAGAAATAATTCACTGAAATTGCTATAAATTGCTGAAAAAAATCCTGCTTGCTATCTATTCTTATATCCATATTAATATATTTTACTATGGAAATAATTTAGAAGCTGTTTACATCTCGCGAGAAAAATTTAAAATTTTATCACATGCAAATTATTTCACAGATGTTTAATTTAAATATGCATGAAAAATATATAAAATATAAAAAGAATATAAGTCTACGCGATAGCATCGGCCTTTCTTTTAAAAATATATTGGATTATATTTACGGAAAATTTAATAAATAGATGAAACTGTTTCGTAGAATATTACAATTTTCCAGGAAATGTATGCTACACATTTTAATTAAAACGGATGAAGTTTATGATGAAAATAATTTTTATTAAATATTGTGATATGACAAATGTAAAAATGTCTTTTTTAATTTTTTCGAAGGTGTAATACAATTCAAAAACAAAAATTAAGATAAATTTAATTTTATTTACCTTAGATGTATTAATTGTAGAGTCCTAATGCTGTTCCGGGGTAATTATTGTAAATTTAAACTAAAATAGTGCTTGCAAAATGGTTATGGATAACAAATGGCGAGCCTAACACGATTCAGTCTGACGCTTTAACAATAGCATTATTAAGTTAAAATATGACGATTATTGCTACTTTAATAAATCCAAAATTGACAGCAAAACTTTAGAGATTTAATAAATGATATAGATATCTTCCTAACCGTTTTCAGACGTAATAAGAGTGGGATGGACGTCAAATGTTTTAATATTGACAGTCATTATTTGGCTGTATATATGAATGATGTCCAACATTTAGCGAATCGATTGCAAACCGTGTGGTTATGTATAAAAAACACACAAACGAACAAGCTTCTTAATTTTTAAAGATATAAATTATACGCTAGATATATATTACTTCGTGAAATAGAATCCTAGACTTTTTTATAAAAAAATTTTTTGTTAATACCGGTAGTAAAATTTTCATTGCAACAAAAAATAATCAATGATTAAATTTAAAATTATCACGTATTCACCTAATCTATTATTTAAGCAAAATATAAAACAAAATTATTTTAGTAATATCTAAGTTCAATGATAAAACGTATGAAAATAATGCAGACGATATTTAAATAATACAAAATAAGAAATGATTAAATGAGATGGTTAAAGGAATGAAGTCATAATGCTAGAAAAAAATGTTATTTTTACCGATTTATGATGTGATAAATTGATAAATATAACCACTGGCTCTTAACCGGAGAAAATAGGGCTTGAAATAATGGAATTAAACACTCGAAAATGGGGAAAGGGTGGATTTTGAACGCTTTAAATAGGACAGTATTTTTTGCTGTGATATGAAGCATATTTATACCAATTTATTTTAGAATCGGATCTATAGTTTAGGATAAACTTAAACTTACTCGCTTAGACATTTATGAAAAAAAATTGTTGTTAATACCGGTGATAAAATTTTCATTGCAACAAAAAATAATCGATGATTAAATTTCAAATTATCACATATGTACCTAGTCTATTATTAAAGTCAAATATAAAAGAAAATTATTTAAGTAATATCCAATTTCAGTGATCAAACGTATGAAAAAAATGCAGACCATATTTAAATAAGGCAAAAAAAGAAATGATTAAATGAGATGGTTAAAGGAATGTAGTCATAATGCTAGAAAAAATGTTAGTTTTACCTATTTATTTAGTGATAAATTGATAAATTTAATCCTCTTCTATTAACCAAGGAAAATAGGGTTTGAGATAATGGCATTAAACTCTCGAAAAGGGGGGAAGGAGAGGATTTTGAACGTTTTAAATACATTAGTACTTTTTGCTGTGATATGAAGCATATTTAAACCAATTTATTTTAGAACCGGATGTATAGTTTAGGATAAACTTTACTCGCTTAGACTTTTATGAAAAGAATTTGTTTTTAATACCGGTGATAAAATTTTCATTGCAACAAAAAATAATCGATGATTAGATTTAAAATTATCACATATCACATATCTAATCTATTATTTAAGCCAAATATCAGAGAAAATTATTTATGTAATATCTCAGTTCAGTGATAAAACGCAGAAAATAATGCAGACGATATTTAGATAATTTAAAATAAGAAATGATTAAATGAAATTGTTAAAGGAATGACGTCATAATGCTAGAAAAATATGTTATTTTTATCTATTTATTATATGATAAATTGATACATTTAATCGCCTGCTTTTAACCGGGAAAAACAGGGCGTGATATAATGGCATTAAAGGGGAGAAAAGGGAGATTTCGAACGTTTTAAAGACTCGATTTGAATTTTGCTAACCCTAACTCATCAAGTATACGGATGCTTCTCCCCATTCCAGGTCCGACCGCTTCATAAATTCTAGAACAGACGGACAGATAACTTAGTCTATTGTTATATAGGGGATGTGTTTATTCCGCATTTGAAAAGTAAACTTTTTAGAAATACATATTAAATATTATTTTAATTTGAAGAAATAGTTCTTAAATTCGAAAATATTCGTTTTGCCTAAAAGCATTGTCGTGTAGTTCTGGTTTATATTTGGGTATTAGCCTGTGATCAAATGTATAGTGGTATTTGTTTTGGTTGCGTTGTGTAAAAATATTTTAGTACGAAATTCAACCACAGGTTCTGAGAAACTACAGACATAAAATATGAAAATAAACTAAAAGCTAAATTTAAAAAAAAAAAAAAAACATCTGAAACTAGCTTAAAATAAAAAAAAAGTAAATTTATTATAATGATATAATATAATATATATATAATATATATTTATATATATATATATTATGTAATATATCAAAATTATTTACTTTAATATTTCTTCAAACCTCCTCTCTCCTATTTTAATTCATCTAAATATCTTTATCAGCCTCTAAATTTGATCAACGAAGTATTTTCCACTTAACATTCTTTCTGTCATAAAGCTGTATTTCTGTCTATACAGCAAATTCCCAGGTGTTGGTGAACATTTTCGCGTTTTGCTGATATTGCAGTTAATTCGCTCAGTAAGTTGTTTTTGTTGTGAAAATTCTTGTTGTCAGCGTTCTTGTACTTGTGTGAGAGCAGAGTGATCTGTGGCTTTTGATTCTATATTGTCCAGTAGGATATGTTCCGTGTTGCCGCTCTGAAATAAAGTTTAAATTAGACTTCTGAGTCTTGAATATGAAAAAAATGCATCTTTGTACTTTATGAATGCTAGCTGTTGAATTTCTCCTTGTGAAGGAGTTTTATAAAAAATGATTACATATATATATATATATATTATATATATATAAATATATATATATATTATATATATATATATATATATATATATATATAATATATATAATATATATATATATATTTATATTATTTATATGTATAATAAACATATAATGTATATACAATGTCAAAACGAAGCATAAATTCTGCACAATACACACAATTGTACACACAATCTGATTCTATCTTCAGAGACCCCGGAAACGTTCAGAACATCTAGCGACTACTAGCAATGTTCCTGTATCAAATATTACGGTCGCATCCCAAAGACTCAGAAGGGAGCCCCTGACCAGACATACGGAAGATTCTTACATACCAAATCCTTATCAACCAGCAATGTTCTGGGCACACCATATTAACTCACAAAGGTACCCCTCTTTTACATACATTTTGATTTTGAGATTACGTCCTCTCTCTTAGATTTACATATTTACTTAAGTGATGAAGAATTATTGTCAGAACTAAATTAGAGTGGCACCTAATTTGAAGGTGTTGTAGCATCACGCTACTGGAAAACTTTTAATATGAATTTGTTTGTGTATTACGGCTCGCTCTGACGTCAGTTACACGTGTTCAATGCTATCTGGGGGGTCACCATGCCTCCATTTTCTCCTCCCTAAACTCTCCTCTAGAAAAGACAGTAATAGGGGTGTGGGTGATTTCGAGTGACGTCACGAGGGCCAAGCGTCGTTTGGTGTGGGTAAAGACGCGGAGAGTTGTTGTCCGGCGGCAAGGATGAATGAGCCTTGCCGAGAATGTAAATGATGTAAATATTTGTATACACAAGAATAAATTCTTCTTCCATCTCCACCTCGCTTGTGTTCGATGTGTCATCCTCATGAGACCTATGAAGAACCCTGCTCGACCAGAACACTACCAAAATTACCTATTTTAGAGATGTGTCGTTAAAGTGTTGATAAAGTAAATTTTATGAAGATAGAATCATATTGTGTGTACGTAGATGTATATATATCATTATAATAAATTTACTTTTTTTATTTTAAGCTGGTTTCATATGTTTTTTAAATTTAGCTTTTAGTTTATTTTCATATTTTATGTCTGTAGTTTCTCAGAACCTGTGGTTGAATTAAGTACTAAAACATTTTTACACAATGCAACCAAAATAAATACCACTATACATTTGATCACAGGTTAATACTCAAATATAAACGAGAACTACACGACAGGCATCATACCTTTAGCGACGGTAAATTAAAATCATTGATTGTTATTTAAGGAAATATATATATGACATAAAATTTATCTTACAATGTAATAAAAATAAGTATCATTAATATTTTATGAAACACATCCGGTAAGGTATCAGTCCTGGGGAGATAAAATTTTGAATTGGTGCCTCAGAATTGAAAGTGTTCATATAAAGCACACCTAATGGCCAACCAATTTCTCAGCTTGGTCATAAAATAAAGAATATCCAGCCCAATAAAAATTTGAATAGATTTTTACGAGGAATAGATTTTTTTTTCTTATTTAATGGCTGATTTATTTCGAAATTTTTTTATCCCTATTATATATTGTTGTGTTCTTTTAAAATACTTTATAAACTTTGAATAACTTTATTGCTTTTCTTCAGGTGTTTATTTAGTTTTTTAAAATTTATCTTAAGTAATTTCTATTGTTAAGAATGGAGATAATAGTTATTACTCACCAAAATTTTTGAATAGTTTGTTTGAAAGGAAATATTTAATTTAACGTATGCTGCGGAATTTTACTGCAGATGAAAATTCTTTCAAGTGCACAATTTTCTTTTCAAACAGTAAATACTTTGATAATATATTTAAAACATATTAATAAAAATGTGAAAATATAATAAGAAAAACTTGATCTATTTTTGATTAAATAATAAAAACTAAGATTAATTTTATTGTTTTTGAGGTATTTATTTAGTTATTTTAAAAATTTTTTTTAGTAATTACTATTATACAAAATGGAGATAATGGTTATTGCCCACCAAAGTTTAATAGTTGAAAGAAATATTTATTTTAACTTAAGTTGTGGAATTTCACTGCAGATGAAAATTCTTTCGAAGTAGACGATTTTCTTTTTAAAGAGTAAATACTTCGGTAAAAATAAAATAATATGAAAAAAAATTGAAAAAAATTTGATCTATTTTTCAATAAATATTAGTAAATAATACATATTAAAATAAACTTATTGTTTTTCTTGGAGTATTTAATTAGTTATTTTGAGTAATTACTATTGTTCAAAATAAACATAATAGTTATTGCCTAGTAAAAGTTTTGCATAGTTTGTTTGAAAAAAAAAATATTTATTAACGTAAGTTACGGAATTTTACTGCAGATGAAAATTCTTTCAAGTACACAATTTTCTTTTTAAAGAGTAAATACTTTGATAATATATTTAAATAATAGGAATAAAAATTTGAATAAATAATAAGAAAAACGATGTATTTTTGATTAAGTAATAAAAAAACTAAGATTAATTTTATTGTTTTTCTTGAGGTATTTATTTTAAAATCATTTTTGAGTAATCACTCATGAAAATTCTTTCAAGTAGACAATTTTCTTTTTAAAGGGTAAATACTTCGATAAAAAAGTAACATATTTAAATGAAATGAATAAATATTTGAATAAATAATAGGAAAATTTTGATCTATTTTTGAATAAATAATACTAAATGATATAAACTACGATTAGTTTTATTGTTTTTCTTGAAGAATTTAATTAGTTATTTTGAAATATTTTTCAGTAATTACTGTTGTTTAAAATAGAGATAATGGTTATTGCCTAGTAAAAGTTTTGCATAGTTTGTTTGAAAGAATTTATTTATTTTAACATAATTCGTTTAATTTCACTGCAGATGAAAATTTTTTTGAAGAGAGCAATTTTCTTTTTAAAGAGTAAATACTTCGATAAAAGTAAAATATTCAAAAAATATGAATAAAATTTGAAGAAATAATAGGAAAATTTTGATCTAGTTTTGAATAAATATTACTAATTAATACAAATTAAAATAAACTTATTTGTTTTTTTTGAGGTATTAAATTAGTTGTTTTGAATTTTTTTCAGTAATTACTATTGTTTAAAATAGAAATAATGGTTATTGCCCACTAAAAGTTTTGCATAGTTTGTTTGGAAGAAAATATTTATTTTAATGTAAGTTACGGAATTTTACTGCAGATGAAAATTCTTTTGAAGTAGACAATTTTCTTTTTAAAGAGTAAATACTTTGATAAAAGTAAAACATTTAAATAATATGAATAAAGATTTGAATCAATAATTTCAAAAATTTGAGATGCAGAACTGCAGATGAAAATTTTTTCAAGCACACAATTCTCTTTTTAAAGAGTAAATACTTTGTTAACATAATTAAATAATATCAATAAAAATAGATTTTTACGAGGAATAGATATTTTCTTATTTAATGGCTGATTTATTCCGAAATTTTTTTCTCCCAATAATATTTTACTGTGTTATTTTAAAATATTTTATAAACTTTGAATAACTTTATTGTTTTTCTTCAGGTATTTATTTAGTATTTTAAAATCTATCTTAAGTAATTACTATTGTTAAGAATGGAGATAATGGTTATTGCATACCAAAAGTTTTGCATAGTTTGTTTCAAAGGAAATATTTATTTTAACGCAAGCTGTTGAATTTTACTGCAGATGAAAATTCTTTCAAGTGCACAATTTTCTTTTTAAAGAGTAAATACTTTGGTAATATATTTAAAACATATTAATAAAGATGTGAAAAATAATAAGAAAATCTTGATCTATTTTTGATTAAATAATAAAAACTAAGATTAATTTTATTGTTTTTGAGGTATTTATTTAGTTATTTTAAAATCTTTTTTGAGTAATTACTATTATTCAAAATGGAGATAATGGTTATTGCCCACCAAAAGTTTTACATAGTTTCTCCGAAAGAAAATATTTATTTTAACGTCAGTTGCAGAATTTAACTGCAGATGAAAATTGTTTTGAAGTAGACGATTTTCTTTTTAAAGAGTAAATACTTCGGTAAAAGTAAAATAATATGAAAAAAAAGTTGAATAAATAATAGGAAAAATTTGATCTATTTTTCAATAAATATTAGTAAATAATACAAATTAAAATAAACTTATTGTTTTTCTTGAGGTATTTAATTAGTTATTTTGAGTAATTACTTTTGTTCAAAATAGAGATAATGGTTATTACAAACCAAAAGTTTTGCATAGTTTGTTTAAAAGAAATTATTTATTTTAACATAACTTACGGAATTTTACTGAACATGAAAATTCTTTCAAGTACACAATTTTCCATTTAAAGACTAAATACTTTGATAATATATTTAAATAATAGGAATAAAAATTTGAATACATACTAAAAAAACTTGATCTATTTTTGATTAAATAATAAAAACTAAGATTAATTTTATTGTTTTTCTTGAGGTATTTATTTAGTTATTTTAAAATCTTTTTTGAGTAATCACTGATGAAAATTCTTTCAAATAGACAATTTTCTTTTTAATGAGTAAATACTTCGATAAAAAAGTAACATATTTAAATAATATGAATAAATATTGGAATAAATAATATTAAAATTTTGATCTATTTTTGAATAAATAATACTAAATGATATAAACTAAGATTAGATTTATTCTTTTTCTTCAAGTAGTTAATTAGTTACTTTGAGATCTTTTTTGAGTAATTACTGTTGTTTAAAATAGAGATAATGGTTATTGCCTAGTAAAAGTTTTGCATAGTTTGTTTGAAAGAAAATATTTATTTTAACGTAAGTTGTGGAATTTCACTGGAGATGAAAACTCTTTTGAAGAAGGCAATTTTCTTTTTAAAGAGTAAATACTTCGATAAAAGTGAAATATTTAAATAATAGGAATAAAATTTGAAGAAATAATAGGAAAAATTTGATCTACTTTTGAATAAATATTACTATATAATACAAATTAAAATAAACTTATTTGTTTTCTTGAGGTATAAAATTAGTTGTTTTGAAATTCTTTTGAGTAATTACTATTGTTTAAATAGAGATAATGGTTATTGCCCACTAAAAGTTTTGCATAGTTTGTTTGAAAGAAAATATTTATTTTAACGTAAGTTGCAGAATTTCACTGCAGATGAAAATTCTTTTGAAGTAGACAATTTTCTTTTTAAAGTGTAAATACTTCGATAAAAGTAAAATATCTAAATAATATGAATAAAGATTTGAATCAATAATTTCAAAAATTTGAGATGCAGAACTGCAGATGACAATTCCTTCAAGTACCCAATTGTCTTTTTAAAGAGTAAATACTTTGTAACAATAATTAAATAATATCAATAAAAATAGATTTTTTCAAGGAAAATATTTTTTTTCTTATTTAATGGCTGATTTATTTCAAATTTTTTATCCCAATAATATATTACTGTGTTATTTTAAAATACTTTATAAACTTTGAATAACTTTATTGTTTTTCTTCAGGTATTTATTTAGTTTTCTAAAATATATCTTAAGTAATTACTATTGTTCAGAATGAAGTTAATGGTTATTGCCCACGAAAAGTTTTGCATAGTTTGTTTGAAAGAAAATATTTATTTTAACGTAAGTTGTGGAATTTCACTGCAGATGAAAATTCTTTTGAAATAGACAATTTTCTTTTTAAATAGTAAATACTTAGATAAAAGTAAAATATTTAAATAATATGAATAAAATTTGAAGAAATAATAAGAAAATTTTCATCTAGTTTTGAATAAATATTACTAAATAATATAAATTAAAATAAGCTTATTGTTTTTTTTGAGGTATTTAATTAGTTATTTTAAAATGTTTTTTGAGTAATTGCTGTTGTTCAAAATACAGATAATGGTTATTGCCCACCAAAAATTTTGCATAGTGTGTTTGAAAGAAAACATTTTTTTAAACTTAAGTTATGGAATTTCACTGAAGATGAAAATTTTTTAGTACACAATAATCTTTTTAAAGGGTAAACGCTTTGATAATATATTTAAATATTATGAAGAAAAATTTGAATAAATAATAAGAAAAACTTGATAAATTTTCGATTAAATAATAAAAACTATGATTAATATTATTGTTTTTCTTGAGGTATTTATTTAGTTATTTTAAAATCTTTTTTGAGTAATTCGAATTTCACTGCAAATTGAAATTCTTTCTCTTAGACAATTTTCTTTTTAAAGAGTAATTACTGCAATAAAAATTAACATATTTAAATAATATGAATAAAAATTTGAATAAATAACATGAAGAAATTTTATCTGTTTCTAAATAAATAATGTAAACTAAGATTAGCTTTATTGTTTTTCTTAAGATATTTAATTAGTTATTTTGAAATCTTTTGCAATTGTTACTGTTGTTCAAAATGAAGAAAATGGTTATTTCCTAGTAAAAGTTTTGCATGCTTCGTTTGAAAGAAAATATTTATTTTAAGGCAAGTTACGGAATTTTACTGTAGGTGGAAATTGCTTCACGGGCACAAATTTCTTTTTAAAGAGTAAATACTTTGATAATATATTTAAATAATATGAATAAAAATTTGAATAAATAATAAGAAACACTTTATCTATTTTTGATTAAATAATAAAAATAAAAATTAATTTTATTGTTTTTCTTTAGGTACTTATTTAGTTATTTTAAAATCTTTTTTGAGTAATCATTATTGTTCAAAATAAAGATAATGATTATTGCCCACCAAAAGTTTTGCATAGTTTGTTTGAAAGAAAATATTTATTTTCACATACGTTACGGAATTTTACTGCTGATGAAAATTCTTTCAAGTACACATTTCTTTTTTAAAGAGTAAATGCTTTGGTAATATTTTTAAATAATATGAATAAAAATGTGAATAAATAATAAGAAAAACTTGCTATATTTTTTATTAAATAATAAAAGCTAAGATTAGTTTTATTGTTTTTCTCGATATTTATTTAATTATTTTAAAATCTTTTTTGAGTAATCATCTTTCACTTACTTCTGTGTGTTATAGGAAAGGCTATGAATCTAAGCGAGTTTGATAGAGGCAGATTGTAATGGCTGGAAGGCTTGGAGAAATATTTCCGAAACTGCACGACTTGTGGGTTGTTCGCGATCTACAGTTGTTAATACTTATGTAAATTTGAATAATAACCAGCAGTAAATATTTTTTAATATAAGAAAAATTAATATAAAATTTTATTTTGATTACAAATAAGTAGAATATTAACACATATTAAAATATTTTGCCTTTGCCGACCAAGTCATTGAACATATACCAGATAATGTTTTAGTAAATGGAATTTAACAGGATAGTTGTCACAAGGCTAAATTTGTATTAATAACATGATGCTGAATTCCAGTTAATTTGCAGCCTAATTCACGGATCAGATAGAACATATATGTCATTTAAAGTTCAAAGAAAATCGCAATATCTTGGATTTTAACCGTTGCTTAAAATCGAAAAAAATGTATCTAAATATTTATCTTAATTGAATGTTTGTTAAATAACTCGTTATGACATGGTCATATTTTTGAACCTTGAGTGTATATTACTGTGTTATTTTAAAATACTTTGTAAACTAAGAATAACTTTATTGTTTTTCTTGAAGTACATATTTAATTTTCTTTGGTGTTCGTTGTTGAGTAATTACTATTGTTCAGAATAGAGATAATGATTACTGAGAGAATAATTTTCGCATAGTTTATTTGAAGGAAAATATATATTTGTGGAATTTTACTGCATGTGAAACCGCTTTCAAGTAAGTAATTTTCTTTTTAACACTAAATATTTTGAAATTAGTAATATAAAAAAATAATATAAATTAAAAATATGAATAAATACCAAGAAAAAAATTAATACATTTTTTACAATTATTGCATTTATTTTATTTATTTGATGGCTGCTTTATTTCGAATTTTTATGTTTATTATATTTCAATGTGATATTTTAAAATACTTTATAAACCAAGAATAATTTTATTGATTTTTAAGGTATTTATTTAGTTATTTTTTTTTTTGAGTAATTACAATTGTTGAAAAAAAAAGATAATGTTATTTCTAACAAAAGTTTTGCATAGTTTATTTGAAGGAAAATATATTTTTGTGGGATTTTACTGTAGATGAAAATATCGTCAAGTAAGTAATTTTCTTTTTAAACACTAAATATTTTGAAATCAGTAATATAATAAAATAATATAAATTAAAAATATGAATAAATAAAAAAGAAAAAAGAATTAATATATTTTTACAATGAATGCATTTATTTATCTTTATTTAATGGCTACTTTATTTTGAACTTTTTATGTTTATAATATTCTAATGTGATATTTTAAAATACTTTATAAACCAAGAATAATATTATTGTTTTTTAAGGTATTTATTTAGTTTTTTTGGAATATTTTTTGAGTAATTACTATTGTTCAAAAAACAGATAATGATTATTACCTAAAAAAAGTTTTGCATAGATGAAAAAAATATTTATTATTTTAAGTAATTGTGGGAATTTTATTGCAGTGAAAATCTTAAAGTAAGCAATTTTCTTTTTAAACACAAAATATTTGAAATTAGTAATATAATAAAATAATAAAATTAAAAATATGAATAGATAACAAGAAATAATTTAATTTTTTCATAATGAATGCATTTATTTATCTTTATTTCATGGCTGATTTATTTCGAACTTTTTATGTTTATAATATTCTAATGTGATATTTTAAAATACTTTATAAACCAAGAATAATTATTGTTTTTTGAAGTATTTATTTAGTTTTTTTGAGTAATTACTATTGTTGAATATTATTGCTTATTGAAACAAAAGTGTTGCATAGGTTTTGAAAGAAAGATACTAATTTTAAAGTAAGTTGTGGAATTTTACTGCATATGAAAATGCTTTCAAGTAAGTAATTTTCTTTATAAACACTAAATATTTTGAAATTAGTAATATAAAAAAATAATATAAATTAAAAATATGAATAAATACCAAGAAAAAAATTAATACATTTTTACAATAATTGCATTTATTTATCTTTATTTGTGGCTGCTTTATTTCGAATTTTTATGTTTATTATAATTCAATGTTTTATTTTAAAATACTTTATAAACGAAGAATAATATTATTGTTTTTTAAGGTATTTATTTAGTTATTTTGAAATGTTTTTTGAGTAATTACTATTGTAGAAAATGAGATAATGCTTATTGCTTAACAAAAGTTTTGCATAGATTATTTAAAAGAATGTACTCATTTTAAAGTAAATTGTTGGATTTTATTGCCGAGGAAAATACCTTCAAGTAAGTAATTTTCTTTTTAAACACTAAATATTTTCAAATTAGTAATATAATAAAATAATATAAATTAAAAATATGAATAGAAAACAAGAAAATAATTTAATACATCTTCACAATGAATGCATTTATTTATCTTTATTTATTTATTTTATTAATGGCTGTTTATTTCGAATATTTTATATTTATAATATTCCAGTGTGATATTTTAAAATATTTATAAACCAAGAATAATTTGTTTTTTAAGGTATTTATTTAGTTAGTTTTTCGAGTAATTACTATTGCTGAAAAAAGAGACATTGCTTATTGCCTAACAAATATTTTGCATAGATTATTTGAAAGAAAATACTCATTTTAAAGTAAGTTGCGGGATTTTACTGTAGATGAAAATATCTTCAAGTAAGTAATTTTCTTTTTAAACACTAAATATTTTGAAATCAATAATATAATAAAATAATATAAATTAAAAATATGAATAAATAAAAAAGAAAAAAGAATTAATATATTTTTACAATGAATGCATTTATTTATCTTTATTTAATGGCTACTTTATTTTGAACTTTTTATGTTTATAATATTCCAATGTGATATTTTAAAATACTTTATAAACCAAGAATAATTTTATTGTATTTTAAGGTATTTATTTAGTTATTTTGAAATATTTTTTGAGTAATTACTATTGTTGAAAAAACAGATAATGATTATTACCTAATAAAAGTTTTGCATAGATTATTTGAAAGAAAATACTCATTTAAAAGTAAGTTGTGGGATTTTACTGCAGATGAAAATACCTTCAAGTAAGTAATTTTTTTTAAACACTAAATATTTTGAAATCAATAATATAATAAAATAATATAAATTAAAAATATGAATAAATACCTAGAAAAAATTAATACATTTTTACAATGATTGCATTTATTTATATTTATTTGATGGCTGCTTTATTTCGAATTTTTATGTTTATTATATTTCAATGTGATATTTTAAAATACTTTATAAACCAAGAATAATTTTATTGTTTTTAAGGTATTTATTTAGTTATTTTGAAATATTTTTTGAGTAATTACTATTGTTGAAAAAAAAGATAATGATTATTACCTAATAAAAGTTTTGCATAGATTATTTGAAAGAAAATACTCATTTTAAAGTAAGTTGTGGGATTTTACTGTAGATGAAAATATCTTCAAGTAAGTAATTTTCTTTTTAAACACTAAATATTTTGAAATCAGTAATATAATAAAATAATATAAATTAAAAATATGAATAGATAACAAGAAAAACAATTTAATGTATTTTTACTATGAATGTATTTATTTATATTATATTTATTTATTTTATTAAAGGCTGCTATATTTCGAATTTTTATGTTTATTATATTCCAATGTAGTATTTTAAAATAATTTATAAATCAAGAATAATTTTATTGTATTTTAAGGTATTTATTTAGTTATTTTGAAATATATTTTGAGTAATTACTCTAGCTGAAAAAAGAGATAATGCTTATTGCCTAACAAAAGTTTTGCATAGATTATTTGAAAGAAAATACTCATTTAAAAGTAAGTTGTGGGATTTTATTGCAGAGGAAAATACCTTCAAGTAAGTAATTTTCTTCTTAAACGCTAAATATTTTGAAATTAGTAATATAATAAAATAATATAAATTAAAAATATGAATAGATAACAAGAGAATAATTTAATACATTTTCACAATGAATGCATTTATTTATCTTTATTTAATGGCTGCTTTATTTCGAATATTTTATATTTATAATATTTCAGTGTGATATTTTAAAATACTTTATAAACCAAGAATAATTTGTTTTTTAAGGTATTTATTTAGTTAGTTTTTGAGTAATTACTATTGTTGAAAAAATAGATATTGCTTATTGCCTAACAAAAGTGTTGCATAGATTATCTGAAAGAAAATACTAATTTTAAAGTAAGTTGTGGGATTTTACTGCAGATGAAAATACCTTCAAGTAAGTAATTTTCTTTTTACACACTAAATATTTTTAAATTAATAATATAATAAAATAATATAAATTAAATATATGATTAAATAACAAGGAAAAAAAATGTAATACATTTTTACAATGAATGTATTTATTTATATCATATTTATTTATTTTATTAAATGCTGCTGTATTTCGAATTTTTATGTTTATAATATTCCAATGTGATATATTAAAATAATTTATAAATCAAGAATAATTTTTTTTGTTTTTTAAGGTATTTATTTAGTTATTTTGAAATATTTTTTGAGTATTTACTATTGCTGAAAAAAGAGATAATGAATTTTGCCTAACAAATATTGTGCATAGTTTATTTGAAAGAAAATACTCATTTTAACGTAAGTTGCGGGATTTTGCTGCAGATGAAAATTCTCTAAAGAAGGCAATTTTCTTTTTAAAAGTTAACTATTTTAAATTAGTAATATATTCACATAATATTAATATTTAGAATTGCTGTAAAGTTTTTGTTTAAGACATTTATACTATACTCTATTAACTACATTTGAAATCCTAACAGATTTTAAAGCTATTTCTTGTAATTTTCTTTTACAAACATTAAATATTTTGAAACTAGTAATATATTTAAATAACATTCATATTTAACATTTCTGTAAAGCTTTTATTCAGGTCATTTATTATATATTTGAATATATACCTTTGAATTCCTAATGAATTTTAAAATTATTTCATGTATATCTTTGGAATATGTGATGTGGTTAAACAATGTAAATCGTTTTGCTGGTGTATTTAAATAATGTACTAAAACAGATTAAATAGTGTGTAAATATATGCAATCATTTTGCAAATTATGCACGTGTTTTCTAATTTTTTTAAAAATATATGAGTAAATATAATAGTAAAAATAATCAACTAACGATGGTAATAACAATAATAAATATAAATTATCTTTTACGGAGAATAAATTTTCCAGATATAATAATAAAATATATCGGCTTCTTCTTAAAGTACAGTAAAAATTTATTATACTATAATGTGATAAAAAAAATAAGAGTATTTAGTTTGGAAAATTTAAATATAATGGTCTAAAATAAAAAAAACAACCTACAATTACTTTGTATGCGCATTTTAAACATTTATTTTAAAATAATTATATTTGTATATTAGCTATAGTAATATCGTCTTTATACTGTATAAATTTTGCTGAAAAAAAAAAACAAGGCTCATATCCTGAATAGCTTATGAAGTACAAACTGTGTAGTTAAAAGTGTTTTAATGAACATAGAGAAGTGCAAATTAAGTTCATAATTATTTGTTATAACAATGTTTAATTAGCGGTAAAATATTGTAAGTGGGATATCAGTAATACCAGTTTTCGACATTGAAATATACATGAGTTTGTATCAAAATTTATTTGGGTGAGGCGATTTAGACTCTTTTAATTAATATAATTAATATAAATAAAACAGGAAGTTGAAATGCTTGGGATCTCCATCTGACCTCATCACATTTTAGTAAAGGAGAGAGGACCTATAAAAATGAATTGAATAGATTCTTCATGTGCGGGATTCTCGGGCGGATTCTGATCAGACCCAGATTAGAATCATGTATCCGCTCATGACAGTAAATAAGAATGTACCTTTGTGTCCCTAAGGGACAAATTTTAAAAGTTTGTGAAGCGGTGACCAATATGAAGGGGTTTTACCGATATTTGAGATTTAAAGGCGGGGAAAGGACGACCAATTAATATGTACAGCTCTGCTGGAGAAAGAGTAAAGAGAAAGACCAGAGATGAATGGATATAAATAAAGGAAAAAGCAAAGAAAAGGAGAACAGAGTTCAGGAGGCCGAGTGGAGAATCTTGGGTCCAACAGAGACTCTGGAAAAAGAACGAGTAGGACATCTCGCAGCTACCAAAAGTGTTCCAGAGAAGGAAGCTCTAGATCAATAGTAGGACTGAAGTCTGCATTTCCATCCTTGTCGACATAACCTGCAAAGGTATCTACATATTTGGACCATCTCCAAGTCTGAAGAGTTCACGACCAGCTTACAGCCCTTGCACAGCCCTGCAGTTGAATAGCCCTTGCAGATCCACAAAGGTACTAATAAAATTTGAACTTAGAATTAGGTCCGCTTTTCTCTTTTCCCTTAAATGTTTAATGTTTTTCTTATTTTGAATTTTGGATAAGAGGCGTATAATATTACAGAATTTATAAAGGCAATTATTTGAAATTTGATACCCCCTCTCTCTCTCTCTCCCTCTCTCTCCCTCTCTCTCTTTCTCTCTCTCTCTCTCTCTCTCTCTATATATATATATATATATATATATATATATATATATAAATATATACATATATATATATATATATAGTCTATACCAATTAATGGTCTTATCTTTTATTTGAAACTATTGAACTTTGTTATGTATTTATTTTAGTAAGCAATATTTGTTTTAGCAACTTTTACTTAGCTTAATAGTTTAAAAATTAGTCTGTAGTCTCTCAGAACCTGTGGTTGAATTTAAAATTTAAATAATTTTCACAACGCAATTCAAATAAATTTAGTCTTGACTGACCAAATATTGACCACTTTAATTGATCCCAGATAAAATACCTAAATTTGATGAGAACTACACGACATTTATCTGAAAACTTATCATTATAATGGGAGTTACGAAGGATTGCAAGTTTTACCCCGGAAAAAATGAGTCTGGCAAAAGATATCAGAATACGGACTACTGGTACAGTTGTCCCGATAAACCATGATACATCTCAGAAATCGTCTTTTAACTCTCCCCTAGTAGTGATATTAATGTGAAAGAAATTATTTTCCAGCCCTTAAAAGTAGATAAAATATTGAATTATAAAAGTCTAATAATTTCCTAGCTTTTTTAATTTTGATGTATTATTAGGTATGCAGCAAACAATTTTAGATATTTTTGGCTTACCGCCAACCAATTAAGGTTAAGAAACACTGATGTAGACAGCTAAGTCAAATAGAATTTTTGTAAAAAAAAAATGATTCTAAAATCAAGGAGTTTCATCTCTTGGTAGTTACTGATTCAAGAATATACTAGCACAAATATTATATTTCTATTAAGACTTATGACAAGTCACTCTTACGTTTTGAAAATATGTAAAGGAATTAGTGTTCTATTTATTTTTCTTTTCAGGTTGACGTGGAATAAATCCTTTAATCAGTTGAAAATTTCTTTTCTATAGCAGAGGTCTGCGCATTATTAATCTTAAACGGAATCTGTGTTTTTACAAAATGCAAAACCGAACGATGGACGAATGGATAGGACATTGCTTTTCAGTATTGAAGTTCATGTGTTCGAATCACTATGCTATCATGGTTGTTAGTAAACATTCGAAATTGGCTTTAAGCAGTAAGCCCTGGTTTCGCAAAACAGTAGTGCTCTCAATCAACAAACATGTGCAGGTTGATGAGGGGTTTAACCCTTGATGTGTTTTGTAATGTTTCTCGATTCTACAACAGTTTTCAAACATTTAACTTAAAATACGTTGTTTTTTAAGGTAGTATATAGGGAAAGTTTGATACGATATATGCTATAAATGGATGCTGACATTCAGTAAAATAGGTCAGAATGAATGAATAAATTAATGTTGTTGTTTTAAAAGAGCGTTGGTAAGGGAAATCTTACATCACGTCCAATACATCACGCCAGAAAACAGCATCTCGAAGAAAATCCTGATTAGTTAAAAACTGACCTAGAGAAATATTCAACCAGTCTTGAGAGTGATCTGGAAAAGCAAGAAGGAGACAAACACTTCAGTTTACCCCTGTTAAAATTACAAACTACTAATGTGTCCATTCAGCATGAAAAGCTCTAGGTCTCTTGTACGGCAAAGATTGGCCGGAGTTACTCGGAGTGCCTCAATGGCGAGCTAGAAGGTCCGCCAAGTCGAATTCAGCCCAATTCAGAGAAGGAAGGAATTGTCGAAGAACACAAGAGAGATGAAATGAGGAGGAAGGACACAATCCTCATTTAGCCAGTCTATCGAGGTTCTGATTCCAAAAAACTATCATGTGACGTAAGTGGTAACTCATAGTGACACGTTTCTTCTGACAAGATATGATTTATTTGAATATAATATTCTGACCAGTCCTTTCCACAATCTTTATCTAGTTCTTTAAGTAATTGACTAAACTTCTGCTACTCTCCAAGACCTAGATACTGTCCCTAGTATTGTTGAGAGCATATTCTAGAGTCCATGTCGGAAGCATTACTAAATAAACCACTCTCTGTTCTACCTGCATCCAATTGGCTGTCCATATGTGTAGATTAACAAGCTCGAGTCTACGATATCGTAAATAACTTCAAGTCAAAAATATTTATACTATTAGTTGAAAATTTTTGTGTCAAATCTTTTCTGACTAACTCTTCTGAAGACACATAGAAAAATAACCTTCTAGCTTATGTTGTTTTTAGATTATTCAGATAACTCATATGAAGCACGTTATTTTCATCATATATAAATGGACACTGATATTGAATAATAAGAATTAAAATTGTCCAGTTTATATGCATCCTTGACTTGACTATACACACTAGTACACCATTCATGAGCAGTTGTTTCTCAACTCTGTGTATCTTTAATGGTAAAATTAGCTCTATTGACTGAGGGCATCAGGTTTTACAGAAAAATCCAACATTTTATAAAACATAACTTATAGTTAGAATGTAACATAAAAATTTAAATAGATTCTGAAAATGTTTCTTATTTGCAGTAAGTGGATTACTTGAATACAATGATTATGCGTTTTATCCCCACTACCTCTGGAAGTACAAAACCACTGTCATTGTGCACGTACATTTGTTGTTATCATTGTTGCCTTAGAGCCGGAAGCTACTCCCATTAAGGCAAAGAGGTATGCCTTTTGTCTTAACGAGTTCCACAACGATAAAAGTACTACTTATGCTTAAGAGTGTCCTCATAAATTTTAAAGCAGGTACTAAGCAGAAGACCAATAGTCTGGCCTGCCATAACCAGAGGTATTAATGGATAACTTGGAGGTCCTTGTGACGACGAACATATTTTACGTGCCCCAGTCACTTTTAAATAACACTTCAGATCTGAGGCTTCGGAGACCGCGGGCTGGGGCCGTAGCGTTTGTCGACTGAGCTACCAAGATTCGCGCGTACATAGTTATTTAAATATCACAAATTTAGCTCTCTTTCAAAGTACAGACTAAACAAAGGAAGGGAGAGATGGACAAACTGGTTGTAGTAGTAAATATACTTGTTTTGATTGTTATTTTATTCTAGTATTATATCAAAGCAACTACATTCCACCCAAATCATCATCGCCATTACCATTCTCTATTAACAAGGAAATAATCCCAGTGAACCAAAATTACAACTATCAATCGACCTTGAACTGTACCTTTCAAAATATAAAACTTATTCCTCAGTTTTTCTTAATTTCACAAAACTTATCCTTTCTGGGATCGAAATTTTCAACGATTGATGTGAATAAACAAAAAATCCATGAAGGATGAATGAGGGTAAAATGTCATTAATATGACTTAAAAATATAAAAATTTAAAAAATGTAAAATAATATAAAATAATACAGTCACCCGTTTCCTATATTTATAAACAGTAAAAATGAACACTTATCCTAAAAAACGTAATACAATAATTTTATAAGAATAATAAAAATTGACTGAGATAATTATTTTGATAGATATGGATATTTTCAGAGATTATTTTTCTTGTTTAGAGGGGCCAAATAAAAAATTCAAAAAATTCACTGTAAAACCAGGCTGTAACTTTTCATTTACAGTGAATAAGTGCGTTCCCTATCCATAAACGTGAGTTACGCATTTCACAATTAAGCTCATGTTATTTTATAGCTTTACATGTTAAACAGTGTACATCAATTTATTTTACAGATTTATGCAAAGAATGTAATATATATTATCTTTTCGATAACAATTTTAAAGTAAACATTATCTAAAACTTAAAAGGAATTCGACACCATATTCAAAAAGCTGATATATTTCAAACAGGGTAAAAAAATGCCAATGCAGTGAAAGTTAAAATATAAAAATGAAGGTTAGCTAGGAGAGGAGCATCCAATATCCTGCAATCGAAGCCTCGAGAAAACCTTGACAAATAGAACCGCATAATTGAATCGGTCTTGACGCCTACATACCGGATCTTGTTCTCCAGGGACGTTTTCGGATCTCAGGAATGTGCGGTATGCTCGAGGAAAATTAGACCTAGACTAAGATGAAAAAGAAAGGGACGAAGCACTTTGCCTTAAAAAAAGACAATATACGGTATAGAGAATATTGATGTGTTGAAAGAATAAAAATGTCGCGTCAAACGTAGAAGTTTTGTTAATTATTGTGGATTTTGGTGCGTTTATTTTTCTCTTAAATTTTTATTACATAATCTATTATTTTTCAATCTACAAACTAGATTGTCATTTATTAGAAATAGTACTACATAAGCTACAACACTCTTTTATGTAATGAAAACTGATTATAAACGTAATGCATTTTTAATAAATAATTTGATTAGTTTTTAAGGAGATGTTTTGATTTTGCTTCTTAGAATCTGTTTGGAATTTACAAAAATATCATATTTTTAAGCAATAGCTATGTGCGGGAAATGTTGCATGTACTCTATTATAAATGACTTGTGTCCTGTAAAAGCCTTAATTCATGACAAAATGTTTGTAATTCTAGCTTTTTCTAAAAAAGTAAATTTGTTATATAATTAAAAAATTCTAAACCTTGGTTTGAGTATTTTCTTAAACATTGGCCCAAAATCGCCAATCTAAATGAAAAGAGAAAATCAAGAAAACTAGTTAGTTTTATTTTGTTTTGTACATTTCCACAAATATAGGTTAACACAAGGGTACCCAACCCAAATCGGTTGATGGTCCAAAAAACAATTTACTGAACAGAGGTGGGCCGCACATATAAAAATAAAACAACAAAGTATTCAAAATATTTTATTATTGTCTTATCAAAATATGCATTTTTACAGTGCCAGCAGCGACTGTACATAAAAGTTGTGATATGCATATATCATAACTACAACGACAATAAACATTAACCCCTTCCGGTAAAATGACGAGTTTAGCTCGTCATTAGTTTTTCATTCCATACCGCACAATGACGAGCTACACTCGTCATGCGATTAAAGTTGCTGTTAAATATGACAATTAATTTAGTTTAAAATTTCTAGTGTACTGAATTTGGCAACACTTTTATCACTTGTGAAAATCACAAGTCACTATTGCCTATTGTTTACTTAGAATTTCTTGGTACAAGTCATTGCCAAATTGATGAGTCAGAATAAAAGAAAACCTACTAAGAAATGCCGTGTGTGTTACAAGAATCAAATTAAAAGTGCGACTACTTGGCGGTGTAAACAATTAAGAATTCCTTTGCACTTTGTTTTGAAAAGTACCACTAGCTTGAAGACTATTATCTGTATACCTTATTAATGTTTTGCTTTGATATTTTCTTAATTTTACTGTTTCTGACATTATTTAACACTATGTAAAAAGTGGATTTTAACTAAGAATATGTAAGAATTGTAAAATGAAACAAGTTTTTTAAATAAAAATGAAATGGTTATTTCATGTACAGTTTTTCATTATTAAATCACACCTGAAGGGGTTAACTATATTGTATTTATAATCACCTCTAACACTTTACCTTCCTCCCTGATCATGAGGGTTAAAATATTATTATATATATATATATATATATATATATATATATATATATATATATATATATATATATATATATATATATATATATATATATATATATATATATATATATATATATATATATACTATAAATATATATTGTAGTTTATTCACAACCACTACCACATGCATTATTTTAAAATTGATGTGAGATTTGTCTTTGTATATATTTGTTTTGTATAGGCGTCAAATGAGTTTGGTGAGACTGACCCAATTGTTTCATTTTAATTTTGAGTGTATGTAAGTCTGATATCCTTCCAAGAAAATAAATATCCATTGTATAAAAATAGTTTTTACTTCAATAATGCATTGATTTTTTTCATTCTAGATTAATAAGAGTCCTATCTTAGATTTAAGTATAACGAAACGACCAAGATAATATTGTGAAACATTTGTAGAATATATTTAGAACTATGATTTTAATTTTATAAGTTAAAAAGTAAATTATTTAATTTTAATACCGTGTAACCGGAAAACTGAACTGACTTTTAAACTCTAGAGCTAAATATCTTGTGAATTTCACAATCAGAAAAGAAAAAACTATATTTTTATAGTAAAATACGCAATGATTTTTTTAAAATCTCTGATTATTATTTATTATTTTTCTACGATGTTTTTGTCATTAAAAATCAAATGTTTAATAAGTCATATACATTACAAATCTGATAAATATACATATAAAAATTACAAATATATTTATTAAAAATTCCCTACTTTAATATTTAACATTATACGTTTTCTATATCTTATTATGCTAAGCCGTAGAAAAATAACTAAAGTAATATTGGAAATTCTTTGTTCAAAAAATATAAAATCAATCTTGTAGGGACATTGCAAAGCGATTCATTTAACAATCCGAGTGGAACACTCCGAGGAAAAAATGTTTACAAAAAATACGCTAAAGTTTTATTGTGTCAGTGACAAAAGTGTTCTATGATTTGTTACTTCACCCTTTGTCTTTGGAATACGGGAAACCCACCCCCGTTATTCTATTTACCGATAAACTCGAATCCAAACGCTTTGAAACCTAAATTTTTGTTGGAAACAGTTCAACCTATTTGTTCAAAAACTCAACAAGAAATAGTATATGGGGGAATATCTAACTTGTAAAGAAGATTTTTAAGGGAACATGGTTTGCTGCTGAATATGAATATGCGTCCAACAATTGTAGTATATTTTTTAATCCGCCAATGTTATCAGTGATAAAAAGTACTATTATTAAAACATGAAAAGCAAATTGTGTGAAAATATTGTCATCGATTATGAAATATTGAATCGACTTTAAATTTGAATGGAAATTTTGTATAAAGTTTATATGTTTAAGCCAAACACCATATATTGCAAATAGATTGCAAAACAGAGCTTTTTGCCCACTGTTTGTGGTATACCTGGCTTCTAGAACAATATAGTATCAGACAGATTTAAATAAATTATGAGGTTTTAGGAAATAAAAATAAAGATTGGAGGGGAATTATCAAGTTACCTGATTTTTTAAAAATTATTATTAAGTAGTCATAGTAATAAAATATATGGAATAATAAAATAAATATTGTGATAGGATATGACAATATTAAAAAGGACAAAATTATGTAAAGAAATCAAAATAAATGCATTTAAAAAGCGAGTATACAGAATACAATATAGTAATGATGCAAAATTTATTAAATTTTAACATAGTTTTCTCCTCTTCAGTAAGAATACAACCAGACTATACAATTATTTATTTTAGATTCAAAAATAATTTGTAAACATTTTAAGAAATTTCATAACTAGAATTGGGGCTTATTGGTATCAATTCACAGTACAAAAGGGAACATTCGTATATTATTTTAAGCTACATTTAATTAACAATTTTTTTCGTATTATCTCGTTTTTAATTTTAAGAGTTCTTTTAAGTGCTGATTTAAATCTCGTTTTTAATGTAAGCTTAATATCTTGCTAAGAAAATAAATACCAGTTGTATAAAAATAGTTTTTACAACAATAAAGCATCGGTTTTTTCACTCTAGGTTATTATAAATCACAATACAAAAGGGAACATTCGTATATTATTTTAAGTTACATTAAATTAACAATTTTTTCGTGTTATCTCTTCTTTAATTTTAAGTGTTATTTTAAGTGTTGCTTTAAGTCTCGTTTTTAATGTAAGCTTGATATCTTGATATGAAAATAAATACCAGCTGTATAAAAATAGTTTTTACAACAATAAAGCATCGGTTTTTTTCACTCTAGGTTATTATAAGTAATATCTTAGATTTACGTATAACGAAAAGACAAACAAAATAATGTAAAATATTTGTAGACTATCTTTAAAACTCTGATTTTAATTTTATAAGTTAAAAAGTAAATTATTAAATTTTAATATTGTGTAACCTGAAAATTAACCTGACTTTTAAACTCTACAATGGAATAGATTTTTTCAAATATCTTGTGAATTTGGCAACCAAAAAAGGTCAAAATTATATTTTTTAGAGTAATATACACCATGAATTTTTTGAAAATCTCTGATTATTATTTTTATTTTTTCATTAAACTAAGGAAATGTGTAATAAGTAATATACATTACAAATCTTATGACTGTAAATTTAAAAATTACAGCTATATTTATTAAATTTTTCTACTTTAATACTTATTATAAGTTTCTTATACCTTATTATGCTAACCCGTAGAAAAATAACTACAGTAATATTGGAATTTCTGTCTTGAAAAAATATAAAATCAATCTTGTAGGAACATTCCAAAGCGATTCATTTAATTTAACAGATATCAGTAATCGATAAACTTAACTAATTCCCAAATCAACTCTGGGCCTGTGGTTTACTGAATTTAAGTTATCCATGCTAAGGGAAAAGCACATTACGTTACATAAATAATTAATTTTGGTTAAGCTTGAAATTTAAAACAGCCGTTTAATTAAACGGCTGTTTTAAATTTTAAAAAAATTTAAGAATACATGATAACGTAATAGTGTATTATATCACTCTAATGCATAAACTTTATTGACGTTAATATACGTCAAATGGTTAAAAGTATGTTAAACCCCCAACAAATACTTTGAAGAAGTTGTATTTCATGAGAATTCAGGGTAAAATTCTTTATCCAAAGATAAATCTAAGTATTTAGCCCCTAAATAAGATAATAATTTACAGGAATAGGCTGGGAGATTCTAAAATATGTTCTAAAATATATTCTACGAGGACTAAGATTTTAAGAGGAATTATTCCTACATCAATAAAAAAATCGGATTTTTAGTGTTTTATGTAAAAACTATATTTAACATTCATATTTAAAATAAAATATTAATAAAGAAATTTTACACATTTTTTATTTAAAAACTATTCTAATCTATAAAACGTGATAGCCGTTAACATTCACCAATATTGTTAGAAATATATTAAACATTGAAATACTTTAAAGAAGTAATTTTCTGACGGAATTAAAAGCAAACTTCGAATTACGCTGTGGCAGGGATGGTCGCAGCCTTTCAGAATCGGCTTTAATCAGTAGGTCCCGGTCTCATTAGCCCTCGTGTAGAAAAAAAGTGGATCGTAGCTCTCCAAACTAAATCTAAAATCAAACTTCTTTGTTCAAAGATACATACTAAATATTGTAACAATAAGTTACTCAAGACATATTGTTCCATGTGTTTTTTAATGAGATTTAATTTCTTCTTTCTCAAACACTAGGCCAACGTAACATTATCCTGGTCCCGGTATTAAAAATTTAAAAATAACGTTACGTTGGCCTATTGTTTGAGAAAGAAGAAATTAAAACTCATTAAAAAACACATGGACAAATATCTCTTGATTAAATAATTTCATAAAATTAAATGCCTAAGGAATACAACTGGAATACAACTTATCATTTGTAAATATCGAAAAGTCCTTTCGGCTTGGCGTCGGCACTAAAAAACATGGCTTTTTTTCCTTTTCTCGTGTCGCTCCAAAAAATGTCTATCCCTCAAGCAGCGGATACCAGCAGCGTTCATCTTCTTCTCTCATCTGGTAACGACCTTGTCCTAAAAAAAATCAGACTGCCCCGCGGAGAAAAAACAGGGGACCACTCACAACCGAGGGGTCAGAATAGCGCTAAACCTACGGGCCTTTCTATTGGTTGGGAGAAATCTGAAGTTTCTTCTTATTCAAACCAGTCTTGTCCTGTATGTCTTTAACGAATGCTTACGAGAAGGGGTAAAAAAAAGTTGAACCGAATGTAACTTATTGTTACAAATATGTAGCACCAAAATAAGACAATCATGTGTGCCGCGGTAGCTTGTCGGCAAAAGCATAGGTCTAGTAAATGAAAGGTATGGGGTTGGATCCGGCCTAAGATCTGCCGTGTTCACTAAAGGTTACTGGGACACGTAAAATAGGTCCGTGGTCACAAAGTCCTCCAAGTTCTCAAACGATACATCTGGGGGTCACAGGCTAAGTCTTAGGGTCTTCTGCATTTTCACAGTTTCTAAATTATAAGCACCCAGCGGGGGTTATATTACCCGAGTCCGTAGGATACCTTAAGATATACGTGCTACTCAGAAGGTGCAAAATGAATAAAAAATAAAAAAACACAAAAAACACCCCCCCCCCCCCCCCCCCCCCCCCCCCCCCCCCCCCCCCCCCCCCCCCCCCCCCCCCCCCCCCCCCCCCCCCCCCCCCCCCCCCCCCCCCCCCCACCCCCCCCCCCCCCCCCCCCCACCACCCCCCCTTACCTAGTTGTTAAGGCTTTAGGATAATGTCTGTATTGAATGCTGCAGTTCGAAAAAATAAGACAATCCGTTAGAGGATTAATATTGAAAACATTCTCAAATGTTTTCTATGAATTCTAAAAGTTTATGAGAAAATATTTTTATTGTAAAGTGTTTCCTCACCACTTAGCGCTTCATGCTTTGCAGCTTCAGTGTTTCGCGGTTTTTCACAAAATATTAAACAAAAAATAAAAATAAAAAATACAACCATGTTGACAGCAACATTGCGGAAAGGAGCGTTGTTTTATGTTGATAAGCGATAGAGAAGGATCTCTGAATGCCAAAAAAAGATGAGTTGACTCATAGTACATACCTCGGGCTCTCATAAAGGCGCGTGATTGGTTTCCGGTGAGACATCGACCAACGAGAGGAAAAACGAAGACAACAACTACCCATCACCATGTTTCTCCCCAGGATAAAGCATCCTGCTCTACTGCCAATGCCTCCAGCAGAAGAGTCTCAGGGTGAGTCTAAAGCTTCTAAGAGTCAAGTGAGAGCCTCTCCTCCGCCATCAACACAAGACTCTTCAGCTCTCTCAGAAACCAATGTTGATTAACCTTTAAGCTTCGGCTGACCGCTGGCTTGCGTTTGGACTACAAATCGGCAACATTTTCGAAAGTTCCTCCCTCCTCCTTCCACTTTTTTTAAGAGGGAAAAATGTTTTGTCCTATTGTCACTCTCTGGGAGTGGAGGACATTACAATGCAGGGTTGCTCTAAAACCAGTGTGAAAGTTGTTATTTGGCATTTTTTCGGTATCATCGGCACTTTGGCAAACAAATTATTTTATACCATTTGATAACTTTTCGAAATGTACATAAACGTTGTATTTCATAAAGCATTGTTACCATTAATAATATTAATATGAAATTATCATACCAAAATGATTAAAAAAAGAATAAAAAATTATTATTATTTCCTCCTTAGAATTTAAAGCATTTAAGAATTATTCCTGAGTGGGGGGAATAAAGAGGGATGGAAAGTACTGTTTTACATAGAATGCATTTCATGCATACAAGTGTGTATACAATTTTAAACAGTTGAAGGAATTTCCAGAGTGTAGCGGTATACTCCCTTGTTTAACTCTATAGGTACTTATGTGATTTCTATTGTTTAACAAATATACGCTAATATAATTTTAAGAATCTAATATTATTTTGAATTTTTAATTTAGAATTAAATGAAATTTTATAATAAGTTTAGACGGATTTGGTTCACAAGAAAGAATGAATAGTTTACAAACAACTGCTGGACATGGACAAAAATGGGACAGTAGTTCCATATGTCGCCAAACAAAATCTCATCCTTAATTCCCGGTACTGATGCAAATTTTCAGCAATATCGAGGGACTGGTCAAATGACAAGTGAGTAATGACCCCATCACTGAAAAAGGGGAGAAATATCTACGGTACAACTGTTGTACCCTAGCCGACTTTTGAGTCTCTAAATATTTATGGTACAACTGCTGTACCAGCCGAAATCTAAAAGTTAATGTTTGTTACTCCATAAGGTTTTGTTTTTAACCTTATTAATTAGCTCTGGCACGTTTAAGTAAATAAGTATAATGTTGTAACTTTTGTTTTTAATGTGTAAAGTATAAGTAGTGTTTACATATTTAAAACATTCATGCACCCACATACACGAAAATTCCTAGGGGCAAATAATACTTCGCGATTTTTCAGCTTTCGACGAAGATTCTAGTCTTCATTAACCGTGAAAAACGAGGGATAACTGTAATACAAAAAAAAAAAAAAAAAAAAAGAAAAAAAAAAAAAAAAAAAAACGCAATTTTTAGAGGATATACAATGCTTTAAATACTTTATACAAATCAATATTTGACGTACATATTGGAAATAGAGTTAAATTACAGATATTTTAAACATAAAGATTTCAAACGAAAAGATTTATGGCTAACATCCACTTTGGTAATATAAATTGTTCCATTTAAAATATCCTAGCATGTTTCTAATGATCATAATTAAAAGCGATGAAAATAACAATTATAATTAATTCCAATTGATTTCGAGTTTAATTGTCATTACAATTTGAGTTTAATTAAATTTCAGAAAATTATATTTAAACGCTGAATTTAGTTGGTTTCCTTTTAATTGTGTGTTGTTACATGACCTTTAATTGTTTTAGAATAAAATATTTTATGAATCTGCAACTGAGGGAATTTAAGTCTTTCCTCTTCATTTGACAGTAAGGTCAGTTTAAAATTTACACTTCAATTTATTTGAGTACTTAAACTATACATTAATTTGTTTCAGAATTAGAATAACTGTCAGACAATTATTAACCTTAATTTTGAGATATGCCATGCGATGGATTTGCAATATATCGTTTCTAAATTATTCGTTTTCCAACACGGAAACTTAGATTGATGTCATTTCGAATTTATCCCCATGATATTAGATATGATAAACATAGATATATTCTATGAAAATTCCCTTACCAGTTTTCATTTTTGAAGAAATTAACTAAAAATCCCTTTTAAAGCTTAACCCTTTTGCTCCCACAATAGCCTCCGACAGACGAGACCCCTGGTTCCCAGAATAGCCGAAGTCACATGAAAA
>CM063509.1:108677741-108685241 GCA_032207245.1 Pardosa pseudoannulata
CTCTACGTAAACACAAGGAAATTTTAACTCTGAAACTTTTATTTTATATCCTAGTTCTAAGACCTAAAATTCATATTCATAGATTTATTTTTGCTTCCATGTATATAAGAGAAGTATTATTGGGATGAATTTCGATTTCGTATTTCAACAAGAGTACTGTTTATGTCTAAAACATTTTGTCTTTATGTCTCTATGTAAAAAGAAGGAACCTTGTTATATATCCAATTAATGTTATTATTTATTTAATTTCGAAATTTAAAAAACATTTTAACAGCTTTATTTTTTCCCTTGTAATTAAAGGAAGGATTATTATCGGTAAGAATTTTGGTGTTCCTATTTCAATGGAAGTACTTATTTAAAAATATCTGAACAGTTTAGTCTTTACATCTCTAAGTAAACACAAGGAAACTTTAACTCTGAAACTTTTGTCTTATATCCTAGTTTTAAGACCTAAAATTCATATTCATAGATTTATTTTTGCTTCCTTGCAAATAAGAGAAATATTATTATCGGGAAGAATTTCGATTTTGCATTTCAACAAGAGTACTGTTTATGTCTAAAACATTTTGTCTTTACGTCTCTATGTAAAAAGAAGGAAACTTGTTATATATCCAATTAATGTTGTTATTTATTTAATTTTAAAATTTAAAAAACATTTTCACAGCTTTATTTTTTTCCTTGTAATTAAAGGAAGGATTATTATCGGTAAGAATTTTGGTGTTCCTATTTCAATGGAAGTACTTATTTAAAAATATCTGAACAGTTTAATCTTTACATCTCTAAGTAAACACAAGGAAATTTTAACTCTAAAACGTTTTTCTTATATCCTAGTTTTAAGACCTAAAATTCATATTCATAGATTTATTTTTGCTTCCTTGTATATAAGAGAAGTATTATTATCGAGAAGAATTTCGATTTCGTATTTCAACAAGAGTACTGTTTATGTCTAAAACATTTTGTCTTTACGTCTCTATGTAAAAAGAAGGAAACTTGTTATATATCCAATTAATGTTGTTATTTATTTAATTTTAAAATTTAAAAAACATTTTCACAGCTTTATTTTTTCTTTGTAATTAAAGGAGGGATTATTATCGGTAAGAATTTTGGTGTTCCTATTTCAATGGAAGTACTTATTTAAAAATATCTGAACAATTTAGTCTTTACATCTCTAAGTAAACACAAGGAAACTTTAACTCTGAAACTTTTGTCTTATATCCTAGTTTTAAGACCTAAAATTCATATTCATAGATTTATTTTTGCTTCCTTGTAAATAAGAGAAATATTATTATCGGGAAGAGTTTCGATTTTGTATTTCAACAAGAGTACTGCTTATGTGTAAGACATTTTGTCTTTAAGTCTCCATGTAAATAGAAGGAAACTTGTTATATATCCAAGAAAGTTTGTTATATATTCTAATTTTAAAGCTTAAAAATTATTAATTTCTTCTTTGTAATTAAAAGAAGGATTATTATCGGTAAGAATTTGGGTTTTCATATATTAATGTAAGCCCTTTTTTTAATATGTGTGAATTGTTTCTTGTTTATATCTCTAAGCAGGTGCAGGAAAACTTTGAAACTTTTGCCATATATCCTAATTTTAAAAGTCATTTTCACAGCTTTTTTTTTCTTCCTTGTAAGTAAAGCAAGTATTATCGGGAAGAAATTCAGTGTTCTTATATCAACGAAATTACGGATTTCAACTAAGTCTAAACAATTTTGTATTTACATCTCTACGTAAATACAGGAAACTTTAACTCTAAAAATGTTTTTATATATCATAGTTTTAAAACTTAAATATTATTTTTATAGCTTTATTTTGCTTCCTGATATTAAATAAGGGAAGTATTGTTATCGGTAATAATTTCGCTGTTCGTATTTTGACGGTAGAACTGATTTCGACTGTCTGAATAATTTCGTTTTTACCTTTATACATAAATTGAAATAAGATTTTACTTTACAACTTTAGATTATCGTTCTGTCTGTACCCGAATGTATTTTTGCTAGTTAAATCTTGAATTCATACATGCAGATGTATGCTTAACATACAGATAGATGTATACATATCTAGCATAACAGAAGAACAATCAAACGTAAAACATGAAAACTTTAAACTTATAGATTTTGCATTATCTAGTTATGCAACTTTGTTTTTGATCGCTATATGCATCCTATATAAAAAAATATAGCAAAAGTTAATATAGTGCATATTAACACTGAAAGGTATAGTACGAATGCAAATAAGGCTTAGAAAGTTAAAAATTCGTACTTAGAACTTTGGGAAATCTAGTTTTAGATGTTTAATTTTATTTGCAATCTACAATTTTCAACAAAAATGTTTAATATAACGGATATTACGAGTAATAGAGCCAATCTTCTTAGAGAAGTTTTAGACTATTATTGACTTCACATTAATGTTAACATTTTGAGTATTGTTGATTTCTACTTATGCATTTGGCTAATCACACTGATAATTATCTTTGTATATAGATTTGAGATAGATAATTATAAAAATTATGAAAATTTTAAATTGTTTGACATTTTACTGTAAATAATTTAAAAGGGAAAGAAAAAATTAATTTTTTATTGAAATATGATTATTCAAATGTAATGCCAGGAACAATAAGACAAAATAAATATTTAATTGAAAATTGATTTCAGTATTTATTTTTTCCCCCTTTTTGTATTCAGGTAATAAAAAATTGCATTATTTTTTTAAAAAAATATCTTCAAAAATACTAAAATGATTTATTTTTTCATGAAAGTAAACGAAATGTAATATTGAGCTTCACTCATTCATTAACTTTTTTGTTTGAAGCGGAAAACTAATCTTTTGAGTATGTTTGACTTTCATGTGGAGCATAATGAGATATAGTAAAAATATTGAAATAAAAAAAGAAATTTAGAAACATTAAACATGACTCCCTGTATGATATTACATAAAAGTATGCATTCTTGATTGAATTTTAAATTTTAAATTGTTTAACATTTTACTGTAAAAATTTTAAGAGGGGAGGACAAAGTTAATTTTTTATTGAAATATATTTATTCAAATGATATGCCAGAAACAAAGTCAAAATAAATATTTAATGGAAAAGTGATTTCAGTATCACTTTCTTCCCTCCATTTACTTTAAATTTTTTTAATTAAAAATTAAAAAAATTGCATGCATTAAAATTTTCATTAAAAATATTACAATGATTTACGTTTCCATGAAAGTAAATGAAATGTAATATTGAGTTTCACTAATTCATTAACTTTTTTGTTTGAAGCGGAAAATTAATCGTTTGAGTATGTTTGACTTTCAAGTGAAGCATAATGAGATATAGTAAAAAATATTGAAATAAAAAAGAAATTTCGAAGCATTAAACATGACTCCCTGTATGATACTAGAAAAAAGCATGCATTCCTGATTTAACTTTAAATTTAAATTGTTTAAAATTTTACTGTAAAAATGTTAAGAGGGGAGGACAAAATGAATTTTTTATTGAAATAAAATTATTCAAATATGATGCCAAAAATAATAAATCAAAATAAATATTTAATTGAGAAGTGATTTCAGTATTTATTTTCTTCCCCCCTTTTACATTCAAGTAATAAAAAATTGCATTCATTTTGTTAAAAATCTCTTCCAAAATACTAAAATGATTTATGTTTCATGAAAGTAAATGAAATGTAATATTGAGTTTCATTTATTCATTAACTTTTTTGTTTGAAGCGGAAAATTAATCTTTTGAGTATGTTTGACTTTCAAGTGCAGCATAATGAGATATAGTAAAAAATATTGAAATAAAAAAGAAATTTCGAAACATTAAACATGACTCTCTGTATGATATTACATAAAAATATGCATTCTTAATTGAATTTTAAATTTTAAATTGTTTAAAATTTTACTGTAAAATTTTAAGAGGGGAGGACAAAGTTAATTTTTTATTGAAATATAATTATTCAAATGATATGCCAGAAACAAAGTCAAAATAAATATTTAATGGAATAGTGATTTCAGTATTTACTTTTTTCCCTCCATTTACTTTAAAGTAATTAAAAAAATTGCATGCATTAAAAAATTTCACTAAAAATAGTAAAATGATTTACGTTTCCATGAAAGAAAATGAAATGTAATATTGAGTTTCACTAATTCATTAACTTTTTTGTTTGAAGGGGAAAATTAATCGTTTGAGTATGTTGGACTTTCAAGTGCAGCATAATGAGATATAGTAAAAGTATTGAAATAAAAAGAAATTTCGAAACATTAAACATGACTCCCTGTATGATATTAGAAAAAAACATGCATTCTTGATTTAATTTCAAATTTTTAATTGTTTAACATTTTACTGTAAAACTTTTTAGAGGGAAGGACAAAATTAATTTTTTATTGAAATATAATTATTTAAAAATAATGCCAGAAATTTAAAATCAAAATAAATATTTAATTAAAAATTGATTTCAAAATTTACTTTCTTCCCTCCATATACATTCAAGTAATAAAAAATTACATTAATTTTTTTTAAAAATTTCTTCAAAAATACTAAAATGATTTACTTTTTCATGAAAGTAAATGAAATGTAATATTGAGTTTCATTCATTCATCAGCTTTTTTGTTTGAAGCGGAAAATTAATCTTTTGAGTATGTTTGACTTTTAAGTGGAGCATAATGAAATATAGTAAAAATATTGAAATAAAAAAGAAATTTAGAAATATTAAATATGACTCCCTGTATGATATTACATAAAAGCATGCATTCTTGATTGAATTTTAAATTTTAAATTGTTTAACATTTTACTGTAAAATTTTTAAGAGGACAAAGTAAATTTTTTATTGAAATATAATTATTCAAATGATATGCCAGAAACAAAGTCAAACTAAATATTTAATGGAAGAGTGATTTCAGTATTTACTTTCTTCCCTCCATTTACTTTAAAGTAATTAAAAAAATTATATGCATTAAAAAATTTCATTAAAAATAATAAAATGATTTACTTTTTCATGAAAGTTAACGAAATGCAATATTGAGCTACACTCATTCATTAACTTTTTTGTTTGAAGAGGAAAATTAATCGTTTCAGTATGTTTGACTTTCAAGTGCAGCATAATGAGATATAGTAAAAGTATTGAATTAAAAAGAAATTTTGAAGCATTAAACATGACTCCCTGTATGATATTAGAAAAAAGCATGCATTCTTGATTGAATTTTAAATTTTTAATTGTTTAACATTTTACTGTAAAAATTTTTAGAGGGAAGGACAAAATTAATTTTTTATTGAAATATAATTATTTAAAAATGATGACAGAAACAATAAATCAAAATAAATATTTAATTGAAAATTGATTTCAGTATTTACTTTTTCCCCCTTTTTACATTCAAGTAATAAAAAAATTGCATTAATTTTTTTTAAATCTCTTAAAAATACTAAAATGATTTACTTTTTTATGAAAGTAAATGAAATGTAATATTGAGTTTCATTCATTCATTAACTTTTTTTGTTTGAAGCTGAAAATTAATCGTTTAAGTATGTTTGACTTTCAAGTGAAGCATAATGAGATATAGTAAAAAATATTGAAATAAAAAGAAATTTCGAAGCATTAAACATGACTCCCTGTATGATATTATATAAAAGCATGCATTCTTGATTTCATTTTAAATTTTAAATTGTTTAGTATTTTACTGTAAAAATTTTAAGAGGCATTGACAAAATTAATTTTTTATTGAAATATGATTATTAAATATAATGCCAGAAACAATAAATGAAAATAAATATTTAATCGAAATGTGATTTCAGTATTTACTGTCTTCCCTCCATTTACATTCAAGTAATAAAAAATTTGCATTCATTTTCTTAAAAATTTCTTCAAAATACTAAAATAAATTACTTTTTAATGAAAGTAAATGAAATGTGATATTGAATTTCATTCATCCATTAAATTTTTTGTTTGAAGCAAAAAACTAATTCTTTAGTATGTTTGACTTTCAAGTGCAGTGTAATAAGATATAGTAAAAAAATTGAAATAAAAAAAATTTTCAAAAGATTTAAACATGCTAGATGTATGATATTAGGAAAAAATCACGTAGAAAAACTTCTTGTAGAAGAACTTCTTGATTTAATTTTAAATTTTTAATAGAAAATGTATAAATTTTAAGATATAAAATGAGGTGATTTATAAAATTAAACTCGTTTGAGATAGGCTCAAATATAACTCACAATTTAACAAACATTACAATTATGTTAGATTTATAAATAGAACTTCTTGATTTAATTTTAAATTTTTAATAGAAAATGTATAAATTTTAAGATATAAAATGAGGTGATTTATAAAATTAAACTCGTTTGAGATAGGCTCAAATATAACTCACAATTTAACAAACATTACAATTATGTTAGATTTATAAATAGAACTTCTTGATTTAATTTTAAATTTTTAATAGAAAATGTATAAATTTTAAGATATAAAATGAGGTGATTTATAAAATTAAACTCGTTTGAGATAGGCTCAAATATAACTCACAATTTAACAAACATTACAATTATGTTAGATTTATAAATAGAACTTCTTGATTTAATTTTAAATTTTTAATAGAAAATGTATAAATTTTAAGATATAAAATGAGGTGATTTATAAAATTAAACTCGTTTGAGATAGGCTCAAATATAACTCACAATTTAACAAACATTACAATTATGTTAGATTTATAAATAGAACTTCTTGATTTAATTTTAAATTTTTAATAGAAAATGTATAAATTTTAAGATATAAAATGAGGTGATTTATAAAATTAAACTCGTTTGAGATAGGCTCAAATATAACTCACAATTTAACAAACATTACAATTCTGTTAGATTTATAAATAAAAATTATTAAATTCCTGGTATATTAAATAAGTAAACACATCACTACATATTTCTGTTGTAAAATAAACATACATAAAACATTTTGATAATATTTTTTTAAAATGACATATATATATATATATATATATATATATATATATATTATATATATATATATATATATATTAAGGTATATACAGTGGACTCCGCTTAATGTGATCGCGATTAATGTTATCGATCACTTATTGTTATCGAAATCACTTGGTCCGTATTTTCTCTATTCATTTGTATGTTAAAATTATCGGTTTATGTGATATCTACATCGGTTAATGGGATCAGTTTTCGAACCTCATTTTAACTGGCAAAAGAATATTCACAATATATTCAGAAGGAGCCCATTCTTTTCTTTTCTCTGTTGTTCGATTTTTCGAGAATTCTCCTCTTCAACATAGGGAAATAGAGAATGAACAAAGAAGTGAGAAATTACACGTTAGTGGAATTTTTCAGATATACACACACCCTGCTGGTGGTCAATGGTTGACAGATAAGCAGAAGGCAACACATTATTATCGGAACTGAGAAGGAGCGTATTCACATTTTATGCCTTGCTCGCTTACATGCAGCTTGTCGATATGGAAGCCAGAAAGCGAAATGATTTAATATTAAAACAAAAGATC
>CM063509.1:108690241-108715241 GCA_032207245.1 Pardosa pseudoannulata
GATATAGCTCCGGATGGATTTATACTATCGAACATTCGAGAATATTCGCTAGGGTTCTTTGAAAAGTATTAACGGGAAAATAGAACCTTAAACTGAAAGTGATAGAAATATAATTATATATATATATATATATATATATATATATATATATATATATATATATATATATATATATATATATATATATATATATATATATATATATATATATATATATGTACATTTTTATATATATATTTATACACACAAATATATATATATTGTGATTATGAATTTATTATTGTGATAGGTGATGAACTCCTGATTATGTTACACACACACACGCACACACACACACACACACACACACACACACACACACATATATATATATATATATATATATATATATATATATATATATATATATATATATATATATATATATATATATATGTATACATTTCTCATTTTTCCCATTTTAATACTTCAAAACGCAAAATGTCAGATTTAAAGTAATATTCGCCAATTTAAGTTATGTCTGCTCTTGTCTCAAAACTAATGGTAGAGTAAATGCTAATTTTCTATTCGCTGCCAAATAGTTTCCCATCTTGAATATCTAAATTAATGTCTGTGTGGTTTTGAGCTAAATTTAAATGATGAAGGTTCACTCTCGACCAGCAAAATACGCTGAATAATCCTATGTCTCTTGAGATAAAGAAATCTACGCGATCGATCTCTCTTTTTTTTCAAGAAATCACTGAGGTGTATAAAAAATATTTTATATTAATAATTTATAAAAATACAAGGGAAGCATCAAAATTTATGCTTATGAAATTTTTTAAAAATTTTATTTTCATGTTAGTTTTCTGATAAATTATTTTTTTGTCTCACGTGTAAATATCGATATTTTTAAATGTCTCTTTCTCTTTGAAGTTCCTTGAGCCTAAAAAAACCATTTTTAGAATTGTTCTTTTTCTGTTTGAGAACATGTCAAGTTGAGTACGATTTTACTTAGAAAAATAAAATTTAGAACACATGTATTACAGCAAAATATTATTTTTCTATCAACTTTTATAATATTTGTGCAAAGTAACATTTTAGTCATATATTCTTGGCTCGTTTTGCTATTTTTATTTTATATCCATTTATCTCTAACGTTGATTTGGTTTCTAAACGTGTTGCTAAAACACAGATAATATTAGGTAATAATGATTAAATATTTTATAACAAATAAGAATAAAAAGTATGACTAAAGAAAAAAAAATACTTTACTTTTTTGTGAAAGTACGGAAAACTAACCTTTTCTGTATATGTGGCAGAAATAAGAACTATTAACTTAATCTTTGCAACCAGAAGTAGCATATAAACTCCTATTTCAGGTTAATAAACTCCTACTTCCCGTAACCTTAAATTCATAAGGTTATTGTTCTTAAATTCATAAGGTAATATGTTAAGTTATACCTGTATTATTTTTGTAGTAATTTTCATTATAGTTGTGTAAAAATAGAAACGTATACATGAATAACGAAAGAAGATAATTTTCTTTTCTATAAGTATCCAAAAAATTCGAGGGGGATATTAGGTAAAAGTTTTTCTATGTTTTGTAAAACTATGAATAAAATGTATGACTAAAGAAAAATTTCTTTACTTTTCTCTGAAAGAACGGAAAACTAACCTTTTCCGTATATGCGACAGAAGGAACAACTATTAACTTAATCTTGGAAACCAGAAGTAGCACATAAACTCCTATTTGTGGTTACTAAACTGCTACTTCCAGTAAACCAATAGTTTATGAGATAATATGGTAACTTATGTCTATATTATTTTTGTAGTAGTTTTCATTATAGTTGGGTATAAATAGGAACGTTTATATGAATAAAGCACTAGGATAAATTTCTTTTCAATGAGTATCCAAAATATCGAGGGGGATATTAGGTAACAGTGTTTATATATTTTGTGAAAAATAAGAATAAAAAGTATGACTAAAGTAAAAAATTACTTTACTTTTCTGTGAAAGTACGGAAATCTAATCTCTTCCGTATATGCAGCAGAAAGAACAACTATTAACTTAATCTTGGAAACTAGAATAGCAGATAAACTCCTATTTCCTGTTACTAAACTGCTACTTCCCGTAACCCTAAAGTTCATAAGGTAATATATTAACTTATGCCTGTATTATTTATGTAGTAATTTTCATTATAGTTGTGTAAAAATAGGAACGTTTATATGCATAACACACGAGGATAATTTTCTTTTCTTTGAATATCCAAAAAAATCGAGGAGGGATATTAGGTAATAGTGTTTATATATTTTTTAAAAACAAGATTTAAAAGGTGTGAATAAAGAAAAAAATTACTTTACAATTCAGTGAAAGTAAACTTTTCTTTTCTGTGTATGCTGAAGAAAGAACAACTATTAACATAACATTGGAATCCATAAGTAGCAGATAAACTGCTATATCCGGTTACTAAACTGCTACTTCCCTTAACCCTAAAGTTCACAAGGTAATATATTAACTTATGCCTGTATTATTTATATAGTAATTTTCATTATAGTTCTGTAAAAGTAGTTAAGTTAATATGATTAACGCAAATAGATAATTTCTTGTTTATGAATATCCAAAAAACCAAGGGGTGGGGTGCTTTCGATTTTAATTAAATTGAATTTGTAGTTTTATTTTTTATTGTTTATTTATCTAAGTTAATACGTTTTGGAATTTGTAAAGCCCACCATGTCTTTAGGAAAGAAATATAAAATTGTTAGTTAATTATTTAATATTTTCCTTTATATAAATCCTTAATACGCAATTATTGGAAACATATATTAAAATCAATAAATGCTTTAGAAAATATCCTTATTTAAATGCATGTTAAAAATATTCATATATGTTACCATAAATCACGAAAATTTATTAAATTTTCCCAAGACACGGATATTTATCGGGCTGTTCAGCATATTAATGCTTCGGAACACAACAACGTTTCGAGGAAAATTTTTAAGTAACTGCTATAGGGAGATCATTTGTTTAATGCCTAAACTAAAAGCTTCAAAAGTAATGAAATATTACAGCACATACTTAGGGGTATATACTTAAATTATCTAAACATGCGAAAATACGGAAAGCAAAATGCATGTTTCACGTTGTCAATTTATCGGCGAAAATAAAATTATTCTCTGTTCAAAATAATGCTACACATTAGACGGAGGGTAATTAAATAAACGTCTAGGCTGGAAAATTAAATGCTTTCATTAAGAAAATTTATGTCACCTTTGTTATGATACCACTTACAGGAGACAAAGGAGGGTAACGAAATAAATGCCTTTCTCTTATCATAAAGACATAAAAGGTGTAGTGCAATTATTAGAATAGTGCAATTTTCGAAAGCAATAATTGATTTACGAAAATCAATTTTCGAGTCATTAGTGAGTATCGAAACGGTAAATATATGGAAGTTTTAAGGAATTACCTTAAGAGAACAATATTTTAATAAATTTACTGCAAATAGTTATAGCTTTAACAGAATAATTTATGATTCAAAATTTATATAATGTGGGGTAGCCGTATTTGTTCCAAAGTACATATGGATTTATGCATAAACATATATATGTACATATGCGTATACATATGTATACATACGTAATGTATACATACATATACATATGTATACATAAATTCATATGTATATATATACATATACGTATACATATGTATGTAAATATATATAAATATATATATATATATATATATATATATATATATATATATATATATATATATATATATATATATATATATATATATATATATATATATATATATATATATATATATATATAAATATATATATATATATATATATATATATATATATATATATATATATATATATATATATATATATATATATATATATATATATATATATATATATATATACATACATACATACATACATATATATATATATATATATATATATATATATATATATATATATATATATATATATATATATATATATATATATATATATATATATATATATATATATATAATATATATATATATATATATATATATATATACACATACATATGTTGTGTTTGCACGTATTATACCGGGTGCTCCAAAAGCCCGTATAAACTTTAAAAATTCATAATAACCGGAAAAAAACTAAAATAAAAAACGGTTTACAGGGTTAGTATAGCTAAGACATGGGATTTCTTTTAAACAGAAAAAAAAACAGTAAAAGATAAACAGCCGACAGATGGCGCTGGTACGAGCGACTTCGGTGGAAACATGCAAATAAGACTGATATAAAAACTTGTGCTCCTATAAATACACAACCAGTTCACCGCAGTAATCTTATAAATTTATAAACTTAATATTATAAAGAATTTAATTTCGTATAAGCTTAAACTACAAAAGACATACGACAACTTGTGTTAGTAATTTTATTTTATAGACTTGGGACGTTATTAAATGCTTCTAATGTCGTAATGTTCATTGTAGATAACATTCTTGTAGAAAAATAAATAGATATTAGCACTGTAAATCACATTTAGTCTGCACAATAGATTTGTTTTAGAGTCGGAATGCTACACTCATTTCTTTGCACCACGATTGTTAATCTGATTGCAATGAATACTGGATGAAAACAAAAAATCGTGGTGTTGATAGGTTCTGTAAGCTGTAGGTAATCTTCTTGTAGGAAAATCAATAGATCTTAGCACTCTAAATCACATTAAGTCTACACAATAGATTTGTTTTAGAGGGAGAATGCTACACTCATTTCTTTGCACCACGATTGTTAATCTGATTGCAATGAATACTGGATGAAAAAGAAAAATCATGGCAATGCCGCGTTCTTATATTTTTATGCCTTTCATTTGAATATAACTATATAAAATATAATCTAGATTTATTAAAAATAAGAGACATGATTTTTTCAAATGTAACAAGGTTTACTTGGACTGTTTCAGTTCTTAATTAATAAAAAATTATGAAATATAAAATAAAATAATTTCTATTGGTTAAAAAGTATTTCTTTCCTCTAAAAACTGTTTAAGTATATTTGTTTAAAAGCGAAAAATCTATAGTAAACAAAACGTTTATTTATTTAATATTTCAGGAACACAGACTTTCTTTCTTTATCAAAGTAATATAATTATATAACTTTCAAGAATTTTAAGTGACTTAAATTTCAACAAGCATAGTGAAAAGATTTATGTTATATTAATCACATCACCTTATCTGTCCTCTAAATTTTAAAAGATTTTTCTAAAAATAAATCTATGCATTAAATGAAATTTCAATTTTTTTTTCAAATTTTGTTTAAAAGTTTATGTTTGATATCTGGAAATTTAATATTTTGCAATTAGTTTTTTTTCACTTTTTATTTCTTTTGATAGTCAAACATTCTCAATCAAAAAGAAATCTCCAAGCTTTATAGAAAAAGTTAATGAATGAATGAAATTTAATATTACATTTCATGTATTTAAATAAAAAAGTTATTTACCTTCAAACTCGTATTAAAAATAGTGAACTTTTTAAACATGTCATCTGAAAAGAAGTAATAAACCTGCATTATGAATTAAAAAAACATTTTGGGACTAATTAAAGATTTTGTTTGAATAATAATGGAATGTTTCGATTTTAATTAAAAAACTAATTGTTGTTTCCTTTATTAATTTTTACTACAGTACAAAAAATAAGAAATTCTAAATGATTTAAGATTTCCATATATATTTTGACTAATGTAAATAATAATAAATATTATTAATCATCTGAAACAGAATTAAGGAAACTTTGCTTCACATGCGTCGGAAGCAAAAATTGCAAAAAGAAGAAAGAAAATACTAATATTATGTGAAATATTTATGTAAAAAAAGTTATTGACATTCGTATTTTTGAGTGAATATGGAAATTCGTAAACATTTTAATTAATTCCTTTTAAATAAAATGTAAAAATAAATTGTATTACGAAATCCCTTTAATTTGTTCAATCACTTCAATTTGTTTATTTTTTTAGGTTCATTAAAAATGTTTCCTACCACAATATTGAACAAATTCTATTTTAACACGTTGAGCTCCACGCGTATTTCTTAGGTGTAAAAATAATGTTACGTTGGCCTAGTGTTGGAGAAAGAAGAAATTTAAACTCATTAAAAAGCACATGGACAAATATGTCTTGATTCAATAATGTTATAAAATTAAATGCTTAAGGAATACAACTTATCATTTGTAGGTACTGATGAATCCTCTGGATTCGATATCTATATATAAAGATGGCGTTGCTATTCCTTTTTTCGTGTCGCTCCAAAATGTCTATACAGCAAGCTGCGGATACCAGCAGCGTTCACCCTCTTCTCTCCTCTGGTAACAACCTTGTCCTCTAAAAAAATCAGACTGCCCCACGACGAAAAAAAAGGGGTCCATTTCTGCAAGGAGGGGTCAGAATCCCGAAAAACCGACGGGCCCTTCTATTAGTTGGGAGAAGTCTGAAGTTTCTTCTAGTTCAAACCAGTCCTGTACTGCACGTCATTGGTTCACGATGATGGCTCTCCAGAGGGGGTAAAATAATCTGAACTCAATGCACAAAACGAACGGGCCCTTCTATTGGTTGGGAGAAGTCTGAAGTTTCTTCTAGTTCAAACCGGTCCTGTACTGTACGTCATTGGTTCACGATGATGGCTCTCCAGAAGGGGTAAAAAATCTGAACTGAATGCACAAAACGAACGGGCCCTTCTATTGGTTGGGAGAAGTCTGAAGTTTCTTCTGGTTCAAACCGGTCCTGTACTGTACGTCATTGGTTCACGATGATGGCTCTCCAGAAGGGGTAAAAAAATCTGAACTGAATGCACACAACGAACGGGCCCTTCTATTAGTTGGGAGAAGTCTGAAGTTTCTTCTAGTTCAAACCGGTCCTGTAGTGTGTTTCATTGACGATGGCTCACGAGAAGGGGCAAAAAAGCTGAACCGAATGTAACTTATTGTTACATTAGGCAATCTCATTCAGGCCAAGCGCGCCAATTAAAAGCGGTGGTATTGTAGGGCCAGTGCTTCTTATCGCAGTAGAAAATAGTTTACGTTTGAACGTGTTTCTTATAGCATTCACAGGGCCTTAACTAGGTCCTTTGGCACCCGTGGCAAAAAACTTATCGGCGCCCCTGCCGCCAAATATAGTGAGAAAATATACCCTTATTTATATTAAGGATATTTATAATTACATATAGTTATAGCATTTTATAAGAATCTATAAAAAGTTTAGTCTTTACAAGATTTTTAAAAAATAAGAAAATTCATATAAAATAATTTCTAAAAACTTTGGATTTTATAATATAAAATGCATTTTTCAACTTTTTTAAATTTCTACTTGGATCGAATAATTCTCTTTCGGATCCGATTTTCATAAAAGTTCAGTGCCCTTATGACTCAGGAGCCCGTGGCAAATGTAACCTTTGCCACGCCCTAGTTACTGCTCTGGATTATAGTAGACTAAAACAGACAAAAGGCAGCTGTCGATTTATCCGAACAAATGAATGCCTACAGTAATCCGTTACGTAGAACAAAGCACTTGTCAGAAATTTTGAATGTTGAATGTCTATTCGGAAATAAATGCAAGCCACAAATCATAGTAGACTACAACAGACAAAAGGCAGCTGTCGACTTATCCGACCAAATGAATGCCTCCAGCAATCTGTTACGTAGGACAAAGCACTTGTCAGAAATGGTGAATGTTAAATGTCTATCCGAAAATAAATCCAAGCCACAAACTATAGTAGACTACAACAGACAAAATGTAACTGTCCAATTGTCCGACCAAATGAATGCCTACAGCAATCCGTTACTTAGGACAAATCACTTGTCAGAAAAAGGGGAATATTGAATGCCTATCCGGAAATAATGCAATTCACAAATTATAGTAGATTACAACAGACAAAATGTAACTGTCGAATTGTCCGACCAAATGAAAGCCTCCAGCAATCCGTTACGTAGGACAAATCACTTATAAGTAAAGGTGAATATTGAATGCCTGTCCGGAAATAAATGTAATTCTCAAATTATAGTAGACTACAAGAGACTAAAGGCAGCTGTCGACTTATCTTACTAAATGAACGCCTACAGCAATCACAGTACCATTTTATAAAATGGCATTGAAAACTAGCCTTCGAATTGTTACTAAATACTACGGTTTTAAATATTTACATTCAATACAAAGATATTACAAAGCAAAAAATTAGCACTATGGAATTTCGGAAAGAATTAGGTCTATCCCTTACAAGTTGTGAAAAAGAAGACATTCCATCGAACAGAAATTCAAGAATATCTAAAAACGACAATATAAGCTCGAAAGAAAACCGGAAAAGTCCTCTGGAGTACGGAAATATTGTAAATTATGTTATGATAAAAATGCAATAGAAGATGGTAGAGTAATTGCCAGTAAAAAGACTTAAAGAGTTGTCACATTTTGTAATACCGGGAGATCAAAAAGTCTGTATAAAGTTTAAAAGTTCATAATAACCGGAAAAATAACCAAAATAAAAATTGGTTTGTAGGGTTAGTATCGCTAAGGCATGGGATTTTTTTAAAAACAGAAAAAAACAGTAACTCAAAAACATCCGACAGATGGCGCTGGTACGAGCGACTTCGTTGGAAATATGCAAATGAGACTGTTATAAGAACTTGCGCTCCTATAAATACACAAACAGTTCACCGCTGTAAACCATGTATGCGAGCAAGGATGCTGAGTGCAAAGAATAAAGCTTTGTTGGTGAAGTTGTTTTACGTCATTAAGGATTCAGTGACCGCTGTCTTGCGAAAGTTCCGAATTCAGAAGAATTGTAAGGAGTGGAAAATGGCCTTTAACAGTGACAGGCCTCATAAAGCTCGTTCAGCGGTTTGAGGAATCAGTGGCTCTATTCTCCCCTCTTCGTTGGACTAACGAAGTTCGCTGACAACCGGTTTTGGGGTAGTAGTGACGTCATTTACCGAAAAGATAGAAAAATAGCGATTCTCCCCTCCCCAACGAAGGATTTCTGTTCGTTACGGCTTCGTCTACTGAACGAAAACATTACCCTGTCGTTACCTGTCGTCGGTGATCGTTTACAACATGGCTACCTATATAGCAGCTTCTTTCTTGCAGAATGAAATTAGCAGATAAAGTTTAAGAAATGAGAGGACATTTAAAAAGAGAACTGATGCATTTTCGTTGGCAAATAAGTATTTTATTCATTTATATAGATTTCCAAAATATTTAGTGGTCAATTTATGTACAAACTCAACCATGAATTGAAAGATTGTCTAGTGTGCATACAGCACTTTCAACTGAAACTAATTTTTTTTTTCACAAATTAAATTTATTTAAATAAAGCTATTCCTTTTATATTGTTCCACAATAATTTTATTTCAATCTTATTATGCTTTTAACGTACGCAGTAGTTCAACAAAAATATCATTTATCATTTCAGAAAAAAATTAACTTTAAATACATTTTAGAATCAAAATCTTCTAGACTATTGTTGCTAGTGTAAAATATTTAAGATATTGAAATTTTACAGTATAATCTAAATAAATTTCATTTAATAGTATGTGATAACTTAATAACTTAATTTTTCTTATTATAAATTAGCTTTTCTAGTTTTAAATAAATATTTGGAAAAGAACAATTCATATTAGTACTTGTGCTTTATGCATTGTAAAATAAATTATTTAAATTCCAGATTATTTGTGCTTTAGCATTTTATGCTACAGGCTCCTACCACAGAGCAATTGGGCAGAGCTGTGATCTGGGATTAAGTCAAACTTCATATTTCTATTGTTTATACAACATTATTAAAGCATATTGTTATGAAATTTTAAATTGGATTCCTTTTTGCATTATATATATATATATATATATATATATATATATATATATATATATATATATATATATATATATATATATATATATATTTGCATATTTGTATATTAACAGAGGTACTAAAAGCAGATTCCAATGTAATTATTAAATGAATCCAATAAAACTATCCAATGAAACTATAAAGATTAAACTATTTATATTTATTATTTTAATGTTATATATATTACAACATTTGTAAAAACTTTTAAATTAGATAAAATGAGAATAAGTAGTTCTTTATGTTTGCAATTCTGTATTTTGATAAATATTTGAATGATGATATAAAATCTAACAATTGTAAATGTATTTTGCTCTTTCAACGAAATTAAGACATTTCTTCTAACAAGCAATAAATCAGGTGTGTTTCTGATATGAAATTTTATGTGGGTTTGTACTGAAAATTGTAATAAACGAGTTTTTTTTCTCTGAAAACTAAAAAAAAGGCCATCTTTTACCTCAAATAATATTTATATATGATTTTGAAGATAATCAAACTTTTCTGTCTTTCTTTTCTTAGCATTTTTTTTCTTTATTGCCTTGTCACAGTTTTTTCTGCTATGAATCAAGTAAAAACATTTTTTGTGTCATTTGATTAACTTTTTTAATTTTGGGAAACTTTTGAATAATATGCATGCTAGATCAGATATACAAGAGATAGATTTGCATTTTTTAAAACAATATATAAATATATAAACTCATGTATAATAAGTTAAATTAAGAAATTGAATGTTTTCTTCCTGGATAATAAACACACATTTATATATGCTTGTGATTGAATTTTATACAGAACATGCATATATTTACGACTCCATAAGGAAGTAATTTACGAACTAATACATATTAATATATCGAAATATCTATATTTGAGGATTGTTATATCACAATATTAAAACTCAGATATAGCCCAGCTCTAATACCGACATCTGAAAATTCCCTTTATTAATATCTTTTATTTTAAATTAGCATGGTTTTTTTTAAATTTTTTTAGAGAAATTTGTATAAAGTTCCGAAAATTTTGTCTAAAATACTGAATTTTTTTTTCAAATTAGAATCACTCATGCAACAAACTTTAGTTTGACTATTTTATGATTTAATAAATTAATATTGTCAAAATATAGTATGTAGAAATATACTTTTTTTCCATTTTGATATCGATTTGATAGGTTCCAATCCATCGGCATTTAGTAGATTTGTTAATGCATTCTACAATTCTTCTTTATCATTTGCAGTAAAATCCAGAGTTAATTTAAGGTTCAACATTTTTTCATTATTTCCAATAATTTTTTTTTAACACTAACTAGCTAGAGAGCTTATTGCTCTATACACATGTGCGTTTGCTTACAAATAATCCGTTCAAACTTTCTGGGAAATGAGACTGGGAATGAACTGGGAATATGATTGGTTGAAAAATGAAGCCTCGACCCCAAACTCGTTTTAGCGAACAAGCGTGAACGAAGGTTTGCAACGAAACGGGGGGAATCGCGTTCGGTCGAATGTTCGTTGAAACTGTCGGTAAAATTGTTCGTTGAGTAAACGATTTCGATACGTAACGAAAAGGGGAGAATTGAGCCACTGGAACGTTGGAACATCGTTTAAGAACCGGACGACCATGTTTAAATTAGGCACGTTCGCCGCGTGTTGCTGCCGAAATTGAAGCATTAGCGTCCGAATCAGCTGCAGGAACTAGCAATGCTCGTGACGCTGCCAGACGGTTGGGCTTACCACCATCCTCGGTACTCAATATTCTTCATGGAATCCTTGAACTGTATCTATACAGACTGCAGTCTTGCCATCAACTTTTGCCAGCGTATACCGTACAGAGAGAAACATTTGCGAGGTAGGCTAAAATAGAACTTTTTTATATTTACCGTGTTTCAATGAAATCCATTAGTCCTGAAATGAACCTAAATTAAGTAAATTTTACATAAATTTTCTGTAATTCCATAAAACAGTGTAAATATTATAGTTACATATCATGCTACACGCTGTCAGCCAGAGGTGTTCACGCAGCTTAAACGGAACGTCTAGTGTCAGCTACAGATGGCTGAAGTGGCACTCAACGTGTTAATTACGAAATCAGTTCTTGTTCTAGTCTTTAAAATTTATTACAATAAAAAAATTGAAATGTAAACTAAAATTTAATGCTTACTTTTTGTCTGGTTATCATTATTATTAATCTGAGAGTAAAACATATTTGAGAAAGACGTGCTTGATTGGATCGTTAGCAAAAATCACGAAAGTGAAAAATCCTTATTTTGTTAAAAAAAACTCCTAATTTTATTAAACGCTGTTAATGATTTCACCATTTAGTTTATCCCAACCATAAAAATCTGTATCTCACAAATAAAGTTTCTTTTTCGTAATTTTTAAAAAATTCTCTTACATTTATTAAAAAAAGAAAAATAACTCTTGATGGTCGAAGATAATTGCTTTAAGAAAAATGAGATTATTTTGAAAATAAACACAATAAACAACTGAAAGTTCCTTTTTTTCCAGTGTTTCGTTTCCGTGTGCATTTTAAGAGTAAAAAAGAACAGTAAATAAGAATTTCCAGGAAACGAACAAAATATTTTCTTTGTTCTGTAGATTTTGTTTTTTATCCAGAAAATTCTTGTTTATGTTGCTTGTTTTGGATGAATTTCGTGATCAGTAACATTTATTTTCGTTGCTTTAAAATTAATTATCATCTTGTACTCTATATTTTAAAGTTAACATAAAATAGTAACAAATGAATATTCAGATATTTAAATTCTGTCTTTAAATTTAGAAGAGAATTTGCTTTAGTTTCGAGTTTTATGATCTACTTTATTGGTACATAAAGGCTAATAAAATGGAACCTATTCTTTATAGCCGATTCTGAATATAGCTGACATTGGAGACATTAAAATTTATTTAGAAACTTAAATTGTATGTATTTAATTTTGTGTAAATTTTAAATATTAAATATTCAGATATTATTTACCTGAATTTTGAAAAGATTTTGCTTTTTTTATAAAGTGATATGGTTTATTGTATTAATACACAAAATCTAATAACGACATCTACTCTTTTAAACTGATTTCTAATATTACTGATTTAAGCAGTATTAAAATTTATTTAAAATATTAAAATATCTTTATTTAATTTTATGTAAATTTTAAATATTAAATATTCCGGTATTATTTACCTGAATTTCGAAGAGAATTTGTTTTTTTATAAAGTGGCATGGTTTACTTTATTAATACACAAAATCTAGTAAGACAGAGATCTGCTCTTTTAAACCGATTTCTGGTATAACTGATTTAAGGGATATTAAAATTTATTTAAAATCACAAATTATCTTTATTTAATTTATGTAAATTTTAAATATGAAATATTTAGTTATTATTTTTCAGAATTTAGAAGAAAGGTTGCTTTAATTTAGATTGGTATATTTTACTTTATTTTTACACAAAGGCTAATAAGATAGAGACCTACTCTTTAAAGTTTATTCAATTTAGCCGATTTTGTAGGCATTAAAATTTATTTAAAATCCTCAATTTATGAATTTAGAGTTATGTAAATATTAGATAACCATAGATTATTTCCTTGTATTTAAAAGAGGGTTTGCTTTGATTTAATGTGATATTATTTACTTTACGAGCATATAGCCCGTCATATGACGGAATCAGTAACATTTTAAATTTTCCAAAATTGTAATGTTAAATTTATGAATTTAGAGTTATGTAAATTTAAATATTAGATAACCATAGATTATTTCCTTGAATTTAAAGGAGAGTTTGCTTTGATTTAGTGTGATATTATTTACTTTACGAGCATATAGCTCATCATATGACGGAATCAGTAATATTTTAAATTTTCCAAAATTGTAATGTACATTACGAGGCAGTTAAAAAAAACGGTTTGCTATTTGGCTGAGAATTATCTGGTAGAATCTCAATAATTTGTTAATCTTTACTGACTGTATGTTAGTTGATATTATTTACTTTACTAGGATATAGCCAGTCATAAGACGGAATCAGTAATATTTTTAATCTTCCAATATTGTAAAGTACCCTACGAGGTAAGTAAAAAATGTTTTGCTTATTGGCTAAGAATTATCCAGTACACGCTCAATAATTTGTTTATCTTTACTGGCCGTATGTTAGTTGATATAAGTTTTTAATTTATCTTGTCATATAACATGACAGGATGGACAGAGGTTTTATAACTTAAACGCTAGATATTTATTAGTCCATGAAATGGACTTCTAGACTTTTATGAAAAGATTTTTTTGTTAACATAGGTGATAAAATTTTCATTGCAACAAAAATAATCGATGAATAAATTTAAAATTATCATGCACTTACCTAATCTATTATTTAAGCCAAATATAAAAGAAAATTATTTACTTAATATCTAAGTTCAGTGATAGCGTGTATGAAAATAATGCAGACGATGTTTAAATAATTTAAAAAAAGAAATGATTAATGAAATGATGTGATTAAAGGAATGATGTCATAATGCTAAAACGATGTTATTTTTACCTATTTATTATTTAATAAATTGATAAATTTATCCGCCAGCTCTTAACCGGGGAAAATAGGGCTTGAGGTAATAGCATTAAACGTTCTCCAAAAGGGGGGCAGGGGTGGATTTCGAACGTTTTAAAGACTAGAGTATTTTGTGCTGTGATATGAAGCATATTTATACCTTTTTATTTTAGAATCAGATCGATAGTTTGGGAGAAGATAAATTTTATTCGATTTGAAATTTTCTAACCCTAAGTCATCAAAAATCCATTATGGATGCCTCTATCCATTCGAGGTCTAACCGTTTCATCAATTCGAGAACAGATTTATTTCAAATTATATATTCAAATTTACTTAAAAGTCTTAATTCTGAATATTAAAGTTACGGGAAGTTGTTATCAATAAATGATTTTTTGCTTTATAGAATTACCTGCGCAGCTATTGTCAATATGAAATATTCATATATATATATATATATATATATATATATATTTATATATATATATACATATATGTATGTATATATATATATATATATATATATATATATATAATATATATATATATATATATATATATATATATATATATATATATATATATATATATATATATATATATATATATATATATATATATATATATATATATATATATATATATATATATATATATATATATATATATATATATAAATATACAAATGTATATATACGTACCTATATTTATATGCATATATATATGCATATATATATATATATATATATATATATATATACATATATATATATATATATACATACATACACACAGATATATATATATATATATATATATATATATATATATATATATATATATATATATATATATATATATATATATATATATATATATATATATGTATTTATGTAGAAAAATTTTACATTTATTAAAAGCCACTCTGTTAATTTAGAAATTTTACTCAAATATGATATTTATGCAGTAACAAAGATATTTTTGTCTCCTTTCTAAATTATGCCAGTCACAGTTTCTAAACTTACATTAATACAAATAGCCGTACAACAATTCTGATATAATTGAATCCAGCTCTGCCCGACTGCAAGCGGAAGCCTGAAAACAATTCAACCGTTATTATCAATTATTCTTGACAAGCATTCTCCCAATTTAGAGAATACAAATAATTCATTTAGCATGTTTAGAATGGCCCGAAAAGCGACGCTGAAATCCATTAAATCAACACACTTTTCAAAGATTGCGACATAAAAGTAATATAATTTTAAGGTTGTAGGTATTGTGTTGGATATTAAAGATTAACAATTTCTGTAACTCAATTCAAAATTTTAACCATGGTTACTAAACAATTAACGATTCAGTTTGGAAAATCTTGCGTTCATACATTATTTCTACGAAATGTATTGAATTCGTTGTTTAACAATTAAGTTTATTTGTATGGAATAAACTGTTATTAGGTAGATTTTTACTATATTTTATTTAACCATTTCAAAGTTTCTACAAATGTTGCATTTTCAAAATGGTAGGATATATTGTATAAACTATATAAACTAAAAATATACTCCAAATTATTCCCCTTTTACAGAAGTGGAAACAGCAAAATTTAGATTAACTCTGATATTATGTGTCATAACGTTCCATTTAGCTTTCTTTAATTCCATGAAGCCTGTCTTAAACAAAAATACTCTGTTTGTATCTTTCCTGCCAAGCTCCCAATTATATTGTTGGTGAGACGAAAAGTTACTTTTTTTTATCGCTTAAGCCTCTTTGGATTTTTAATCAACAAGGATTTTCAATTCAATGTTCAAGATGATATCAGGCATACCAAGAGCGTCACTCGACTTTAATTGCTGCAATAGTACTATAAATTCGTTGTTTTTATGATATCACATATACCCATTCCCCACTTTGTCGTGTTTTTAGTGCTGCGCTTGGCGGTGTTCCACCGTGCCGCTAGGCGAAAGGAATTTTGATGAGAAACACACACTTTCAGACTTGATGCTTAGCAGCCAGGATTGATGAAGAGAATTTTCAACTCTTTGAAAAGAATATGGACCTGGACTGCGTCCTCTATAGTTTTCCTTTCATAGTCGCTATACGCGACATTTTTTTTGTTTTCTCCTTTTTCTTTTTAATTTAATTTTTATAATTTTACATGTTCAACTAGCTATTAATTAAATAATTAATTTTTAATTTTAATTTAGCATCTTGTCTCAATAAATTCAATTAGTCTTCTTTTCTGAAAACTCTATTTTAACTTTAAGACTTAAATATAAGTTGGCAAAATGCCAAATTTAATTTAAATATTAAAAATGAGGTTATGGTCATAAACTTCACTATACATCACCACTTCATCAGCTATTTTTTATTGTCTTTTCGGCAATTTCTTTTTAAGGTACTAACCTGTGATGTTTTGCACGATGCGTACTTCCCATTGAAACTACCTCCATAGAATGGTTCCGTGAATTTACTCAAAGGCAGAAACTATTCGATTATATTATCTTCTGTACTTAACTGTAAATAACATGGTGAATGATGTTAATTAAGTCAAATGTTCTTCATTGGAATAAAAGAAAAATAATTTCGTTAATTGCAATGTTGCAAAAACTCTGCAATAATCAATAAGGATGTCTTTAATATACAAGGTGTCTTAAAACGACCGCATAAGCTCTGCACAGCTAGATTCCTAGTAGTAGATAAAAACTGTCTAAAGAAGCGTTCCCGTAGGAACCATAGTTTTAGAGAAAAATACGAAAAACAATATATGACGTCACTGCCTGTGCAATAAAAAATACAATTTATTGGACATATCAACAGCAGTATATGCACAATTTCAAGCAGATGTTCCCTAAGAGTTCGTAATATATTTCCATTACACCGGCCGTACATCAGGTACATGTCGCAGTTTTCACGAAAGGAATACATGATCACCATACGAAGGCTAACGTTAGCTGCAAGATGCAGCCTTTTATATACCAGTTCAACGGCGGCTTAACGTCTTGTCTTAGTCTTCTTTATTAAAAACTCTATTTCGTTTTTTTAACCTTTGTCAGGGTACGTTAGTACCCTGACAAAGATGAAAAGTCCAACTTAATCACAAATAGATATTGAAAAGTTGTTGATTGTTAAGATATATTGCTAATAATTAAAAAATTCTTACCGGAAGGATGTTCTATGAGAATATGTGATTTAGTCATTGGTATTCCAGTATTCTAAGTTTCCAGAATATTCCAAAAATAATATTATTTTAACAGTATAATATATAAAAGACTACACAGTGTGTCCCAAAAGCACCGCATAAAATCTGCACAGCTAGATTCCTCTTTGGGGGTACAAAAAACCGCCCGAAAACCGTTCCTATACGATCCATAGTTTAAGAGAAAAATACGAAAAAGAAAGTATGACGTCACTGCCGTCACTGACGTCACAAACACTTTATTCGACATATCAGCAACAGTATTTGCACATCTTTTCAGACGATAATGTTTAAAACGTTCGCCTTACATATCACGTCATGCATGCGCGCGAGCCATGGAATGACGTTAAGCCGCCGTTGAACTGGTATATAAAAGGCTGCATCTTGCAGCTACCGTTAGCCTTCGTATGGTGATCATGTATTCCTTTCGTGACTACTGCGACATGTACCTGATGTACGGCCGGTGTAATGGAAATATATTACGAACTCATAGGGAACATCTGCTTGAAATTGTGCATATTCTGCTGTTGATAAAGTTCAATAAAGTGTTTTTATCTTGCACCGACAGTGACGTAATATATTGTTTTTCGTATTTTTCTCGTAAACTATGGTACAGGAACGCTTCTTTGGACAGTTTTTATCTACTACTAGGAATCTAGCTGTGCAGAGCTTATGCGGTCTTTTTAGGACACCATGTATATGAAAGACATCCTTATTGATTATTGCAGAGTGTTTGCAACTTTGCAATTAACAAAATTATTTTTCTTTTATTCCAATGAAGAACATTTGATTTAATTAGCATCATTCACCATGTAAAGCTACTGGTTTCTATTACTCTTTTATTGAAAGAGCATTATGTAGCTAAGGTAACTACGTTCCTTTTAAAAGAACAACATAAACACATTGAAGTATATCGTGTGGAAGCAGAAACCGCTAGTCACTGTACAATCTGGGTAACAAATTTGTTCATAAAATTGCAATGAAAGGGCAAAAGTACATTTAGTTTTCGTATAAAAAATTTCATTTTCCGCTCGATAATTCTTTTATGGGGAGAAATGAATTGCGGTGTCCTTCATTTCCTGGCCGGGCAAAAGAGGGTGCAAACTGACCGCCAAAATAAACCTTCACCCACAGAGATGTGAGGGGAGGGATCTTGAAAAATAAATTTTGTTCTTTTGAACCCTAATAACAATATATACGAATTTTTTCAGATTTTTATAAGAATTAAATACAATATAAACCTTTGTTTCTTTCAGATTTTAAAGTTTTGAGAAGAAAATTTTAACATATTAACATTAATTTATAAAATAATGTGTAAATATGTTGGATTGCATTGAACTATTCATAAAATTAAAATATTACATGAGTGCTAAATAACACATTGTAAATAAAACTAACTCAAACAGCTATATGTAAAAAAAGTTATATTTCAGTTAATTCAATAAAACTACAAATCTTTCTATTAATATCTTTGTGATAAAGGAGACTTTATTGGTAATTTCAAAGATTATACTTGTATAAAGCAAGACCATAGAATATATAACTAATATTTGTTATTAATATTGTTAAGATATTGTAATGTATGTTTAAATATATGTATGTATGGATATGTATATGCATATTTAAATACACACACACACACACACACACACATATATATATATATATATATATATATATATATATATATATATATATATATATATATATATATATATATATATATATATATATATATATATATATATATGTGTGTGTGTGTGTGTGTGTGTGTATAGATATATATTTGTAAATATACATCTGTATATTTATATATTCTTATAAATACTGCTGGTTTTGTGGGGTCTTGTGGATGGAACATGGTGGCTCAGTCGGGAAATCCATCGATCTTGTACCTGGAGGGTTGCGGACTCGTGGTTCAAGCCGATCTAAGATCCGCCGTGTTCGTTCATTGTGGCTGGAGCCCGTAAAATAGATTCGTGGTCGTAATGTCCTCCAAGTTCCAATACCCCGGTAGGTGGAAGGTCCAGTCTGTGTGCCTTCTGTTTGGTTCCTGCTTTTAAATTAGGAAGATCCACTTTGTTTGTATTGTCTTGATAGTTATGTACGTTGCCTATTTAGTGTTCCTAATTTAAAAATGGTGAACAATTTCCAGAATGAAGTGTCAGAGTGCTTAACAGGCAAGTGCCTCCGAGGTTGAAAAAAAAATTTTTTTGGAGAATTTGGCCTTGATGTTTGGTGTAAGAGATTTCTTTCCTCAATTACCTTGGTATTTGCCATTATGACTCCTTTGCAAGGGGTCATGAGTATGAATTGTTCCTGTTCCTGTTGAAATCTAAGAAGTTACATCTGTAAGTTATCGCGTCTGTGATATTATCATAATACAGCATATGCGACTATATTATACTATATCATTCCTGATGTTTACTTTCAGTTTACTTAGTCTTCTTCTTTCTAGGCACTAGATATACTTTATTAAGTAAATCTCTCACGTGAAGGAGTGGCGTGTTAAGTAAAACATTTGCCTCTTCGAAATTCGTTGCTGTCGTGTACAGCGTTCTGAACTCGATCGTGTTAAAATAAATTATTATTTTAAGCTTATTATCATTAATTATTATTTTTATAACCGGTTGTTTAATTTAACTCAGTTTATATATTTTTAAAATACAATTTTTCATGATTTTGACTATTTTAATTTAATAATTTCACGTATTTTGTACGGATGTCCCTGGCCACAAAAGTATATCATGTTTTCTATCCCTAAACTCTTTACTCTTTAGTTTTTCGAGCTATGAATTCACGAATCCACCCTTTGATCTCTTTGTTCTTTTATTTGTTTATTTTTTCACTAGTTGTATTTTTTGTGCTTACTGATAAAAACCTTTGGATTGAAGGGATTGTCCAGTTACTCCATCACCTTTAAATCTTTTAAAGTTCAGGCCCTACAGCCTTCTACAGGTCAAACCCGTCCTTAATAGTTGTTTCCATCCGGTCTGATCCATAGCGAGGCTCCTTCAGTTTCATTTATTAAGTCCCTCTCCACCGATTCAAGCCACCTAATTGGTGGTCTTTCTCGTCTTCTATTTTTTATGGGATTATTAAAAGGGAGTTTTTTTACTGGGTTTGCATTGCCTGAAAAAAATGCCCTAGCCTATTGCATTTTATAACTTTAACAATATTTTGTACCTTTAATTTTTTGTATCTTTGGCAAATTTCAGAGTTGAATACAGATAACCAGCTATTATTTTCATAGACTATACCAAAAACTTTTTTAAAAATTTTAAGACCAAAGGTTAGAAATTTATTTGCATGTAATTTGGTTATTACCTAGCATTCCCTCTCATAAAGCAGAATAGTTTGTATAAGTGATTTATAGATGTTAATTTTAGTATTTAAGCTTATAAAACGAGATTTTAACTGGTTTTTGAGGCCATGATAGAATTTAGATGACATGAAAAGCCTGTTGTTTATCTCTGCGATCAAATCATTGCTAGTGGAAATGATAAATCCAAGATATGTGAATTGTGAAACTGTTTGAAAGGTGTAATTTTTCACTGAAAATGGTTGTGGATTAGGTGTACTGTATGACGTCTCCATGAGTTTAGTTTTATTTTCTTTTATCTTAAGTCCTAATTTACCAGCCTGTGTTTCAAATCATCTAAAAGCTTCGGCAACAAATCATCTGAATATACCAACCAAAGAGATGTCATCTCCAAATGTCAAGTCCTCTTGTAGATGGTTCCCCTAGCAGTGACACCAGATGTTCTGAAATCCAAGTTGAGCAAGTTGGAGCAAGAAAGAGCTGAACTTCGCCCTATCGCAGTCTTTTGTATAATAGGCTTCAGAAAAGTTATTTCTCAGTTTCACCTTGCAATTTACTATCTCAAGCGTAATATTTGTTTGGTTAATTAATTTAGCTGGTATATCAAATTCTACCATTGTTTCATAAAGTATCTGTCTAATAATGTTGCCATACGCAACTTTAAACTTAACATATTGTGTTTCCTAAAAGTTATATGTGCATTTTGCTTTTAGTATTTTATTATTATTATTGTTAAAACTCAAAAAGAAAGATACAATTTGTTTACACAGAAAAACTTCTTTTTTTTTTCCTAGTTACCAATTTCGTTTAACCTTGTAAAATAAATTTTTTATTTATTTGTGTTAATTTTTATATTTATAATTAGTAATACACATTATATATTTTTTATACAAAATTTGGTCTGAAATACTTTACTCGTACAATTTGATTGAAGAAAATTAGAAAATTTTTAAAACTCTACTCTTACCTTAAGTATACATTCTTATCTTATTCTTACAGTTATGAAATCACATATTTTGATTCAAACTCAATTCCAAAATGAAGTGCATGTTCTTTAACATTTCTGTAAAATTCTTCATTTTTCATCGTGGTCTCTTCAGAAACTAAGTAAATGAACCACATTTTACTGAGACAAAGAAATTCATCCACTTTGAACTCAAGTTTTGTAGCCTTGAGGCTTCCACATCACAATTCAAGAAGAAAATGGGAAATGTGTTTTTCTTTCATCTTCTTTGCGGTCGCAATTAGTACTTTTAATTCTTTCCCTGGGAGAAAGGAAATTTTATTTTTCAAACTAACGATATATTTTAGCTTTCCAAATATGTGTTTTATTTCAATGAATTTAAAGCTCACTTTTTAAAAACTTGTATTTCAAACTATATTTTTATGATGTTTGTTCTCAAACGTGTTATTTTATATCTTGAAGAAAATACTTTCAGTTGAAATTTGTCTTAGGGTGGTCCATATCATATGTTTTACACGAGTCTTGTTGTCTGTTAGAAGAGTATATTATACGGATATTATACGACTTTTATTGCTTATAAATTACAAAATAATGCAAGGTATTTAAAATGTATTTCAACTTCTATTTCATTTAGAAATCATATCTCTAAATAGTTTGTTTTCTAATATTTAAAGAAATATTTTTAATTTGATGTTGTTGAAGAACTATTGGGTTGTAATTAATATAAACTCAAGAGCCAAAACATTATGACCACCCCTACATTTTGCAATGAACTCGCCTGGATGAAGTGGAAGGCACGTGATTAAGTGAAAGTGGTATTTAACTGCTGCTGGAGAGCCAGAAGAATCATTCTTCCACTTACTTCTGAGTGTGATTCCAAAGGCTGCGGATCTAAGGAATTTTGATAGAGGGCAGATTGTAATGCCTCGAAGGCTCGGAACAAGTATTTCCGAAACTGCCCGACTCGTGGGTTGTTAGGGATCTACAGTTATTACTACTTATTCAAAGTGGATGAATGACGGTGAAACCAACAGTACACGACATGGTGTTGGACGTCAACACGCTATCAAAGAGAAAGGTCGTCAGAGACTGTCTCACATGGAAAAGCAAAACAGTGGCTCAACTCACAACCCAATACAAGGCAGGGCCAAGTAGAATAGTATCGGAACACAGTGTTCAGCGGACACTGTCGGATATGGGGCTACTCAGCAAACGTCCCACTCGTGTGCCTTTGCTGACCAAGCGGCATCGCCAACTGCGCCTACGATGGACCCGGGAACTTCGCGACTGTTCCACTGTTCCATGGATCAGTGGGAGAGAGTTGCCTGGTCAGATGAATCACGGTTTGTCATTCATTCCGCCGATGGCCGTGCCAGGATACGCCATCTTCCAAGCGAACATTTGCTTCCTCAATGTACAGTAGGTCTCGGATTTGCGTAACCGTTGCATAAACATCATATACAATCTGTCCCCGGCCATCTACCAAGGACTTAAGGCATCCATGCCAAGGCGGGTTGAAGCTGTGTTGAGCGCCAAAGGTGAGCCAACTCGTTAATGATAGATGGTCATAATGTTTTGACTCTTGAGTATATACAAATCAAATGATATAAACAACATAAATTAGATTCTATAGTTAAAATCGGTAAGATTGAAACAATACTTCTGAATAAATAAGCCTATCTTTATGTATGTATAGTTTTATTACCTACATAAGGAAATAAAATCATTCTGATTAACACATAATTAGGATTTTTTAATGACTAATTAGTTATCTCATTCAAATCGAATTTTCTAAATGATTTCTGTATTCTTTATTAATTCTACAGAACACCAGTTTAAGATTAGTTAAACTCTTTCTCCGAATGAAAGAATCCGTGGTCGAATTTAACTAAGATTAGCTAAAATCGATCACATTGCCGTAACGACAGACAGTTTATATTATTCGGCCGTAGAGCATCGCTGATATACTCCGATGGGAAACTGAAATGCAACCCAACCCCCAAGAACAATCCAGATCCTGAAAAGAACATTGCTGAATGAGTGTGACCAATTGCATCAGTAACTCTAAACTTCCTTATTTCAAGTAGAAAATCATAAGTACAGTATATCCATCAGATGAAAATATATATATAACATTCCATTTTAGGTTCGATTTAGTAACAAATATTTCATAAATAATACATCTACGTGAGTGTTACGCCTGAACCTCCATCTGTTTCATAACTGTTGAACGGTTACTTTTATATATTATATCAGCATGTGCTGAAACGAAATTTCATTACAATTTCATTAGTAATTCTGAAAGTTATCGACGAAATCTGAAAATTATTTTACATTTGAACAGCGGTATAAACTGCTAAAAGTCTAAAATAAATCCTGACTCATAATCTTCATGAGAAAACAGCCGGATCTCACATAGATATTTTATGTACTGGTGTTATATATTATAGAATCTGGAATATATGGACATTATTTAGGCACTTCTGTGAGACCATCAAATGTTTGTGCTAGCAGAATAACTATTTCTTTTCATTTAAAAATCTTGGTCAATTACCATTAAAAAATCCTCTTTATTAACCCTTAATTCGTGGCCACTACACCGGACATGCATATTTATAAATACTATATGACATAATTGTCAGTGTTCGCTACAGCGGGCATTAATTATCTCAAAAATGGAAAATGATATATTTTTTGTTTATTTTACAGAGATCTTAATGTCTACACAGACATGGAAAAATAACATAAATTAAAAAATATTTGAAAAACATCTTGTCAAATTAAGGGTTATTGCTAAATTTTATTCATTAAAGTGTGTATGATATTATTTGTTACCACATGTTGTTAAGTATATAAAAATAAATAAGAACTTTGCATTTTAATATAAACTTAATATAAACTTAAATAATTTTTAATATAAATTTTTGTATATTAATATAAATTTGATTGAAAAATTAATACTGTTGAAATATATTACCAATAAGAGCTTTCAAACAGTTACTTTTTATGTAATCATTTCAATATTTCTATTTGAATTATTTGAAAAAAAAAATATAAAGATTCATTAGAGATTTACTACTTTGAAGTTTCCTTTAAAAACTAAAGTAAATAATAAAACAACAATTT
>CM063509.1:108725241-108730241 GCA_032207245.1 Pardosa pseudoannulata
TTTATAGACCTTTATATAATTTATTTAAGTTACACGATTAAGTACTTTATTAAAAATACTTTTGGTACGATACGTGAATAATGACCTGGTATTACTGTAATATTATGGAATTTATATTTGTCCCTTATAATGTTGTATTAACTTTATTTACCTTATTTTTAAAAGTAATATGGACTGTTGCGTAAAATTGCATTTGTTTGGTTGGTTTGTTTATTATGAACGCTATGTTCTACTAGTTGGCTTCAGGAGGGTTAAATTTGCTTTTGAAATTGTGTCGTTATAAAATTTCTTTAATCTTAACTTCATATATAAACTATTTTAAATGAAATGCCATTATATGAAGTTTATTCTTTTAACTATGCAAGATACGTTATAATAATTCAATTACTTTTTCTATTGCTTACAATCAGAACTTTATTCTGGTTTACCCGTGTCATTCTTAATCGAATTGACTGTGAAAAGCTTTGTTTATAGATCATATCCCCGTAGGTAAAGTCAGCAACATATATTACCCAATGGTGCTCCATGGACCACCAGTGGTGCGTGAAAAAGTTTTAATGGTTCGCAGAAGAAACGAATGATTATTTATTAAAAGCTACAACAAAACAAACAAAAATTTTCATTAACATTTAGATTAAAAATTTGAAAAATACATGAGCGGATGATGAATTCTGCTTTTTTTACTTTTTCATTTATCACAATAAAAATGTGCAATGCATAAGTATATTTTCTTTAATAACGAAATAAAATTTTCTTTTAACTTTAATGTGTGTATTTTTATAAATAACACAAAAAACTGATTATTGTTCTATAAGTTTTTTATTGCATTTTTTTTTATTTTAAATTCATATAATTGGTGGCTCTTAAAATAAAAATTATATATTGGGGTGTTTGAAGTTTTAAAGTACCTCTTGTATACACCATCCGTTAAATTAACAAGAATGTTGTGGAATTAGTTTTCTATTTTGTTCACAGTGCTTACCTCGTTTCTAAATATTCAAAACGGAATTTTCTAATTATGTTTACATTACATCCAAAACAATACTAAACAAAGTTGTCCGGTGAAAATGGGAGTAAATATACATTCCCAAAACAAAGATTGCTATTATACGAAGGTAAAATGCGCTCTCTGACACTTGGTTTAGCATTTGTCTTTGGTTTAATTACTTTGTAAGAGAAGCTGCATTTTCACAGCAAATGGAAAACATGAAATGTTGTTAAATAAATGGTTAACAAAGTTATTTAGCTAAGTTTAGAACATCATAAGATGTATTATGAGAAAAATTTATTGAGGACAAAGTATGAAACTTTTATAGAGCTTTATACAATTTATTTACGTTACACAATTAATTATTTAATTAAAAAAACTTTTTCTACGGTACGTGAATAACGAACTGAGATTACTGTAATATTATGGAGTTTATTTTAGTCCCGCATAATGTTGTATTAACTTTATTTACCTTAGTTTTAAAAGTATTATGGACTGTTACGTAAAATAGCCTTTGTTTGGTTGGTTTGTTTATTTTGAAAGCTACGTTTTACTAGTTTGCTTCAGGATGGCTAAAAACTGTTTGTGAAATTACGTTGTTATAAAATATGTTTAATCTTGACTTCACATATTGAATTTTTTAAATGAAATGTCACTAGATATATGAAGTTTTTTCTATCAATTATGCAACAGGCAATATAATAATTCAATGAATTTTTCTATTGTTTACATTCAGGAATTTTTGACTACTTTACCTGTGTCATTCTTAAAGGGATTGACTGTGAAAATGGATGTGAAAAGCTTTGTTTATAGATCATAACCTCGTAGGAAAAGTCAGCAACATATATTGCCCAAAGTTGCTCCACGGACCACCAGTGGTGTATGAAAAAGTTTTAATGGTTCGCAGAAGAAACGAATGATTATTTATTAAAAGCTCCAACACAACTAATAAAAAGTTTTCATTAACATTTATATAAAATAAATGAAAATTTACAGAGCTGATCATGAATTCTACTTTTTATTATTTTTTTATGCATCTCACTAAAAATGTAAAATGCAAAAGTAAACTTTCTTTAATTACGAAAACACATTTTTAAAAACATTTATGTGTGCAGTTTGTATAAATAAAACACAAGTTTTAATTATTGTTCTATAAAAATATTTACTGCATTTTTTAAAATTTAAAAATTCATATAATTTTTGGTTCGTCAAATAAAATTTATATATGTAGGGGTGTTTGAAGTTCTGAAGAACTGCTTATACACTGTTTACCAATAAGTCTTTGGACACCTGTGATAGAAAAGAAAAACTAATTTTATTCAAAATCAATAGTTCGTAGAGCGGAAGTCTTCGATTTACAGCTAGTGGTATTGTTTACGGTAGAATTTCGATATGTTTTGCACCATATTAACCGATCAACGCGGTTGGACTTTGTGATGAAAGGCTGATGGGCAGCAGAACGACCATGAAAATTAGATGTGCTTCCTTAAGGATGATTTTTCTTTGAAACAATAATCATGGATTCCTGTTGAAACTCTTCGTGGATGAGGGCCATCGGTTGGGTGCTGTTGTTCCGAATTTCTCTGGACAGCACTCGTCGGCCAGTATTTCCGAGTTCCTTTGGTCTACCGACTAGGGGCACATTCATTCCGCCAGTCACCACTCACCGTCCACTTCACATAGGCCACTGTCAATTTTGGTTACTTCAGATCGCTAGATAAGTCCCTTAAGGATCGGCCACATTCGTGATACCCGATAATTATACCTTTCTCGAAATCAGAGAGCTCCGAACTACGATGCATCTTGGATGCGACCAATGCCGATGCTGTTTCCTACATGATGTATACCGGCGGAGGCCGTGACGTACCTCAGGACCGCAGATATCGTCATTTGCATAGGTGTCCAATTACTTATTGGTAGACAGTGTATATACTATCCATTAAATAACCAGAAATATTGTAGAATCTCTGTTTTCTATTCTGCTCACAGTGCTTAACTCGTTTCTAAATATTTAAAAGTTGATTTTTCTAATTATGTTTACATTACATCCCAAACAATACTAAACAAAGTTGTTCGGTTAAAATGAGAGTAAATGTACATTCCCCCAAAAAAAGGTTGCTATTATACGAAGAGAATATGTGCTCTCTGACACGTTTTTTAGCATTTGTCTTTGGTTTAATTACTTTGTCAGAGAAGCTATATTTTCACAGCAAATGGCAAATAGGAAATTTTGGTAAATAAATGGCTAACAAAGTTATTGACCTATGTTTGGAACGTAATAAGATGTATCACCAGACTTTTATTGAGGATAAAGTATGAAACTTTTAAAGAGCTTTATACAATTTATTAACGTTAAATTATTAACTATCTTATTAAAAATACTTTTGCTACTATACGTGAATAATGAACTGAGATTATTGTAATATTAAGGAATTTATTTTTGTCCCGTATAATGTTGCGTTTAACTTTTTTTTACCTTAGTTTTAAAAGTAATATGGACTGTTACATAAAATTGCCTTTGTTTGGCTGGTATGCTGTTATTGAACACTACGTTGTGCTAGTTTTCTTCAGGAGGGCTAAAATGTGCTGTTGAAATTTTTTTAATTTTGACTTTACACATGAAATTTTTTAAATGAAATGTCACTAGATATATGAAGTTTATTCTTTTAACTATGCAATAGACGTTATAATGATTCAATGAATTTTTCTATTGCTTACATTCATTACTTTATTCTATTTTATGTGTCATTCTTAATCGGATTGCTCTGAAAATGGATGTGAAAAGCTTTGTTTAGAGATCATAACTTGGTAGGAAAAGTTAGCAACATATATTACTCAATGGTGCTCCACGGACCACCAGTGGTGCGTGAAATAGTTTTAATGATTCGCAGAAGAAACGAATGATTGTGTATTAAAAGCTGCTATACAACTAATAAAAAAATTTCATTAACATTTATATAAAAAATAAAGACTAACAGAGCTGATGATAAATTCTGATTATTATTATTTTTTTATATATCACACTAAAAATGTGAAATGCAAGATTAAATTTTATTTAATTACGAAAACACATTTTTTTAAACTTTTGTGTGTGCATTTTGTATAAATAAAACAAAAATTTTGATTATTGTTCTACAAATAAATTTATTACATATTTTAAAATTTTAAATTCATATAACTGTTAGTTCGTAAAATAATATTTATATATGTAGGGGTGTTTGAAGTTCTAAAGAACAGCTTATATATAGTATAAATTAAATAAACAGAAATATTGTGGAATCTATGTTTTCTATTTCGATCAGAGAACTTACCTCGTTTCTAAATGTTCAAATCTGAATTTTCTAATTATGTTTACATTACATCCAAAACAACACTAAACAAAGTTGTCTGATGAAAATGGGAGTAAATGTACATTCCCAAAACAAAGATTGCTATTATACGAAGGGAAAATGTGCTCTCTGACACGTTGTTTAGCATTTGTCTTTGGTTTAATTACTTTGTAAGAGAAGCTGCATTTTCACAGCAAATGGGAAAGATGAAATTTTGGTAAATAAAAGGTTAACAAAGTTATTTAGCTATGTTTGGAACATCATAATATGTATCACGAGAAACTTTTATTGGGTATAAAGTATGAAACTTTTATAGATCTTTATACAATTCATTTACTTCACACAATTATTTTATTAAAAATACTTTTGCTACCATACGTGAATAATGAACTGAGATTATTGTAATATTATGGAGTTTATTTTTGTCCCATAAAATGGTGTATTAACTTTATTTACCTTGGTTTTAAAAGTGATACGGTCTGTTAAATAAAATTGCCTTTGGTTGGTTTGTTTGTTTTAAAAAACACGTTCTACTAGTTTGCTTCAGGTGGGCTAAAATTGTTGTTGAAATTGCATTGTTATAAGATGTCTTTAATCTTGACTTCACTCATGACATTTTTAAATGAAATATGACTAGATATATGAAGTTTATTCTTTTAATTATGCAATAAACGTTATTATAG
>CM063509.1:108747741-108759339 GCA_032207245.1 Pardosa pseudoannulata
ACAATTTCTATCTATGAAGATACAAAATATTACTGGCTAGTAGCTTATTTTCTTTTAAGCAATGCGTAAAAGTTTTCTTGGGAATAAATAATAGATAGTACCATAAGTTAGTAAGTTTGATCTAAATACGAAATATAAAAGATTGATAGGAAAAAGTATTATAAAGGAAAACGTATAGCAATGTTATTCATCATCCTTTTATGATTGCAATACTTTCAGTCATTTTTCATGACTTTTCCTTCGAAGGTAGTGTATCTTCCCTAAATTATATTCATTTATTCAATTCTTATAATCAGTCAAAAATATCGATTAGATTCCCATGAATGCAGAAAAGTCGTTCGATTCTTTCATAAATCACAATAGGATAATGCATGAATGGTATTGTCCGCATATTGTTTTTTATATCCATTGTATATTTGAATAGTAAAATCACATTGATGCCCCAAAATGCTCTATTCATGAAAACCTATCCATGATTATGTTATATAGGTCATGTTTATAAATGCTTCCCTATTCAATAAAGTAAAGGTATTTTTACTGTTACATAATATCTCACATACAAAATACCAGTTCTGTAATCATAGATATGAATAAAGGTTTTAGCAAATTACAAGCTGTAAATATAAATGTATTTTACTATTTCTCTAACAAAACTAACTTTATAAAATAAATCTTATAACAATGTCATCTATCATAGTTTTATGATTAGAGTGTGACTGTTATTGTTAACAAATTTTAAATCTAATTTAAAAAATAGAAACAGGCTGTTTAAACTTTATGTAGGTTTATGTGTATTTTATTTGTGTATCTAAGTGATCTACACGTTTAAAATATTTTATTTGTTGAATAATTTAAACACATATAATTTGATAATCATAAATGAACAAACAAAATATCAGCTAAAATTTATGTATTCATTTAATTACTAATGGAATTTTGTTGTCATTAGGTTAAACATAGACCTATCTTTCATACTGGATTATTTACATCTCACATACAAAATACCAGTTCTGTAATCATAGATATGAATAAAGTTTTTAACAAATTATAAGTTGTAAATTTAAATGTATTTTACTATTTCTTTAACAAAACTAACTTTATAAAATAAATCTTATAACAGTAATATCTATCATCATTTTATGATTGGGTGTGACTGTTATTGTTTGCAAATTTTTAAAACTAATTTAAAAAATAGAAACAAGTTGTTTAAACTTTATGTAGGTTTATGTGTATTTTATTTGTTTATCTGAGTGATCTAGATGCTTTGAAGACTTCCCTTTGCTCAGAGCAAGCACCAAATCAACTGATCGGAAAACCTACCTGGTAACTAGTTTGAAATAGCATGGCGTCGCAGAGCCTGGGATGTTGACAGTTGGATTGAATAGGCGTTACGCCCCCGATTGACCACGTTAATGAATCATCGATAATTAATCTATCATAGTTTTATGATTAGGGTGTGACAGTTATTTTTAACAAATTTTAAAACTAATTTAAAAATTAGAAACAAGTTGTTTAAACTTTATGTAGGTTTATGTGTATTTTATTTGTTTATCTGAGTGATCTACACGCTTAACATATTTTATTTGTTGAATAATTTAAAGACATATAATTTGATAATCATAAATGAACAAACAAAATATCAGCTAAAAATTATGTGTTAATTTAACTACTAATGGAATTTTGTAGTCATTAGGTTAAACCTAGACCTATCTATTTTGCTGGATTACTTGCATCTCACATACAAAATAACAGTTCTGTTGTCATAGATAGTAATAAAGATTTTATCAAATTATAAGTTGTAAATTTAAATGTATTTTACTATTTCTTTAACAAAACTAACTTTATAAAATAAATCTCATAACAGTAATATCTACCATCATTTTATGATTGGGTGTGACTGTTATTGTTTGCAAATTTTTAAAACTAATTTAAAAAATAGAAACAAGTTGTTTAAACTTTATGTAGGTTTATGTGTATTTTATTTGTTTATCTGAGTGATCTACAGGCTTTGAAGACTTCCCTTTGCTCAGAGCAAGCACCAAATCAACTGATCGGAAAACCTACCTGGTGACTAGTTTGAAATAGCATGGCGTCGCAGAGTCTGGGATGTTGACAGTTGGATTGAATAGGCGTTACGCCCCCGATTGACCACGTTAATGAATCATCGATAATTAATCTATCATAGTTTTATGATTAGGGTGTGACTGTTATTTTTAACAAATTTTAAAACTAATTTAAAAATTAGAAACAAGTTGTTTAACTTTATGTAGGTTTATGTGAATTTTATTTGTTTATCTGAGTGATCTACACGTTTAACATATTTTATTTGTTGAATAATTTAAACACATATAATTTGATAATCATAAATGAACAAACGAAATATCAGCTAAAAATTATCTGTTAGTTTAATTACTAATGGAATTTGTTGTTATTAGGTTAAACCTAGACGTATCTTTTATGCTCGATTACTTGCATCTCACATACAAAATACCAGTTCTGTAGTCATAGATATGAATAAAGGTTTTAACAAATTATAAGTTGTAAATTTAAATGTATTTTACTATTTCTTTAACAAAACTAACTTTATAAAATAAATCTTATAACAGTAATATCTATCATCATTTTATGATTGGGTGTGACTGTTATTGTTTGCAAATTTTTAAAACTAATTTAAAAAATAGAAACAAGTTGTTTAAACTTTATGTAGGTTTATGTGTATTTTATTTGTTTATCTGAGTGATCTACATGCTTTGAAGACTTCCCTTTGCTCAGAGCAAGCACCAAATCAACTGATCGGAAAACCTACCTGGTGACTAGTTTGAAATAGCATGGCGTCGCAGAGTCTGGGATGTTGACAGTTGGATTGAATAGGCGTTACGCCCGTGATTGATCGTGTTAATGAATCTTCGGTAATTCCGGAATCGGGACAGATATCGAATGAGGATTCAACAAAAAACTAGCTGTAACCTTAGCTGGAGTTCTCAGGTAACTGGAATCGTAACTGACCAAAAAACGGTTGGCGGGACCGTAACTGACCCCCAGGTATAAAAAGCCTAGAATTTTGCGACTCGGGGCTTTTCGACATTTTTTTACGTAGGTGCTTTGACCTCGTGGAGGCTTTCGCGTCTTTTGACCGGAGCCAGCTTTTTAGTGATTGCGTTCGGGAGACTCGTAAAGTCCGCTCATATAAGGAGCGGCAGGGTCTCGGATACCGAACGGGGGATAGATTGGGTTGCATTGCACCCTGGAAGAGCCTCCCCATTTGTGAGATTATTTAATCTTTTATTTTCCCGACTGTGATCGTCGTGGAAATTCAGTCCCAGCCGAAAATCATTTACATTTCTACTTGTTTTGGTAAGAATTAGAATCCCGTTGTATATATAACCGTATTTACTCCAGATAAAATAAAAGTAATTTCCAATTGTATAGTGACTGTGATCCTTCTTCACGCTACCTCTTCACTCGAGAACACTGAAGTCTTCACAATGCATATCAGTAATCTACATGTTTATAATAGTTTATTTCTTGAATAATTTAAACGCATAACATTTGCTAATCATTAATGAACAAACAAAGTATCAGCTAAAATGTTATGTATTAATTTAATTACTAATGGAGTTTTGTTACCATTAGGTTAAACCTAGACCTATGTATTATGGTGGATTACTTGCATAAATACTGAACTATAGTAAATTTATGTGTCACGTTTTACTCAAAACACTTCCAGGAGTTATTTCAATAATCTAAAATAAAATAGTATCCTCCTAAATATAATATTTAATTAATGATCTAATTATCTATCAATTTTTTATGAAAATCGGTGGCCTACATAGTAAAGATAGAGGAACTACATAATAAGCAAAATAAAACTAGTTTTTTTTTCTAAATGAAAAAATAAAAAATTAAAAAAAGAAAACTGCTATTTGCTTAAAATTAGGTTAATTTTTGCCTACAAATAAAAAATGTCTAAAAATTATTCTTTTTATTTGTTTAACAGAGCATATGAACAAAATAAAAAAACGTTTTATTTTAAATTTATCTTTTAAAAATTTTATTTAATTTATCATTTATGTTATTTGCTGACTCTATCAGTCAGAAATATTACCTAATATAGTATAAGCCGTGGAATTTTGTCTATGAATGAATGAATTTTATTCAACTTTAAAAAGCTCTTGGATTTTCTCAAGATCAAAATATAGATATTGTACCCAAATTAAAAAAGAACGTCTAAGAAAAATGCCAGCCACTGAAATAACCTCAGAATACAACTGACAGAAATATTCTGTAGCTTCAACAAAGATTTGTTTGGACAAGCGTCTATTTTTTTACAATTTAGAAAAGAACACCAAAATGGATAAAATAAAATTTAAAACTGCAATAATAAAAAAAAATGCTCTTAGAATCACTACCGTGACAAAAGATAATGACTAAATAATTTTAATTCAAAGGCTAAAGATTTTTTCACATCATTTTTTTTCTGAACACATCAAAATAAAGATTACTGGCTAAAACTATATTATCAATAATACAATAGCGAGTTTTCCTAATATACAGCAAAGAAAATGACTTATTTACCAAAAACTTTTTATCTTCGGTAAATTAATAGCTGGACTAGCCTTCGGATTTTAATTTATGTATCATAGATAGTGTTGAAAATTTAATGTAGCATTCCAAACCACAATTTCTATCTTATGTAAAACACATCAGTAGACCAAATGCTTATTTTCTTTTAAGCAATCCGAAAATTTTTTCTTGGAAATATCATTTATGTTATTTGCTGACTCTATCAGTCAGAAATATTACCTAATATATAGAAATAATAAAGAATAATTACCTAAGACACAGCTCCTGGAGGGGTTTCACAAGATCAGTCGGAACTAATACTGCAGATCAGTTGTACCCAAACTCAAAAAAATAGAGCATCTAAGAAAAGATGCCAGTCACTGAAGAAACAAAACAGCAGACAACTCTCTGAAATATTCTGTAGCTTCAAAGGCCAAAAATTTGGTTTGGAGCGAAACCGTCTACTTTATTTTTGCAATATGATCCCAAGACTAAAGAAGGTTTCCAAAATGCTTAAAACTAAAAGCCGATTAAAACTCCCAATAACACAAAATATGGGGAGTGGTCTCCTCCTCAAGGTATCACCACCAACACAAAAGAAAATAGCTTATCCCTCTACCCATTAAGATGTCTTTTAAGATCCAGGAGAAAGACCAAACCTCAGACCTTTCTTATGAAGCATATGTTATAACGTTCAATTTAGTTTACTTTAACTCTATGAAGCCAGCCTTAAACAAAAATACTCTGTTCGTACCTTCCCTGCCAAGATCCCCATTATTATGTTGGTGAGACGAAAAGTTACTTTTTTTTTTATCGCATAAGCCGCTCTGGATTTTCAACCACACATGTCCAAGATGACATCACGCATAGAAAGAGCGTCACTTGTCATTCTCCTTGGCGAGAGCCGCGATGCAATAGTTCCATAAATTCTCTCTTTTTATGATATGACATATCCCCACTCTACACACTGGCATCTTTTTAATGCTGCGCTTGGCGATGTTCCACCGTGCCGCCAGGTCAAAGGAATTTTGATGAGAAACACAGTTTCCGTTATCATCCCATCAGGCACAGTCTATACACTATACTTGCGGACTTGATGCCCAGCAGCTAGAATGGAGGAGAATTTTAGATTCCTTGAAAAGAAGAGGGACCCGGAGCTGCGTCCTTCGTAATTACTATAAGTATAATCACTATAAGTGACTTTTTTTGTTTTCTCCTTCCCTTTTTTAATTTAATTTTTATAATTTTAAATGTTAAACTAGTTGTCAATTAATTAATTAATTTTTAATTTCAATTTAACATCTAGTTACAATAAATTCAATTAATTCAATAATAACCTCTCCATCCTTTTTTTAAAGTCTATTGTGTTTTTTTTATTTTAATACTTAAGACATAAGTTGGCGAAAAGCCAAATTACATTAAAGTATTAAAAATGAGGTTATGGTCATAACGGGTACTTCACTATAGATCACCATTCATCAAATAATATACTCTTTTATTGTCTTTTCTGTGGGTTTCTTTTTAAGGTACTAACCCGTTATGATTTGCGCAACGCAAACTCCCCCATAGAACTCCCCCCATAGCATCATAAGATCTTAATGGCGTAATCAGGGGCAGTAACGAATGAGATCTTTGACTTTTCTAAGCCCCAATCCCACTGTGCAAATAAAATTACATAATATATCTGAAATAATAAAGAATAGAGTTCCTGGTAGACACAGGAGCAATACCAAATCAAATAAATACTATAGTGAAGATCAGGGAACTACGACTACAGGTCAGTTGTATCGAAACCCAAGAAAACTGAGCGTCTAAAAGACATGCCAGTCGATGAAGAAAACCTCAGCAGGCAATAGTCAGAAATATTCTGTAGCTTCAAAAGCTAAAGATTTGGTTAGGAACGTATCCAAGAAGGTGACCAAAATGCTTAAAACTAAAAGCCGATTAAAACTTGTAATGATACAAAATATGGGGTCTGGTCTCCTCCTCAAGATATCACTACCGGCACAAAAGATAATGACTTATCCCCTACCAGTTAAGATGATTTTTAAGACACACCAGTAAGATCAAACACCTACCTCAGACATTTCTTATGAAGCCTCATAATATTTTAAGCGCTTGCCTGATTATACCGAGTTATCTCGGGTTCGTATATATTGTAGTTAATTATTATCCCGAGAAAACTCGGGTGAAGAAGAATTTGTCAGTATGATTTCTTTTATCACGATTTTACTCGGCTTGGAGGAAATGAAAGACTGTTCAGCTTTGATTCGCAGTTTTATTTGTTTCGTATTCTTTTGGCGAATGGTCACGTGGTCTTGTGAATTATAATGAAAAAAAAGATAATTGCTCAAAATCTTCCTGATGGGTTTTTTACCACATCACGAAGATCCAGCATTAGTCCTTCACCACTCAGGTTAACCTCTTGACATTTTTCAGATGTTACTTCTCCTACTTCAAAACAAATTAAGTCCAACGAGACAGTGTACTCTGTAGTCCCTTAAAAGAGATTCCAGAATTAAAAAAGAGACCAGATACCAGTATATAGAATGTCAAGTATAACTTTGCGTTGTCCCTTGCTGCAAAATCTATTATACAAAGACTAATATTTAACTTTCCTACTTTGCCCGAGATAACTCGGGATAGTAGACTAACATTAAAACTAAATGCTTTACACCTGTAAAAAATTTAAAATTCAACTTAAAACCTACAAATTTTGTTTCGTGTTTTTCCTTGTATTTAATAAAAAAATTTTAAAAATGCGATGATTTTTTGCAATTTTTTTTCAAACAAAATTGTCAGGGAAGCGGTTAATGGCATATTCAGTGGCATTAACGAATGAGCTCTTTGTCTTGTCTACGCCCCCATTCCACTGCGCCAATAAAATTACAGAATATACCTGAATTAATAAATAATAGAGTTCCTGGTAGACACAGGAGAAATAACAAATCAATTCACTATTATAGTGAATACTGCTTTCAATGTCGTTCTTTTTTATTTATGATTTACTACTGGTACTTTTGTTTACAAATGCTTGTGTCTACATTACTTTGTTTATAGTGTTATATAATAATACTATTATATAATTATAAGAATGATAATTTAACATTAATAAAAATTTTACTTTGCAAAATGAATATATTTTTTGAATATTAGAGATTGTTAACGTGGCCATCTTTTAGAGTAGTTAAAAAGTATCCAATATTTAAGCATCATTATACTATTTAAGCATCATTATATTTTTATACTAGTTAAATTGCTTAAATTTATATTAAATTATTCTCTGTGGAGGTACTGTGGGACTTAATTTGTGTAATAAAAGAATATCCGGTATATACATTTTATAATATCAAAATAATAAAACATGATATAATCTTACTAATTATTCCTCCACTTTTCTATTAAATCAGGAAATAAATAATAAACGACCTAAGCTTCAGTAATGTATGGGCGAGCTCTACATTGTTCTACAAAATTCCTCCAGCAGCAAGTTGCATAGCACAGACGCACAATTTTTACTTAAACTGGTGAATGGATTTTATCGTATAATGAATTCGAACTTGTTTGCGAGGTAGAGAGGGGGGGGTAGGGGTAGCTAACTTTTGCATAGTTAGCAGCGACGGCACCAAACTTCCGGATGAAAATGCCCCGCATTCCTTTCTGGCAGGAATGAATCCGGGCGATGGCATCCGGGGTCTCTTAACGGGATTTAATAACGCAATATCTCATTTCATCTACGGTATAGGCTGCCGGGCATCCCGTATTACGCTTCACGGATATGATTTTGTCAGTAAGAATTAAACTATTTTGAACGCTGTCCCTATTAAAGGCACAAAAATGCCGTACTTTTAAACTTTATAAATACTAAAATGAAAAATAGTCTACACGTTTGCCCTTATATTTTTTACCATACAGCAAACAATGTCTAATATATGTTGCAAACAAATATTGTATATGATGCGTATTTTCAACTTGCGCTCTTACATCACTATAAAAGTAAATGAAAAACGTTTCAATGTCAGAACTCCAAAGGTGGTTTTCTTGATTAAACTGAACTTTAAATCATTCAAAGCTTATGATAGCAAATTATTCTGTATAGATACTATTTTAATTTTGTAGTGGGTCAAAACAACCATTACATATACACACATACACACACACACACACACACATATATATATATATATATATATATATATATATATATATATATATATATATATATATATATATATATATATATATATATATATAATATATATATATATATATATATATATATATATATATATATATATATATATATATATATATATATATATATATATATATATATATATATATATATATATAAATATATATATATATATATATATATATATATAATATATATATATATATATATATATATATATATATATATATATATAAGCATATATATAAGCATATATACACGGGTATATATATATATATATATATATATATATATATATATGTAAACCATTAATTATAAAACTCCTTGACAAGGGGACAGCTCAACAGCTAGCAGTAATAAAAATGCAGTTGGGCTGTTATTGAAGAGAACGACACAAGTCTAATCGAAACTTTATTCCAGAGCTGATGCAACGGACATCTTTTCTACTTAACGACAGACAAAGGAAAAGCCACAAAAACCTCTTTACTCGAACAGAGGTGCACCCAAGTGCGAAGACAGAAAGAATTTTTCCCACGGTAAGAAAAAAAACTTACTCAGCGAATTAAGCGCAAGATCAGGAAAAACGCGGAGCCATTTGCCGGTGATAGATGGAAAACGTGCTTAATAGACAGAAAGTTTAGATTTTTACGATAGAAAGCTTTGGGAAAAATTTTAAGTGTTAAACATTCCTTTCATTAAACTACTTAGAGGCTGAGAAAATAATTTGAAGGAATTAGAATGGGAGAGAGGAGGTTTTTAAGGAAATATTACAGTGAAATAATATTGATATATATATATATATATATATATATATATATATATATATATATATGCGTGAGTGTAAATGTGTGGACATTTTTTTAAATTATTGTTATATATCATTAATGAAAACTATCTTCTGCAAAGTGTATATATTTCTATAATATTACAGATTCTTAACACAGCCATATTTTACAGTAATAAAAAGTATCCGATATTTAAGCTAAATTATACTAGTTGTATTTTTATACTAGTTAACTTTCTTAAATTTATATTGATTTCTTGTTTCTGTAGAGTGCAATACGGGTAATGTGGGACTTAATTTGTATAATAAAGAATATCCCTAATGAAAGGATATTATACATTGTGTACTGCATGGATTAGTACCTAGGTCACTTTTAAGAGACATTAAAAATAGTCTGTAGAATTTTCACAGTTGTTCAGAAGTAGTTTTACTTAACAGAGAAGGTATATTTTTACCCCATAAATGTAATACGATCCAATAAATTTTAGACTATCGATTATCATATATAAATTTTGAACACTCTCCGAATTACTGGTTACATATTTCGTATTTTTTAGAATGTTATGAAGGAGATTATTTCAATACATTTGCAAGTCCTAATACCATTCCCTTATATTCCATAATGTATCATACGTTGCAAATACGTATCACTGTACATACTCTCCTATACGTTTTCGGGTATCACCTATCATTTATAATTTCGAACACTGTCCCATTTAATGGGTAAAAATATCGATTTTTAAGCTTTTGAATGATAAAATGGAGAATATTCCACATACAGTTCACATGTATCATATACATTGCAAATACGTATCACTGTATACGATAAGTACTTGCAATGTATATGATATACATTGTAATGTATGAATTAAATCCTGTCATCCCTTTTTAGGGACAGCTTAAAGTAGTTCTTTGGTTTTTATGGTTTGAGGATAGAGTCTTATTTTCATTAAAGATAGATAGTTATAAACAATAATGCGATTCTATGAATTTCGGAGTATCGGCTATCATTTATAATATTGTAATTTGAACCGGTATTGTATAATTTTATAAGCACAAAATATAAATATAAATGTTTGGTAAGTACATTGACTGAAGTCATGCTGAATAATATTATTTATTATAAAGATTTACTTTACGGTACTATTTTCACCTGTGATACTAAATTAATCTCGTATCGCGAATTTGTTTTCTGTTTACAAATAATCTCATGATATTTAAAAGATATCAGATTATCAACGACATGCAGAATAATTATCAATATATATTCGGCAAAAAAGCATCTGTGATTACGGTATTATCTCTGAATTGTGAGTATATGAATTAAAGTTGGAAGGAAAATAGTTGTTTTAGAATATATAACTCTATATGAATAAATATATTTATTGCTGTAAACTCTTTATTAAAATATAACAGTATTAAAAAGACCTTAGTTTTTTTTGACTACCAGAATTTAGTACATTTTTTGAAACAAACCTATCTGCATTTTTTCTTATATTTTCGATTATTTAATGCGTTTTTGTCTCAAACTAATAACGGTAGATATTAAAACGAAAAACTTCAAATTTTTTAGAGAAAAATATAACTTTTAAATACTTTTTACACAATGGTTAATAGCATATAAGTGATCATTTTAATATACTTAAAGTACTAGGAAAATAATTTCTTTAAATATCATTTCGCACTATTCGCTTTTGATTACAATTCTTTAAATCTGTTTAAGAGTTACTGAAAAAAATAATATATGGCAGTTTAAATACATTAGAACACAATTCATCTATAATGATTCCAACAATGCTCGAATAGAACATAGAAGAGACTGCCAATAAAAGTGAGAAAAAATAGACAAATCAGTGCAAAACTAATTCAAAACATAAAATATTTCATTTGAATTATTTTTAAAATATTATTAAATTTACATTCAAAGGTATTTTAAAATTTAAATTTAACACCTTTATGTATTTTTATACTGTATATTTTTTCTTTATACATTATATATTTTTACATAACTATTTTGATTAGAAAAACCAGTCTAGCATTTAAAGCAAAATATATA